>OX578143.1:144790827-144803327 GCA_951213105.1 Amaurobius ferox | reverse complement strand
TCTTACAGTTTGAGTGTTTACATTCTCCATAAGTGAAAATTAAGCTTCGTTGTAGAAATAATCAAAGTTTGATGATCATTTAAACTCATATATATTGTCATTGCGTTGGTTCAGAATATAGATGCACAGAAATTAAGCAAAAATAAAGCTGTTTTAGGACGGATGCAACACTCAATATAAATTAAAAAGAACTTTACAAATCACAATTTTGACACAAAATGAATGCCCTATTTTATTTTGAAGTGGGTCCCGTGATCTCTTCATATGATATGGGTGTCATTATTATTTAAATTTTTATTTAAAAAACTACCGAATATATTTTGCTGAAATTTTTTTTTATATTTTTATGGGATCATTTGAATATTTCCTAAAGCTTTCGAAGCAATTTGTGAATTTTAAATTTACTTAAAATATATTGGCAAAATGAGGTCCCATAAGGTTCAATGTATTTCATTTTTTCAACCCGGGTTCAATCCAAAGCTAATTGGGTGCTATTATTCATTTATATTCCCATAGGTCTCAGAGATGGTCTCATCAATATACTAAAATTTCATTTTGTTAAGTCATTTTTACGGCAGTTATCGTGCTAACAGACAGACAAAGAATGAACAAAGTCATAAACACTTTTCAACTGTATGTTGTAAAGTGTTAAAAATGAGCCATTGCTTTATTAATGGGTCATTAAAACTTCAATATTTTTTTTTTTTACTCAGTTACGAAAAATGTAGCTAGCTGTCCTTTTTCGCAAGTTTTACAAATTTTTGTGAAACTCTGGGTACAGTCTCGCGATCTCCAGGGTTCCGTGGAACCTTTGTTTGGAATCATTGCCACAGAGAGGCCTCTGCATTGAGATTTCCATTCTAACTTTGGGAGTGCCCTCTATAGGAAGATTACGAGAGTCCCTACACTTTTTTTTACTTTCCCTACAATACATGGAAGTATAGAAAAAGTATTGGAATCATGTCAAAAATCGCAACTCGAGTTTTTGACAGATGTACAATTCTTGGGACCTCTAGAACACACACACAAAAAAAAAAAAAAAAAAAAAAAAAAAAAAAAAAATCAATCATATATTTAGCGTGACATTTATGTGTGTCTGTCTGTGCAATGTCTATCCACTCTAATCTATTTATCTACTCTAAACTGTCTATCCACTCTAACTCAAAACTAATGGAGCCAATTTTCTAAAATTTTATAGGTAAGTGGGTTCTCCTGGTGCTAATTAGATTTTGGTATGATTCGAGATAAAAAGAATATGCCTTTTTTTTTTTGCGAAATGGCCAGAAAAAATCGTCTAAATCTAAAATAAAAGACTAGGTATGTAAATGACTAGCTGAAATGTATCCATTGAATACTTGCTTTATACGTCATTTTTGACGATGAAAAGAAAAAAAAAACTAACATCATGATTCTAGGATATCTAGGATTAGCCGCTCTTGAGATATTTTAATTTTTTTTTTTCGCATTTTTGCCACGCCAGTTTCAAAAAGTCGCTCAGTGTCCAGTTATCCAATGAAAACGAAAATGGAAACAAAAGTGTCCATTCAGCGTCATTTCAAATAATGATGCTGAATGTTACTTTTTGCGCTATTCAACCCAGTTTAATGAATTACTAAATAATTAACGAGAAAATCAATTTGAGTCTGTAGCGAAAGTCGTGTGCTGGCCACATCAAATTTTTTGACTTTTATTGAAGAGGAAAATGAAGATATGGGGGAAAAAAAAATCCACCGCTAACTTCACCCCAAATGATTCGGAATGTGTTCGGTATTGAAATGAAATGCGGGCTGTGCCGCAATATTTCCCATTTCATTGTTATTTATATATTAATGAAGAGAAATAGTTAAACTTTTCATACCATGCAAATAAATTCTAGACTTGTGCTCAACGAGGAAACCTCGTTGAAGATGGCGAGCAGCACGAATACGGAATCAACTGGGTTTATTTTCGACAACCGTAGTGAGGCAACTTAGATGCGATATTAAACTTAACAAACGGATGTTTTCAGTACATGACTTTGCCCGCACACTCAAATTTATTTATTAGCACTTTCACTTTCTCTGCAATACATGGTAGTATAGCAATACATATAGGAAAAGTATTAGAATCGGTTCGAAAATTACAACTCCAGTTTTCGACGGATCAACACGTTTTGGGACCTCTAGTATACGAACACTATAGTTTTAGCCTGACGTCTAAAGCTGTGTCTGCGCAATGTATGAATACACTCTAACTCAAAAACGAATGGACCCAATTTCATTTTTAGGGTAAGTTTGTTTATTTTATAGGTAAGCCACGTGTGAGTGACCCTGGTGCTGATTCAATTTTGGTACGCTTCGGGATAAAAAAAACCTGCTCCTTCTGCGAAATGACCCACAAAAATCGTTAAAGTCAAAAATAAAAGACTACGTATGCTGAAATGTATGCATTAAATGTTTATTTTATTCCGAATTTTTGACGATGAAAAAAAAAAACCCACCCCATTGCTTTAGATCTAGCCCTTCTCGAGATGTTTTAGTTTTTTCGCATTTTTGCTACGCCGCCTTTGAAAATAGGTCCACTTATTAAATGAAAACGGAAACTGAATTCAAAGTGCAAATTCAATGTCGTTTCAAATAATTGTGCGTGTTATAACACGCATACACCTACACTCAGTGCAATGAAACTCAATTTAATGAATTATTAAAGAAATAACGAGAAAAGGAGCCTGTAGGGAAAGTCATGTGCTGATGAGATTTTTTTCGTCGGGCGAAAAAATGACGCATCCTACTTTATGTTGAATCGCACTCTGATAACAGGGGTGAAAACAAGATAAGCAAGTTAAAAGGTAAGGCGAAGTAACACTTTTTAGGCGGTATCTTGCTCATCCATTTCAGTAAGTCACGCGACCTGGTGCTTAATCTGCCACAATTAGTCCTTAACCCTTTGATTTCAATCCAATAGACCTTGCTGAAGCACGAAGTGTTTACTTCCAGTTAAGCAACGGTTGGTTAAGCGGGCAAGTTTTTTTTAAGATTTAGAGAAAATATTCGTGGGCCGTTAACTGTTTTAAATAGGATTGGGGTGGGTGTCACCCGCTGTTATTCCGAAAGTTAATCGGATTAGACATGTTAAATGGAAATTTGTAGGAAGGTGAAATTTCATACTTTCGATTTTGCCTTTCAAGTTGTTAAATGAAGTTAAGTTTGTTTATCCGTTCAATTCTTGCTGTTCTTCAAGCGTATTTCAATCTAAATCTATGAGGATGAGGAGTATATAAAAGTGACTGTAAAAACATCAGATTTATGAACGAATAACTATAATACGGCAGCACGTCCAAATTTTAAATATAAAACTACTTTAAAAATTCACGCTCAACTTTACACTATTTATTCACATTAAAACACGTTAAAACGTAATCTATATATATAAAATTGAAAATCTGTCTGTCTGTCTGTTTGTCCCATCATCACCGGAGAACAAACAGCTGAACCGAATTGGATGAAATTTTGTGGATAGCCTGGAAATAGTTCCACTTAAAATTCAGTCCATGTTTTGTGTTTCTAAGACCAGGGGTTGTCGAGATATTAATGAAAAACGAAACTTTTTCCTAGGAGTTCTACTCTCTAACTCCGTGGTTCATCCAAACGAAAAGCTTGAAAATCGTTTGAAAGTGAATTAAATCTTTATCTCTGAGTTTGGTGGGAGATTTTTTGCGTTAATTAGTCAATTTCTGAAAACATGAATTGTTTGAAGCATGAATTTAAACGGAAAATCTATCTCCATGGTTTATTCTTCACAAGCTTTTACTCAATAATGAAAAGTATAAAGAAATCAAAATGATTATTTGATTTCGCAATTTATGAGGAAGATTCTATCTTATATTATGTTGCTCGAAAACGCAATTAAATTAAATCTGTCTGTTAATTTTAATTATTATTTTTTCGATTTGAATAATAAAAAATCTGATATGAGCAACACATGACTTTCCTTATATAACGCAATGAATTGACTCCTTTTACAGTAAAAAAAAAATACGTTTTTCTTCTAGTAGATACTTATATTCTTTCCAGAATATTGAATTTTCGTCAATCAGTTGTCATTTTCATTGATTTAGCGTCATTTTATCCATTTGGCGAGATTTTCATTAATTTGGCGAGATTTTCATTAATTGTCGCCAAGTTGGCGACATTCCGCCAAATTCGTTGCCAAAATCGCGCCAAGCGTTATGGAGAGAAATAAGTTGTTCTTTAGCATATAAATGATTATTGGAGTTCAAATGCAAAAGTACTACTCAAAGTACCTTTTTTCATGAATGGAACGAGCTAGATCCACGAGAATGATGTCACTCAATATATCGCATGATATTACATATGAAAAGCGAACATGTTTCTCAACAGTTAATAGATTTTATTTAATTTATGGGATTTTTTGATAAAGTTTATGTCAATCATTTTCTAAGGAAAAATTACATAAGAAATGTCTATTTGCGTAACTTTATTAAAGGTATTGATTTTTTGATGATTTTTTCAAAATTTCACTCGAAAATTTAGGGGGTTCTGAACATTCGATTACGTATAAAAACAATAAGCTTCCAGTATTCACAGATTGTGATTTTTGTACCAAATTTTATTCAAATCGCTCTATTCGTTCGTGAGATATCGTCTCCACAGACTCACTGACACACCCACACACACACTTTCACACACACACACACACGCACAGACATCACCTCAAAAATGTTTGATTCGTGATCAGGGATGCTTGAAACATGCTCTCCTGCCGAAAACTCGAATTCGAATTTTCGACCCCATCACAATACTTTCCTTATACATTATGTATATATAAAGAAAGTAAAAATGGATATAAAAATATATTTTAGAAAAGAACGATTTGCTTTTTCTTTTTATTACTGCGGACATCACTGCGGAATGCGTACATCACTTTCATTTATTTTGGCTAAGAGTTTTAAACTTTTATATTGTATTTAGCTAATAAACTTATATATTGTGTTTATACAATAAATTCACATTTATCCGATTGTTGAAACAGAAAAAGAGTAGAACGGGTATATCTTCTAATACAATTTTAGTATATACAAACAGGATCAGGATGTTTATTCTTCAGATCTGCAAATTCAGAGCTAGGAATTTGGCGGAATATCGCTAACTGGGAAACTTTTCTTAAACTTTGTCAAATTGACAGAAATGCCGCCAAATTGATAAAAACGATGCAAATCAATGAAATTAAATTCGTTTTTTTAGAAGAGAGTACCGAAATGATGTTTCGATAGTATTTGTCGGTCAGTCCATCCATCCTACATAGTAACACATTTAGCGAAATTTTAAAATTTCACCAAATTGATAAAAATGTTTGTAAATCTATAAAAATATCATGAAATTGGTCAAATTGCGCTTAATAAATGAAATTAATTGGGTTTTGTTAGGGGATAAAATCGTGATGATGTGTCGTCAATGTTTCGTCAAAATAAGACTGTCAGTTTTACAGTCCCACTTAGCGATAAATTTGGCGATTTTTTAAATTATCGCTAAATTGACGAAAATGTCGCCAAACCTTCCATGGAGATAGCATTATTCGGACGATATGAATTCCATCAATTTATTTGAAGCAAATGATATCATGTCGTTTAGCAACGGAAGTAAATCCAATGTGTTATACGGCATACGATTTTTATTAAATCTTTTCCGATTTGAATAATAAAAAAAAATCTGATGTGGGCAACACATGACTTTCCTTATATAATGCAATGAATTTACTACTTTTACAGTAAAAAAAAATAGGTTTTTTCTTATAGTAGATACTTATATTCCTTCCAAGATATTGAATTTTCGACAATTAGCCGTCATTATCATTGATTTAGCATCATTTTTATCCATTTGGCGAGATTTTCGTTAATTTGGTAACATTTCAAAAAGTCGCCAAGTTGACGACATTCTGCCAAATTCGTCTCCAAAATCTCGCCAAGCGTTATGGACGGAGAAATAAGTTATTCTTATAGCAAATAAATGACTATTGGCGTTCAAATACAAAAGTATTACTCAAAGTATCTTTTCTCGTGAATGGAACGAGCTAGCTATCCACGAGAATGATGTCACCACATTTATCGCCTGGTATTACATGTGAAAAGTGAACATATTTCACAATAGTTGATATTTTAATTTATGGGATTTTTTGATAAATGTATTTGAAAAATGTGCAATATCTCGAGAACGGTTTATGCTATCGGTCTAAAGTTTATGTCAATCGTTTTCTAAGGAAAAAGTACATTAGAAATGTCTATTTGCGTAACTTTATTAAAGGTTTTGATTTTTTGATGATTTTTTCAAAATTTCACTCGAAAATTTAGGGGAGTTCTGAACATTCAATTACGTTTAAAAACAATAGGCTTCCAGTATTCATGGATTGTGATTTTTGTACCACATTTTATTCGAATCGCTCCATTTGTTCGTGAGATATCGTCTCCACAGGCTCACTGACACACACACACACAGACATCACCTCAAAAATGTTTGATTCGTGATCAGGGATGCTTGAAACGTGCTCTCCCGTCGAAAACTCAAATTCGATTTTTCGATTCGAAGATTTTTGAGACTCATATTGTAATACGGGTAATCTTCTACTAACACACTGGCATGTTTTCTAATCTGCGACAATATAAATAGTACGGGGATATATATATATTTCCATATAAGTTTAGTGCTTTCATTCTGGCATATATTGGAGTCAATTAGGGGTTTATTAATATTTTCAATTTACATGCAATGTACTAATGCAGGTTATATCTTCTAATATTCACGTATATAAGTAGTACGGGTCCCATACAATTTTAATGCTTTCATTTTGCATATATTGATTCAATTCCTTTTTTTTTTTCAATTTGCTTACAAAAGGGGCCAGGATGTTCTTTTATTCTTCAAATCTGCTCGTGAAGATAATTTTGTATAGCGAGAACAGAGATTCTTAAACTTCTTTTTAGGAGCATTATATTAAATATTTTAACAGAATATTTTGATTAAAAGTGCCATTTAGTATACTATAGGAATTTGCACATGATTGTGAATTTTAAGTTTATTTATATTATATACTCCGTACGAAGAACGGCTATGCTGCTAGTTATTCTATACGATTTATTCCAATGCTTTCCCTATACATTACCATGTATTGTAGGGAAAGTAAAAAAAAAAATCAGCTTTGTTCATCTATTCTGTTATTTGGTTCATCTATTGTTTACGGGTGAGGCAGCATCCATCCCAAACGAAGAACCTTTCAAAAAGACAGGTATTTGACATACCCTATCCCAAACAGTTCGACCCCCTTTGCACGCATTGGCGTCCATGGGCATCGGCAACAGAAGCATTGCACCTGTTGCACGCAGCAGATGCAATGCTTCTGTCGCCAATGCCTGCAAAGGGGGTCGAACTGTTTGGGATAGGGTATGTCAAATACCTGCCTTTTTGAGAGGTTCTTCGTTTGGGATGGACGCTGTCTCACCCGTAAGCAAAAGGTTAATATAATCGATATAGTAAATCAGTGTTAATCTGCGCTTCTACAAATTGGTATATGACTGCTTCGAGCATTTGCAAACAATTTAAACATGGCTGATTTGAGAGGTTCTCAGTTGCTCTTTGATCCCACATATGACACATCATTTTCCAGGACTGAGACATCGGCGGGATATTTTACAAAATAAGCAGAACATTTTCAGAATGTCTAAATAAGGATGCCTCTAGGATGTGATTGGGAGCTTGTGATGTCCTTATAGTATGTCATTGCGGGATGAAGATGTCGTTTTTATCTGGGATGTTTCATTTTGTCCTCTTGAACCGAAATCCTCGAAAGGATGCGCCATTACGATTGAGATAACTTTGAGCGCCCGTCTTCAGGACTAAATGGAATCGTTTGCCAGAATGCTGTATGAGTAAACCCCCCCCCCAGGATGTAGGATGTTCTGAAATGACAACCAAGGAACATTTAAAACTTGTTCTAATCCTGCTAAGCTCGGAGGTGAAATATGTTCAGGATATAGGACATTTATAGAATGTGTTACTCTGGGATATATCCCCCTAAGCAATTTAAACTGGAATGACTACGAATTATTTTTGCTGAGAAGTCCAATTAAAATAAAATCGGATGTGTCCAATACATGTATTTTCCTACAGATTAAAAAAATGCGAAATTATGGGAAAATAATAACACACATTAGAACGCTTTTATTTTTAGATCTCGCTGAAAATGAATAGTAGGCTTATTGCTGCTATCGATTAAAATGGCCATGCAACATTTCATATTGGTTTGTTTATTTTGAGAAATATATTCTCTGTGAAAAAGCAAAAATTCTAATAACTCGAGAAGGACTCCTAATGTTCTAACGATTATCTAATAATGCCCCTATATTTTCGTTTACAATTACTTGAAAACCATTCAGGTTTTTTACGACAATAAACATAGTTTCACTCTCCCCCAAATTTTGAGATCTCTATAATATGAAAAAAACTATTTTTAGCGTGACGTCTGTGTATGTTTGTGCAATGTATGTGTCTACTCTAACTTGAAAACTAACTCCCCAGGGGGCGGCGCCGCGAAAGATTGCAGTGGTCAGATCTTAGGTCTGTACCTCTAGTCTTCCGTCTGCTGGGGGGAAATCAATCAGGTTACCTGATCGGTGATGAACTGGCCGTCGTACCAGTGAGTCGTTCAGGCCCCGACTCTTCCAGATGGCCGAGCCCATGGACTGCGCCTATTCATGACCTGAGCCAAGGGCCGAGCGGTGGCTGGTGTCGAGCTTGGCGGACGTTCTCTCGGATCCTGCCCGATGAATGCTTCCGTCGAGTCCGCGACCTGACTGCGGCTCCGCTGGAAGGGAGATTGGTCAGCCCTGCGGCAGGCCTTGATCGGTGTAAACCTCACCGTCACCTGGCCAGTTTGCATTTAATTTAACTTGAAAACGAATGGTCCCAATGCAGACCCAATGGACCCAACGGAAAAAGTAGCAGGCGCAATATTTCTCTCGGCGATTTCCCCAAACGCTGGCAGAATTTGATATTCGCACGTTGTTCTTCAAACGCCATTTCCTTTTTCGACGAACGCGAACGATTCCAATTCACTGACACGCATTGTCTGGAAAAACATCTGCTTCTTCCTTTTCATATCTCGAGTCCCATGTGCCTCCACGACACGGTAAAATAGTTCCCTCTCCTCCCATCACGATTGGAGCTATCAGCACGGTCTCCGAACCTTTTGATCCTACCTTGTATAAAATGTTATACACGGAATGGATATTTTTGCAACAAATCTTCACAAAATTCTGCTCTTGACATTTTTTTCAATTTTCAATCCCCCCCCCCCCCTTCAACATTTTTTTAACGTGTCACCCTGGTTTGAGCTCCTTGACGATTCCTTTCTGGCGTTTATTGATTAAAGCGCTCAATTTCATTCGACTGACTCAATTTGTTCGAGAGGTACAGCATTCCATGTGGAAAAAAATGAATGAATGAATTAATAAAACGAAATACAGTCTTAAAGAATAAACCACTATAAAATAAAAGTCCCTATTGGGTTATACTAAAAGACGTTGGAATCACACTTAAAGCTCAAATTCAGACATTGAGAAAAGAAAAGAAAAAATCTGATGTGGGCAGGACATGACTTTCCTTATATAACGCAATGAATTGACTCCTTTTACAGTAAAAAAAAATACGTTTTTCTTCTAGTAGATACTTATATTCTTTCCAGAATATTGAATTTTCGTCAATCAGTTGTCATTTTCATTGATTTAGCGTCATTTTAATCCATTTGGCGAGATTTTTGTTAATTTGGCAACAATTAAAAATGTCGCCAAGTTGGCACCATTCCGCCAAGTTATTCTTATAGCAGATACTTATATTCCTTCCAAGATGTTGAATTTTTGTCAGTGAGTTGTCATTTTCATTGATTTAACGTCATTTTTATCCATTTGGGAGTTTTTCTTTAATTTAGCAACATTTAAAAAAGTCGCCAAGTTCGCAATATTCCGCCAAATCCGTCACCAAAATCTCGCCAAGCGTTATGGACGGAAAAATAAGTTATTGTTACAATAGATAAATGACTATTGGCGTTCAAATAAAAAAGTATTACTCAAAGTACCTTTTTCCTGGATGGAACGAGTTAGATCCACGAGAATGATGTCATCAAATGTATCGTATGGTGTTACATATAAAAAATGAACATGTTTCTCAATAGGAAATATTTTTTTTAATTTTATATGATTTTTGATAATTTTTTTTGAAAAATGTGCAATATCTTGAGAACGGTTCATGTTAGCGTTCTAAAATTTATGTCAATCGTTTTCTAATGAAAATTTACATAAGAAATGTCTATTTGCGTAACTTCATTAGAGGTTTTGATTTTTTGACGATTTTTTCACAATTTCACTCAAAAATTTAGGGGGGTTCTGAACATTCGATTGCTTATAAAAACAATAGACTTCCAGTGTTTACGGATTGTAATTTTTGTACCAAATTTCGTTCGAATCGGTCCATTCGTTCGTCAGTTATCGTCTCCACAGACTCACTGACACACACATACTTTCACACACACAGAGAGACATCACTTTAAAAATGTTCGATTCATGATCAGGGATGCTTGAAACGTGCTCTCCCGTCGAAAACTCAAATTCGAATTTTCGACCTCGTCACAATACTTTCCTTATACATTATGTATATAAGGAAAGTAAAAATGACACATCGATTTTTTACACCCATGGAAAAACCGCGAATTCTCATATATTGAAATGGCCAGATGACACAAGAAAAGCATTGGAATGACAAACATTAAATTATAAAATGAACGCAGTGACAGTGCGATACAAAAATAACATATTTAGATGTCTGAATATTTAGACGATGGTTCAACTCGCAATATTTCGAGAATGAGACGTGATGCCGTATATTTTAAAATAAAATAAATCCATATTCCTGATATCTCAAGAATGGCCCGTGATAACTTTTGAACTGTAATGCGAAGTAGAACCATAATGGAGTGGGTTCGAAAGAATCCCTCCCAATAGGTGTGCTTCAAGAGCATAGACATTAACGTCGTTCTTCTGGAATAAAAATTGGAATCACATATGTACGTCACACGGACACGGGTGTAATAAATGCACCAGCAAGTCTGATGATGTGTGTATGGAAAGATATTACACGCACGAGAGGAAAATGTATCGGTATCGAGAGGACGAAAAATATATTGGAAACTAAGGGGTGGCAAGTATATTAGAGTCTACGGTCGGCAAAGCAAATATATTAGAATGCCCATGGGAATCTATGGACAGTATATATATATTATAGTGCCTATGGTTGGCAAATATTTTTGTATCTACAGGTAGTAAATATTTTTATTGAGCCGAGGGCACTGTTGGTGGAAAATATAATAGTGTTTCCGGGGGCATATAATAGTGCCTATGGGTGGCAAATATAGTAGTGTCTGCAGGTTTTAATTACTTGATTGGGCCTATGGCAAACTCACCAGTCTCTGTTGGCGGAAAATATAGTAGCGTCTAAGGGCAGCCTATATATTATAGTGCTATGGGTGGCCAATAGATGACTGTGTACAGATGGCAAATATTTTATTGAGCAGAGTCACGGATGGTGGAAAATACAGAAGGTCGTTCGCACTTTATGGAAACGATTTTGATAATTCATTTTTATGCATAAAGGGCGTATTTCTTGCGGCGATTGGCTTCTATCGGATAGCCTTGATTCTTTACTATAGTTCTAGCTCGAATTTTCCGCGAAGGTAAACTTTTTCTTAGCACCGTCATGTCCATTTTATCCCACTCATCTTGGGTCGTTTTCCAAACCCGTTCAGTGTTCTTGGATGCCACTTTCCTAAGGCTCGTTTTAACAAACCAAAATTTTTAAAGTGCAAAAGTCCATAGGATAAGCGTCAGGTGATTTTACAGGTATTTCATTAAATGGGATACATTTTATTCCCGTTTCTGATTCTTTCTTTGCTAAATAGGGACAGTAGACTTAGAAGTGTGACTAGAGGCTTTGCATATAAAGCTCAACTTTATGGATGTCTTTTCCATGTAAGGCTGAAATGTCCTCTTCAAAATTGGGTTCTAAAATATTCTGCTGATAATAGAGTAAATTCATTTTAGCTTTACTTGAGACTTTTTCGAGTTTTAATTGACCGTTGTAACAAAATCCTGCAAATATCATGAAGCCTTTTGAGAACTTTTCTGTACATGGACGAAACCATCTCGTACGGCCATTTTCGTCAGTTGAGCAATCGAAAATGGTTCTTTTTTGTTACAGTCACTTAAATACATCCATGCTTCATCGAATCCTACCACACATTTCCATTTATCAGCAGCTAGGTGTTTTTCGTATAATTTTCTACAATTTGTTTTTCTTTCTGCAATATGCTTTGGCAAAAGCAGCTGAACTTTAGATGTAAACATATTTTTTAACTTCAAATCATTATGAATGATTTTCCTTACAGTACCGGAAGACATTTCC
>OX578143.1:143705827-144093327 GCA_951213105.1 Amaurobius ferox | reverse complement strand
AAATTCAATGTCATTTAAAATACTTATGTTGTGCAGATAAACTCAAATTATCATTGAATAAATAAAGAGAACGAATATGAGTCTGCAGAGAAAGACATGTGCTGTCCACATCAGAATTTTTAACAATATTACACCAATGATTTATAGAAGTGAACGGGGATTATTTTCAGGCCATTTCGAAAAAAATGTATGATCTATATTTAAAGATCCATCAAATTTTTGTCGAATAAAATGTTCAACAAATTTAAGCTGTGTACCAAATTTTAACTCTCTAGGACGTAGGAAAGTGCATTTAAAATGCCATCAATAAATTTATCATGAAGAGTTATATAAAATTTAAAAAAAATGAAAAATTGTTATCTACCAAATTTATTTTAAAATATGAAGCCACTCCCATATGCAAAACGTTTAAACAAATGGAGAGATATTTATTATATAATATCTCTCTCTTTTCTTTCTGGAAGATATCCCAAAGTCAGAATTTAATTGAATTTGTTTATTTCCCTATATTAAATAATTTTTTTAATTAAAAAACTACTTAACATATTTTACTGAATTTTTTTTTATATATTCTATGGGATAATGTGAATATTTCCTAAAAATTTCGAAGCAATTCGTGAATTTTAAATTTACTTAAAAAATGTTTGAAAAATTAGGTCCCATAGGGTTCAATGTATTTCATTTTTTCAACCCGGGTTCAATAAAAAACTAATTGGGTGATATTATTTATTTATATTCCCATAGGTCCTACAGACCGTCTGAACAACATACTAAAATTTCATTTTGATAAACTCATTTTTACGGCAGTTATCGTGCTAACGGACAGACAGACAGACAGACAGACAGACAGACAGACAGACAGACAGACAGACAGAATGAACAAAGTCATAAATACTTTTCAACTTTGTTGTAAAGTGTTAAAAATGGAATATCAACTAATAGAATGAAGGTGATGTAATCGTAAAATCTCCGTGTCTTAATACATGCGTATTGTCAAACTTACTAGTCTCATATGCTTAGTATCTTTTGATAATTCATACGTACGTATGGGTGAGGCGTGTTTGTGTGAGGCGCGGACACGACAGCTGAAGAATGGATACATTTCAGGAATTCCAAAATGTTGTGCTTAGATACTAGTGGCGTGGAGCTAAGAAAGCAGCGCTTCACTCTCGAAACATAAAAATATCTAAAAATTAAAGGTTAAGTTTCATAATCTTAATCTTTAATTTATTAAGTTATATTGGTATTGAATGTAATTGCATATTTATGTAAATTTTAAATAATTATGTAAATTGCAATTTTGCAACAAAAAGTGCAACTCAATGAATCTATGACTTCGTCCAATCTTCTAAAAGCCTTAACTTAAACTAGTTTTTGCTCCCAAATGGATAGGGAAAGCATTAAAAGGGTATCTTAAGTGACAGCGAAATATTTTTCTCATCTCTAGTATTATTCCGAAAACACTGACTATTTAGTGAGTTCATGTTCTTAAATGAAGACAATTTCACTACGATTATTTCCTCATCAATGCATAAAGCAGTATAAGGCATGTCGTGAGCGTGTCTTACATTGTTAGCGGTGTTTTAGTAATCATTTTGGGCTAAATATGGACGCATATAATAACCAGTTTTAGTTTAGTAACTGCGTTTCTATCTGTGTTTATGACTTTCTCATATTATTGAATCTATTTAGTATAGACAAAGTATTATTTTTAGCAAGTTGCCCCCCCCCCCCCCAAGGAGGTACATTGTCAAACTTAGTATCAATCGAAAAAAAAAAAAATCAAGGCCTGTAAATGAAGGGCAACATGCTATGATTGTGAGCATTTGATCCCACGATAAAGATTTAAAAAAAAAAAGTCTTGCAAAATTTGCGAAGAAATGGATTCTGGTATGAGGCATTCGAGTCGAGCCATATTCCAGTTCATTTTTATTCTCTGGAGATGATCGATCATGCATTCTTTATGCAGAGTTCATACATTAATGAGTTGAATTTAAAACATAAAAATTAAAACGTTTTTTTATAGGTCAATGTCATTTCAATTTGTTCCTATACAAAGGGAATATTTTATGAATTTTTATATCCTAATACGATCTTTAGTGTTGTAGCTTTAGACCTGTAGTTCATTTAGAATAATTATCGATAAATAATATAATATCCTATAAATCATTTTTGACGCTTCTTCGAATGAATAATAAATATCGATACAATCATTTTGGGTGCTAAAACAATATCAAAACCTGTTGCGAAATTGTACGTTATTTTTTGTTATCGCACACGTTAAAATGCTTGTGCCCAATTCATTTCATATGTAATAATGTGTCTATTTGGACATGATTGTTCAAAATAGATTCGCAAAACAAAGTTTTTACTGATAGCAAAAAGATGATATTATTTTTGCAAATATGAAGGAAACATTCATTTTATAGAACTAATTAATCATTTTTCCCTGGAAAGAGACAGGTTGGCCAATAGATCAATAGAATAAAAATGTGTAACTTAACCATTTCTGGCCCATCACTGAGTCCCTCATAAGTCACTTTAACTTTCCTTAAGCATCCCTTTAAGTTTGGATTGAAATGTTCTAGAGCTGCAAAAGCAGGGTCTATTAATAGGAAAGAGACTCTGCATTATCGACTGAGAAAGTTTGCAGCGCCTCCAGCGGCGAATTGTGAAGAAATTAGAATCCCATCTCAAAAATAAAGTAAGAAAATGTTCAACTACAAAGTTGTAGGGAGTTCTCTATTTAAGGGGACGATGGACATTGAAATTTTTTTTTTTATTTATTTATTAACTTAGAAACGTGAAAATTTGAATAAATATTCCTCTTAACATTACTATATACAGCACCATTAAATTTTTTTTCAATTTTGTTATAATTTTGTATTTCTTTTTTAATTTAATTTTTTAAAAGAAAATTTCAAAATGCTCCTTGCGTGCCATTTGTTCACAATTTTGATTCATTTTACATTATGATCAGTCAAAAACACATTATGAACAAATTTGGGTATTCATTTTTAAATCCCTTAGAAAGTTAATTTTTTTTAAATATTTTTCTGCATTAAAACTTAATTTTCATCATTTAATTAGGTTCTTATTCACTTTCAATGACCTTAATAAAGTCCAATTAGAAAATGCATACCCAGTTTCATTAAAAAGCATGAGAGGTGTCTTCTTGCCAAATTTCATGCATCTCAGACAAAAATTAAGACGCATGGAGCATTTTAAAAATGTAAAACCTTTGAAAATTCCGTTTCGTAAAAAAGGCATTCAACCTTTTGTTTACGGGTGGGACAGCCTCCATTCCAAACGAAGAATCTCCCAAAAAGACAGGTATTTGACATACCCTATCCCAAACAGTTCGATCCCCCTTTGCAGGCATTGGCGTCCATGGAAATCGCTGACAGGAACATTGCACCTGCTGCAGCAGGGTTAAAGAGGGATCGAACTGTTTGGGATAGGGTATGTCAAATATGCCTTTTTGGGAGATTCTTCGTTTTGGATGGACACTGTCCCATCCGTAAACAAACGTTAAATGTGTAAAATAATGTTATATATCAAAACTTCCTTTAGTCGATATTTGCTCATTTCAACATCCACCGTCCCCTTAATAAGGATAAGTGTGCGGTTTACACATATAACATGTACACAGACGATAAAGAATGTTGTCATTGTCAAGTTAAAGGGATAAATAGTGTTTCTCATCATTTATGGGCATTTTTATACAATATTCACTTTTATAATTCAATGAATTAAAATGAGCTTCTTACACATATTATCATTTCTCCAGGCGTATTTCTCGCTATTTCTTTTAGAAGAACTTCTGTACAACTAAACATTTGCATAATAATTGCCTTGTGTCGACCTCATCCTTTATCGTCTGCGTAAAATGTTATATATGCCAACCGAACATCTTTCCGTACTCAATAAAGTACGCTCTCCACTTTGTAATTAAAATGTTTCTCTTATATATAACTTCGTTTTCAAGATAGGAATCATAACTTATCAAATTCACCAGGCGTTGCAAACTTTCTCAATCGATAGGTATGGTCGCTTTCCTATTCGTAGACCGTGCTTCTAGAACATTTCAATGGAAATTTAAAGGGATAAATAAGGACTTAAGAGGGAACCTTGTACAAACCCGACATCGATGGCTGTTGGTTGGTTCTTCATTTCGCCGTTGTAACGAGTGATGAGCGTGTTAGGTTTTTGTACTGTAAACGCAGCGTAAATACACATTAACATCTCTTAAAAGTCATAAATAAGGGTCATCATTCTGTAAAATTATAATGTTAGTGCACTTTCGTCAAATAAATGTATACTATAACAACTTTGGTAAACACAAATCAATTGACTCTCGAGCAATAGGCTTCAACTATTCCTCTGGCTCACCGTACACCAAACTATGTTCAAAATTAGAACTAAATAGAACTTTTAGTCGTTCTCATGAGTAGAACTCGAATGGATTAGAATTTAAATTTTTTCATAGTATTCTTTTCTGTGGGATAACAATGATCATTTCAGGAGCAATAATGGCACTATAGAGTATAGAGGATTGATCATTGGAACTCCGACTACATGAATGTTAATGGTATTCCGATAGTTATCTTATTAACACAGATGAACCAAATGCATCCATAGACATCACTCTTTCCACAATAGGAGAAAACACTTTTAAAAAATTTAGAGAAATAACTTGGTTACTGAAACTAAGAAATAAACTGCTTCATTTTGAAAAATTGTTGTGATGAAAGTAGAAGTAAGCACTCTTGACTATCAAAACATTTCAGATGGAGACTTACACTACAGGTATTTTATTAGAAAATGCAGAAATTATTTTTAAAGAAAAGTTCAATTGGATCCATAATTGATTAAAAGTGTGTTTTCATTGCCATTGCTATTTTTGATGCCATTACTTAAAGGTAAATAATAATTAATTGATGTCAAATTATTTAGAAAATCTAAATCAATTAATAAATTACTAGCAATTATGAACGATTATTACAGCCGTTGGATATTGAAACCCTATTGATTTAAACGCAATCGAATGTTCGAAAGACCCCCCCCCCCCTCTTAGTTTTCGAATGAATTTTTGAAAAAATCATTAAAAAAAATTAAGGCCTTTAATAAGGATAATCATTTCATAAGGACATAATCAATTCATGACAGATGATGCGAACTCCAGAATGTTAGCATCAACTATTTTTGAGATATTGCACGATTTTCAAATGAATTATTGAAAAATTCATTAAAAAATCAGAATATTCAATACTGTTAAACAAATATCATTAGGAAAAACGAATGACATAAACTTTTGAGCACCAGCAAGAACCAGTTCTCGAGATATTACACATTTTTCGAATAAAAATCTAAAAAAAAAAGGGACATAAAATAAAAAAGTAGTAAGTATTAGCCAATAGGTTCACTGTCTATGCGCAATATTAGGCAACAAATCTGTTAATATCATTCTCGTGTATCTAGTTTGTTCCATTCACAAGAAAAGATACTTTTTGTAAGAGTTTTGTATTTTGACGTCGAAGAATTCACTAATAATTCATTTCACGGCATATTAGATAAATGTCAATCGTATTTTGATGATGATTTTATATATGAGTATGAATAAATCATTCTGTTTAGACTAATAAGTTGGCAACAGCTCCCAATATTAATTTCCGTGGTATTAATTCTATGCCAAAATCATTACACTGTGAATCTTATCTTGTACACTATTATTTCGCTGCGACATGTGTAAATTCATTATATTATGTATTGCTTCCCATATAACACTGCATCATCTATAACAATGACACCGCATAGAGATCCCCCCCCCCCCCACACACACACACACATACACATACACCTTCAAAATTGAAGCTATTTATTAAAAGAGAAATGTTCGCTATAATATTCTAAATATATTATAAATACATTTGATTTTGATTTAAAATTAAACGATTTATTTCAAATAAAACAAGTTAAAGTGAACTCTTGAGAAACGAAACGAAAATTATGTACCAGCCATATTGCAGTAAAGTAAACGATGTTAATAATAATAAAACATCAGATTTGTATAAGAGTTGCAAAGAAAAAAATAACTTGGGCATTTTGAGAGCAAGGAATAAACCCGGGAATTTTAGAAGCAACGGAAACTTTGACGGAAAGAAAGTAATTTACAGCCTTCTCAGTCCGGCCAATCCGGCACCTTACGTCGTTTCAATCTCAATGATGGTTCGTCCTTTAAATACATTTTCTAAATCTTTGTCTTAGTTTAAGAGTAAAGTTTACTGAAATAATTTTTTTGAAAATTTGACAATACAAAAAATTTTGTTGAAAATGAGCAAACTATATTGGTCACACAATTATTATGAGATTTCTCATTATTGTTCAATACTAGTATAAATGAATTAATCACTTTGTAATAAGAATTTCATCGTTCGCTACTTCTAAAACATTTACAAATTAAATTGCAATTTATTTGTGGCATCCATTTTCATTTTTATATATAATAAGAAAATCACATAATTTAAATATATATATATATAAATTGAAAGATTTTAATCGAAAACTATGCATAAACTACGGTAAGTACAATATATATATATAATTTGTCTAAGTTCAACATTTCAATAAAGTACTCTTCATATAAATAAAAAAATTCTTTTGCTACCAACTATATAAGATTTTAAAGTGGGTTTAATGACTTTTTATGAGGGGCAGAGGACGTTCTACTCTTGCTGCAATGACCCTAAACCAATATGAATGATTAAAATAAAATATTTTATTTTAATTGCCCCCCCCCCCCTCCTCCCCAATCCCTTACAAAGGAGAAAGTCAATAAATAATCTAGGTAAATAATTATTGATACATTATTGGCATTTTCAAATTCTTAATTCATCTGTTTTATTTTGATGAAAGATTTTTCAAGCCCATATATTGCACTAGGGAACTATCTCCTAATACACGGGTATAATCTTCTAATCTACGGAAATATAAGTGGCATGGGTATATCTTCTAATCCACGAGAATATAAGAAGTTCGCGCATATCTTCTAATACAATTTTACGCTTTCATTTTGACATGTATTGATTGAATTTCATATTTTCTGTAAATTTATTTACAAACGGGATCCGGATGTTTTATTCTTCACATATGTCTGAGAAGTTCATTTTGATTCAATTTCATATTTTCTGAAAAATGTATTTATAAACGGGGTCAATATGTTTTATTTTTCAGATCTGCCTGTGAAGATCATTTTGTATAGAGCGAAAACAGAGATTCTTAAACTTCTTTTTAGGAGCATCCACTTATATATTCTAATAGAATGTTTTGAATATCAATGTCATTTAGAATACTATAAGAACTTGACTATGATTGTGAATTTTAAGTTTATCTATATTGCATATTTCGTATAAAGAACGGGTATACTCCTAGTGTGTATATATATATTTATATTAGACTTAGATGACATCTATGTTTGGCATTTTAAGTACTCGTTATATAAACACAAAAACTTATTTTAGTGCCTAAAATAAGACTCATAGCGGCATGCAGTGCCCGATCCTCTGATAAGATCTGGGGCTCTTCAAGTTTCATGCTTCCGTCGCTCGAACCTCTAAGCATACAAGAACCTTCATAACTACTAACGGAAGCGTTTGTGTTATGAGATTTCGAAGTGGGTTTAACGACTTTTTAGGAGGGGCAGAGGAAATTTTACTCTTGCAATGACCGTAAGCCAATGGGATGATTCAAATTAAATATTTCGTTTTAACCCCCTTTCCCCATTACAAAGGAAAAAAGTAAATAAATAATCTAAGGTTGCTCCGCGATCGTGACTGGGTACCAGATTAAGGTTTTATGCATTTTTTTTTTCTTTGGAAAGGGGGGGGGGGTGAATAAATGAATTGGTAGGGGGCTACGTAGTAAGATTTTGGTAGCGTTTATCTATTCTCTATACAAACCCTGTCTTGAATAAGCCCTTAGCTATAAGCTTCTATATCTCACTTACATTCGACATTTTTGCATGTTTCGCCAGCCATACACAAAACTTCGATGGTGGTAGGGTGGGGCTTGAACACGAATGCGTCTTAAGACCACACAGGGTCGTCTTAACTCTTGGACTATGGGCCATCATGAAGCATGACTAAATCCTGTCACGGTTTTCCAGAGTGAACGCATGCCGGTTGGGAGGAGGGGGGAGGGAGGGCAACCCGACTGTTTGTAAACAAATCCACTCATTAATATTTTCCCGGCATGATATTTTGTAAAAGCAATTTTTTTTTACATACCTGCACATCTGTAGGATGTTTGAAGTGTTGGCCAGCATTGGATCTCCTACTATCCAAGGATCATGGGCGCAGTCCACACAAAAAAAAAATGGTTCACAGTTTCACGACCGGCGGTTTCGTAACACAAACAAACAAGACACCCACAAACAACCGGGACGTCACGGAAGTTTACGTTTACCTGCACGCACCTCGATCGCCAGACCGGGCACTGACTACGGAAAATTCGCCGCAACGCGAGACGGTAGGGCGTGCACCGAGACGCTCGCGGCATTGGGCAGTTCATCTATGACGTCAGATTCAAAGGCGGGGTATTGGAATCGACAGCGGCACGCCTCTTGGAATGGTGTTGTGGTATTTTATAAATGATCTCATGTGATATCAGAGTTTTATGAACACATCCTGTTACACCTAGCTTCGATGGGAGTCATAAAGATTGCACGCAAAAAATTTATTTTTCGAACCGACAAGTGCAACAAATTTAACATGAAGCATCACACTGTATTTCGGAGAACAACAGGCATATTGCAAAATTCGAAGATATACCTTTTTTTATTTTCTCTTCATTTTGAGTATAATGAAGAGTATAATGAGTATTTTAGTTTAATGAAATAAATGGAAACGGGGTCGAAAATTCGAATTCGAGTTTTCAAGTTTCAAGCATTCCTGAACTGCAGTCCTGTGCAGCAGCAACTCTATTTGTTTCCTGGTGTAAAACCTGGCAATGTGACAGCCTCGGTATACTGACCACCTGGCTAAAGTGGCTATACCATTTTTATAACCCAGACCCACGTGTTCGGCCGTTTTCTCTGAGTCTGGCGGGTTCGAGTGGATGAGTGGGCTATGTGACAGCGTTCATCCCAAACGAAGACCCTCTCAAAAAGGCAGGCATTTGACATACCCTATCCGAAACAGTTCGATCCCCCTTTGCAGACATTGGCGTCCACCCGTAAGCAAAAGGCTAATTGCGCGTCTTTTCCAATATGCCATAGAGATGGAGCGCCCACCGCTCGTACACCCTTGCTACGGCCCGTATGATCGACTCGTATACTGCAAGTCTCTATCTACTTGGGAAGTGCCTAAAAAAGCGTGACAGACGGACGGAGAGACAATTAGTGTATATAGACTAGCCGAATACCCGTTAAAAATCAACTGTCCCACAATAAGCAACCCCAAGTAATGCACATTTTTGAATAATTCGCGTTTCACATTTATTCGGAAAATCGAAAATTTTGGTGTGTGGAACCCCTTAAAGTAGAAAATATTGGAAAACTGAAATTGTACACTTTCTTCCTTTCTAACTATCTACCCGTACACCAAATTTGAAGTCTCTATCTCATACTGAAGCATGCAATGTTATCATTTCACCTTTAAACCCTTTCAAACGCTTTTATGTGGAGCACCCTCTTTAATGAACATTTATTAAAAAAAACTCTATTCGTATGGGTTTTTTAATTAAATGATTAGCCCATATACCAAATTTCAAGCCTCTATCAAATTTAAAAGTACGCGTTTTTCATTTATTAGGCAAATTGAACCTTTTGGTGTGTGGCATCCCCTTAAGCAGCAAACATTGGAAATCTGAAATTGCACACCTTCTTCCATTCGAACGATATACCCATATACCAAATTTGAAGTCTCAATCTCAATGCAAAGCATGTTTTTTCTATCATTTCACTTTTGGAACATTTCGGTTTACGGAACCTCTAAAAATTACAAATATCAAATTTTTTTATTGTACACTTTCTTTCTTTTGAACTATCCACCTGCACATCAAATTTGAAGTTTCTATTCCATCGCGAAGCATATTTTTTTCTATCATTTTACTTTTCGAACGTTTTCGTGTGGAGTAGCCACCCCCTTAAATGAAAAGTTTTGATAAACTCTATACTTGTGTTTTTCATCAAATGATTGTCCCATATATCAAATATCAAGCCTCTATTACATTTTAAAAGGAGGCGTTTCTCATTTATTCGGAAAATCGAACATTTGGGTTTGCGGCATCCCCTAAAGTAGAAAATATCGGAAAACTGAAATTGTACATGCTCTTCTTTTTGAACTATCTACCCGCACACCAAATTTGAAGTCTCTATCGCATCTCGAAACATGGATTTTTGTCATTTCACCTTTCGAACGTTTTCTTTCCTCTGGAGCATCCCTTTAAACGAACATTTTTGAAAAATTTTTTTGTCTTCGGTGTTTTCATCATATTATTAACCCATATACCAAATTTCAGGCCTCTATTAAATTTTAAAGCAGGCGTTTTTCATTTGTTCGGCAAATCGGACATTTCGGTACGCGGCACCCCCTAAAGTAGCAAATATTGAAAATCTGAAATTGCACACTTTCTTCCCTTCGAACGATGTACCTATACACCAAATTTGAAGTCTCTATCTTATCGCAAAGCATGCTTTTCCATCATTTCACTTTTCGAACGATTCGGTGTGGAGCATCCTCTCTTCAGAACATTTTCAGAAAATGCGATTTTTCCAGGAAGTTTTATCGAACGATAGGCCCATGTACCAGAATGCAAGTCTCTATCTATTCGGGAAGTGACTAAAAAAAGCTTGACAGACAGACGGACAGTTGGCAATTATATATAGATACTTGTCCTTTACGTTGGTTAATTTTAGCAAACTCAATTTCAAAAAACTTTTAAAATTTCAAACTCACACCTAATAACATATGCAGATGATTTTCTTTTAATAAACTCAGGGAATGCAAGAAGAATTCTAGAAACGAATACCAATAAAGCAATTAGAACTTTTGAAAATGGGTGCTCTAAAATTAATTTTAAAAATTTCAATGGCAAAAATAACCGTCATGGTTTTTGGCGGTAAAAGGAAAATTCAAAAAGAAGTCCTATTTTTAAACTATATAGCAAATCTATATCAGTTAAAAACAGCATAAAATATTTAGAAGCGTATTTAAACTCACATAGCAATTGGTGTTCACTTATTGATTTTCTTAAACAGAAAATATACTAACAATTAGCAATAAGCTTCGGAAAACCACTCCCAAATCTTGGGGAAGAACACCATCAGTGTTACTCAATATTTGGTGCTATTCAGTTTTCGAGAATATACACTTATACGCTCCGTGGTTGTTGACCATGTTTGTTGACCTCAGTACAGAGAATTTCCTTACTTCGAATAGAGCATACAAGTCAACATCAACATAAACTTTTTAGAGCATACAAGTCAACATCAACACAATGATACCAATGTACCAATAATTTATACCAATAACGTTATCAATTGAACAAGAAAGATCAATCATGCATAAAGCATTGATTATGAAACACCTTCCAACTATGATGCAATTTTATTTAAACATCTATAAAATGCGATACATTCAGCGGTAATGTTTTTTTAAATTATCACAGCATTATAATAATTTATTTTAATTAAAAACTTAAAATTATGTAGGTAAAAGTTAACTCCGTGCTTAAAACTGAATTGAAAAAGGCAATACTATAAAATCGTCTGCTTTTCTATATGTAAAATCAATGAATATTTCATTCATATCACCCATATTCCAGACTCCAGAGCTTGTGTTTGACAGAGAATTTTGTGTTAAAAAAATTCAGAAATTCTTATACAACTCACCTTACAGCTTAATTTGTTCGCATTCTGCATCCATTAAAATTCGGCTTCGTTGTAGAAATAATCAAAGTTGGATAATCATTTAAACTAAAAAATATTGTATTTGCGTTGGCGCAGAATATAGATGCATAGAAAATACGCCAAAAAATAAAGGGGTTTTAGGACGGATGTAACACTAAATATATATTTAACAGAATTTTAAATATCACGATTTTAACACTGGGAAAAAAATATGGTTGCCCTATTTTTTTTTTTAAGTGTGTCACGTGATCTCTTCATATAATATGGTTGTAATCATTATTTTAATTTTTATTTAAAAAACTACTTAACATATTTTGCTCAAATTTTTTTATATATTTTGTGGGATAATTTGAATATTTTCTAGAATTTTCAAAGCAATTTGTGAATTTTAATTTCACCTAAAAATTGTTTGAAAAATGAGGTCCATAGTGTTCAATGTATTTCCTTTTTTCAATCCAGTTCAATCCTAAACTAATTAGATGATATTGTTCATTTACATTCCCATATGTCCCACAGACCGACAGTCTGAAAATCAGACTAAAATTTCATTTTGATAAAGTCATTTTTAAGGCAGTTATCGTGCAAACGGACAGACAGACAGAATGAACAAAGTCATACACACTTTTCAACTATGTTGAAAAGTGTTAAAAAGAAATGATATTAACAAATTTACATAGATTAAAAAAAGAATGTAATTTGCATAGACTCAAAAGAATTCAATTGATAAAACAAAACATTAAATCCCAAAAACTTTTAATCTAAACCAAATATTTGGATTTTCCATCTTAATTTCTCTTCCAAGTCTTAATTTCTCTAACTCACAAAATTAATATCTAATGAAATCAAAGGATATACTAACGGCTTCAAAAACGATATTGGTACATCTGCAGCCTTTTGCATAAATAAGAATGTAGGAATAAAATTTGCATTACAGAATGGTCAATATGTCTTAGAAAACGTAATACAATTTTTCAAGCAGAATTATTTGCTCTCTATAAATGCATTTAATGGTTTATTACATCTAATTTCACTTCAATAATTATGTATACAGACAGTTTATCAAACATACTAGCACTCCAAAAAATATAACTATAAGCAATTTACAACTTCAAACAAGATACATGCTACAATCAATATCAAACATTAATATTCAAGTAAAATGGATTGAAGCACATATAGGACATACTGGAAATGACCTAGCAAAATTAGCAATCAGATACCCCAATAGATACAATAAATATTGTATTACCAATATCATATATAAAAAGATACTTAGAAAAACATATTTTTAAACAAAAAAACAGAAATTCTTATGTAACTCATTTTACAATCACTTGTTTACATTTTGCATCCATTAAAATTCGGCTTCGTTGTAAAAATCATCAAAGTTGGATGATCATTTAAACTCAATAGTGTCATTGCGTTGGTGCAGAATATGGATGCATAAAAAATAACCTAAAATTAAGCGGTTTTAGGAATAGATGTAGCACTCAATATGAATTTAAAAGAACTTTAAAAATCACGATTTTTACTCTGGGGAAAAAGATGGATGCCCTATTTTATTTTGAAGTGGGTCACGTGATCTCTTCCTATTATATGGGTGTCATTATTAATTTCATTTTTATTTAAAAAACTATCGAACCTATTTTGCTGATTTTTTTTATATATTTTATGGGATAATTTGAATATATCTTAAAATTTTCGAAGCAATTTGTGAATTTTAACTATGTTTAAACAATTTTGGAAAATTAGGTCCAACAGGGTTCAATGTATTTCATTTTTTCAACCCGGGTTCAAACCAAAACTAATTGGGTCATATTATTCATTTACATTCCCACGTCCCACAGACCGTCTCAACAACCTGCTAACATTTCATTTTGATAAAGTCATTTATACGGCAGTTGTGCGAACGGACAGACAGAATATAGTACAAAGCCATAAACACTTTTCAGCTATGTTGTAAAGTGTTAAAAAGTAGACGCAACTTTCTGCACACTTTCAAATTATTTCTCATGATGCTCATCAAACCACGGTCCTTTTTCAGAATTTCCCTTCAGAATCAACAAAAGTCTCTCAGATAATTGCATATGTGGAATGCTGGGCAATTCAACTTATTACATTTTTGATTCAAAAAATTTCGCTTCAATAAGCCATCCATTAATAATGTGACTAAATGAATTGAAAATATGTAAAAAAAAAATTTAATATTAATAAAATTTTAAAAAAATGATACGACTTTGTTAAGGAAAATAGGTTCAAGTACTACTCATATTCCTGATTTCATGCCAAATCTGGGGGCCATTTCTGGGAGCGGCTAGACGTGACCTATGACATTGCGACTTGGGGGCTCAAATGAGAATATGGATCCAAGTGGCTAGTTGAACAATGCGGGAAGGAAGGGTCGAAGATTAGGTGGGAGTGATTTCTTCTAAATGTCATGTATTAAAATTAAGTAGCTCAGCTGACATAAAGGGGGTATTAACTAATTTCATTTGGACGTTATAGGACATCGTTTTTGCTTTCCATGAAATGAATAATCTATAGAAACGAAATAAAACATTTTTTAAAGTAACGTCTCTCTGTGTGTGTGTGTGTTTGTGTGTGTGTTTGTGTGTGTGTGTGTGGGGGGGGGGGGCACACTCGCATAAATTGAAAATCTGTTTGTGTTTGTGTGGGGGGGGCGCGCATAAATTGAAAATCTGTTTATTTGTGTGTTTGCGTTTGTGTGTGGGGGGGGGGGGGGCGCGCGTATAAATTGAAAATCTGTTTATTTATGTGTTTGTGTGTGGGGGGGGGGGGCGGTGCGCGCGCGCGTTATAGGCCATTGTTTTTTCTTTCAATGCAATGAATGGTAATCTATAGAAACGAAAAAAACATTTTTAAAGTAAAGTCTTTCTTTCTCTGTGTGTGTGTATGAGCGCGTTTGTACTTGTTTGTGTTTGTGTGCGTTTGTGTGTGTGAGTGTGAGCACGTTTGTATTTGTGTGCGTTTGTGTTTGTGTGTGTGGGGGGGGGGGGGGAGGCGAGCGCATAAATTGAAAATCTGTTTATTTGTGTGTGGGGGCGGCGTCTGTGTGTGTGTGTGTGTGTGTGTGTGTGTGTGTGTGTGTGCGCGCGCGCGCGTGCAATATAGATCATCGTTTTTGCTTTCCATGCAATGAATGGTAATCTATGGAAACGAAAAAAAACATTTTTTAAAGAAACGTCTCTCTCTCTCTCTCTCTGTGTATGTGTGTGTGTGTGTGTGTGATTGAAAATCCGTTTATTTGCGTGTTTGTGTTTGTGTGTGGAGGGGGCGTTATAGACCATTGTTTTTGCTTTCCGCGATTATTGGATTCGGGGATTAGTGTTATTTTGACAAAGATTTTAGAAATTCATGTGTTGCAGAGTGTATTACTATTTTCAATTTACTGTGTCATCTGTTTTATTTTGGCAAAGATTTGCAGGATATTACCTGTACTATGTGCAATATATGAGTTTCAACAATTTTTGTCAAAATAAAACAGTGACGTAATAAATTGAAAATATCAATTGACCGGTGGCCGGTTTCATGTGGGAAAGTTGTGAAAACGCAGTTCTCTTTTTGTCCCCTAATGCCCCCCACCCCCACCCCCACCCCCCACACACATGCAAGACCAGGAAGTGAAAATTCCTCCTTTACTTCTATCGTAAATCTCCGTCAAAGAAAGGCAGTTATTTTCTAACCAGGAAAAATTCAAGAAATTAGATATCGGAAAGAAAGATTTGTAATCATTGAAACTACTGTTTCCATTTCTTTATTGGCTGTGATATTCATTTCATAATACACTTCTTTCCAAATGCAGTTACATTTTATTAAAAAACTCTTAAACATTGTTTCTTTATTTTAAATTTATAACGATCGTTTAAAAACCCCAGTCCAAGAAAAAGTCCTTAACATCAAAAATGAAAATTAAATTTCTGAGGTATTTATATACCAAATTTGGTCCATTAGTTTTTAACTAGAATGGATAAAGGCAGTATTTGCCGGCCATTTCGCAAAGAAAGCAGATTCTTTTATTACGAATCGTACTAAAATCTAACGAACATCAGGGTTACCCACAAAAAACTTACCTACCAAATTTTAGGAAATTCGGTCCATTAGTTTTTCAGTTAGAGTGGATACAATATCCTCACAGACACACAGACACACCCTTACACACACAGATGTCTCCCTAAAAATAGTTTTTTCGTGTTTTAGACGTCCCAAAATGTGTAGATCCTTCGAAAATTCGAGTTCCAATCTTCGGCACGATTCCAATACTTTGAATACACACACACACACACATATATTATCTGTGTATCTAAATTCCGTGCCTACGCAATTACAATAGTTGTGATTTTAAATGATCCTTAAACTTTTATTATTTCTACAACGAAGCCTAATTTTGACTTATGCAGAATGCAAATATCTCAAGCGATTGTAAGGTGAGTTGTATAGGAATTGCTGAATTTCTTTCTCGCAAAATTATTTAGCTCTGGAGTCTGGAATACAAGTTATATGAATGAAATATTCATTGATTTTGCCTAAAGAATCAGACGATTTATATATTTTAAATATTTAAGTTTTAAATATTTAAGTATAATAAATTACTGTAGTACTGTGATAATATAAAAGATATCACCACTGAATGTATCACATTTTAGCGATTTTTAAATGAAATTGCATTTCAGTTGGAAAGTGTTTCATAATCAATGCTTATGCATGATTGATGTTTCTTGTTTTGTTTTTTTAATAGATATATACATGATTATTTTACAATGATGATTAGGTTCTTTGTTTTTAACACATTTTAATACTAGGATAGATATATAAAACTTTTAAATGTTGTGTTTTATGTACTGCATTGTAAATATGTCAGGGATAATAGCTTGGGCTATCTATATTTTTAACACTTTACCACATAGTTGAAAAGTGTTTATGACCTTGTTCATTCTGTCTGTCTATCTGTTCGTTATCACGATAACTGCCGTAAAAATTACTTTAACAAAATGAAATTTTAGTATGTTGTTCAGACGATCTGTGGGACCTATGGGAATATAAATGAATCATATCATCAACTTAATTTTGGATTGAACCTGGGTTGAAAAAATGAAATACACTGAACCCTATGGGACCTGATTTTTCAAACATTTTTTAAGCGAATTTAAAATTCACAAATTACTTCGAAAGTTTTAGGAAATGTTCAAATTATCCCATAAAATATATAAGAAAACAATTTCAGCAACATATATTCAATAGTTTTTAAAATAAAAATTAAAATAATAATTACACCCTTGAAGAGATCACGTGGATATTGTATGAAGAGATCACATGACCCACTTCAAAATAAAATATGACATCAATCTTGTGTCAAAATCGTGATTTTTATAGTTCTTTTTAATTCATATTTAGCGTTGCATCTGTCCTAAAACCGCTTTATTTTTGTTTAAATTCTGCGCATCTACATTCTACAACAACGCAATTACAATATATTTGAGTTTAAATGATCATCAAACTTTGATTATTTCTGCAACGAAGTCTAATTTTCGCCTAAATTATTTAATTATTCTATATCGTCCTTTATTTGCAATGAATGAGAGAAGAATGTTCCCTTTGTTTGAAAACATGTACCCAATCTTTATTATCCTCTAAATTTGTATTGTCGAGATTTGTAACTTGTCGAAAACAACTCTTTTAGCCGAATGAAATGAGTAGATGCTCCCTTCTTTAGTTAACATAAATTTAAGTACAAATCATAACCTGCTTTAAAAAGACTCACCCCTCTCGGACAGAGGCATCATTCACAGCCTTTAATTGGATGTGACAGGTGTGGGGAGACGAGCCACCCCGGCTTAGCTACTTCCCACAGTTTAAAATGATACAGATGGGGTGACCAATGAATGACCAGAGGTGATGGGGTTGCCAGTCAGGTCTTTTACAGTACCTCAGCCGGAAAATAAAAGTAATTTTTGCTCCACAATTCATGTTTTAATAGTACAGTGACCGCCGGTTATAAGATTCAGTGGTTATAAGAAACAGCCGTTTATAAGACCCAAAACGACAGAAACAAATACAAACTTCATTTTAACATTAAAATTGTGTCGCTTATAAGAAACACGATTCCGCTTATAAGAAACAGTTTTCTACAGAAAATTTGTTGATTTCCTTGCGACGCGGGTGTAAAAAAGAAAAAAATCCATTTGTTTAAGGTTAACTGAAGGACGAGTTGTTATCTCTTGTCTCTGGGCGTACGGGGAGGGGGTGGGAGTTTGCTATGTAACAAAGGATGACAGAGAATTTCTCCGTACAAAGGCTTAGGGGGAACAACCTCAAACCAGTAAGAAACGAGTTTTAATCTTTTGGCAGTTAAGGAAACATACTGATAAGGAAAGGCATCTCTGCTTATGCACTCAAATAAGATTCGTACAGCTTTAGTTAGTCATTTTATGTTTTGCTAGTGGAAGCATGTCGCAAAAGAGAAAAACCCTTACTTTGCTTGAAAAGCAAAGTTTACTTAAAAAGTATGATTCTCTACCTCTGTTTAGTCAAAGAGAAGCTGCTTCTGCATTAGAAATTCCACACTCAACATTATGTAAAATCCTGAAAGGCAAAAATGAAATTTTGACGCCAAATTGTAATCTTCAAAGAAAACGGAAACGAGAAGGAAAGGCAGCTGCTATAGGGGAAGCACTCTTACAATGGTTTTCTAACGCCAGATTAAAGAACGCTCCTATCAGTAGGGCAATTTTACTGAAAAAAGCAGAAAATTTTGCGGAAAAATTAGGAGAAAAAGAGTTCCGTGCGACTGATGGTTGGTTAAGCCGCTGGAAAGAACGAAATAACATTGTGTACAAAAAAAATTATGGAGAGAAGCAGGACGCGGACTCCGAGTCGGCATCTTCATGGATTACGCAAAGCTTACCACCTCTATTAGAAAAATACGCTCCTCATCAAATTTTTAACACTGACGAGACTGGGCTCTATTTTAGAGCGATGCCCGAGTATACAATGATGTTCAAAAATGATCTATCCTCCGTTGGAAAAAAACAAAAAGATCGAGTTACAGTTCTGTTAACAACAAATATGACGGGAACTGTAAAAAAGAGCCCTTTAGTTATTGGCAAAAGCAAACGTCCGCGCTGTTTAAGTGGAATAAAAAAATTGCCAGTGATCTACGAAAATTCAAAGAATGCCTGGATGACAAGTAGAATTTTTGAAGAATTTTTGTTAAAGTGGGACAGGGAACTGATGGGAAGAGAAAAAATTCTTTTAATCCTTGACAACTGTTCGGCTCATCCTGTAGTACAGCTGACAAACATTGAACTGTGTTTTTTGCCACCCAATACAACTTCCATCATACAGCCTCTTGACCAAGGAATTATTAAAGCATTTAAAACCCTGTATCGGTCAAATTTGCGACAGAAAATAGTAGATGCAATTGATGAAGAGAAAGGATCGGCTTGCGAAATAAGCAAGAAAATAACCTTGCTTGATGCTATCCATATGATCGCAGGCGCATGGAAAAATGTTTCTGACATATGCATTTTTAATTGCTTCCGTAAAGCAGGATTTTTGAAAAATAATGTTGACATACCAGCAGAAGATGTAGAAGAATTAGAAGCACATTTCGAAGAATGGATTCACATCGATGAAAATTTACAAACATCTGAAGAAAAAAGTGATGATGACATAGTGGCGGAAATTCAGAATGTTTGCAATGAAGAAGAAAATGAAGACGACGTTCCACAAGAAGAAAATTTTCCTACAGCCAAACAGTCGCGAGAAGCCCTAACTATAATTAGAAAAACTCTTGAACATAGAGGGGCATCAGAAAAAGTTTATGGATTATTTTATGATTTAGAAATGGATGTACGTAAACTAATCACAGACTCATTAGCACAAACAACACTGGATAAATTTTTTGCTGTTCCTCAGTAATAGATTACGGTATGTATGAAAATGTACTATGCTCTTATACATAAATGAACGACCTATGAGTTTTACTTTTTATTCTTATTTAATTACATACTAGTATATGCATACATATAGATAATATTTTAAGTTGTAAGGCTTAATTCGTAAAATAAGAAATATTTTTGAATGCAAAACTCAATTTACAAATGTATTATGTATGTACTAATATTTTACTTATATACATTTATCTTTTAAATTCTGTAAAATTGTGTTCAATAGTTAGTATTTACAATGGAAGAACGATATTTAAAAAATTTCCGGATTTAAGAAACAACTGCTTATAAGAAACAAAACGAGCGAAACGAACGTGTTTCTTATAAGCGGCGGTCACTGTAATTTTATTTATCAACATATAAATCGTTGAATTGTTGCCAAATTAACAAAAATCTCGCCAAATGGATAAAAATGACGCCAAATCAATGAAAATGACGACTCATTGAAGAAAATTCAATATCTTGGAAAGAATATAAGCATCTACTATAAGAATAACATTTTCACTTTCCCTGCAATACATGGTAATGTATAGGGAAAGTATTGGAATCATGTCGAAAATCGCAACTCGAGTTTTCGACGGATCTACACGTTTCGAGACCTCTAGAATACGAGAAAACTATTTTTAGCGTGACGTCTGTGTGTCTGTCTGTGCAAATTTTGTATCCGCTCTAACTAAAAAGCTAATCGATCGAATTTCACAAAATTTGGTAGGTAAGTCACTTGTGGGCGAGTCTAGTGCTGATTAGTTTTGGGAACGATTTGGAATAAAATAACCCGCCTTTTTTGGCGAAATGGCCCGCAAAAGCTTGTATCCACTCTAACTGAAAAACTAATGGACCGAATTTCACAAAATTCGGTAGATGAGTCACTTGTGGGTTATCCTGGTGCTGATTAGAATTTGGTACGATTCGGAAAAAAATAACCTGCCTTTTTCTGCAAAATGGCCAGCAAAAATTCGTCAAAATCTAAACTAAAGAACTAGGTATACTCAAATATATCCATTAAATGCTCGTTTAATACGTAATTTTTAACGACCAAAATAATAAGACCAACCCCATTACACTCGGACTAGCCGTTCTCGAGATATTTTAGTTTTCCTTATTTTCTCTGTGCCACCTTTGAAAATAAGTCCGGTTTCCGAATGAGAACGAAAATTGAATTAAAAGTGAAATAAATTTAATTAAAATAAAGAGAACGTTAATATAAGTCTGCAGGGAAAGTCATGTGCTGTCCACATCAGATTTTTTTAACTGTAAAAGCAGTAAATTCATTGCATTATATAAGGAAAGTCATGTGTTGCCCACATCAGATTTTTGTGTTTAGTTTTTTGATTTTCAACATCTTCCGATTTTAAATCTCTGAAAATTCATATTCGTTAGCATTCAATTTTTACTTTCCCTGCAACACATGGTAATGTATAGGGAAAGTATTGGAATCATGTCGAAAATCGCGACTCGAGTTTTCGACGGATCTACACGTTTCGAGACCTCTAGAATAGTAATTTTATTTATCAACATTGAAATCTCATAGAATATTGTTAGTAAATTTAATAAATCTCATTTGAAGTTTTTATCCTGTTTCTTATATTGTTAGAGTATATGGTAATATTGTTCTGAAGAACTTTAAATATAGGACGTTTATGCCATAAATTTCATTACATTATGTTTTCCCATTATTATTATTGTTGTTGAATAATTTTGTTATGTAATGCATATATTGAAATTCGTCATTATTATGTATTGTATATGTTCTATGTATATGTTTGGCGATGTCAAATTTCTTGAAAACTAAATAAATCCACGCCTTGTGACCTGTCATTAGTAAATCTCATATCGAGCTCTGATGGTCATGGGCTGTGTGAATTGTTTATATGTTAATGTGTGTATCTATATTAGTGTATGTCAGTGAGTCTGTATCTAAAGAACAAATAGAACGTTTTAAAAAAAAAACTATTGGAACGATTATTACAGCCAGTATGAATACCGGACAACTATTCATTTTAAAACAATCGAATGTTCGGGGAAACAAAAAACAATTTTCGAATGAATTTTAGAAAAACAAAATCATAAAAATTTCAGGGCCTTCAATACTAAATAGATTATCTTTTCGTGCAAAATTTTTTACGCTTACGAAATTCCCAACCTTCAATAATGCAGAAATAATATTCGTTTTATGCGCAATGTTTCGTTAGAACACGGATGACACAAACTTTACAACACTAAGCAGGAACCGTTTTCGAAATATCCCACTTTATTTTCAAATAAACTTATCAAAAATAAAAAAAAAATGACATAAAAACAAATAAAATAGTACGTGTCACCTTCCCTATGCAATATTATGCAACACATCTTTTAACATCATTCTGGCGCATTTATTATAGTTCGTTCCATTCACCCGAGAAGATACTTTTTGTAATAACTTTTTGTATTTTAACGAAGAATTCGCAAAGAGTCATTCATTTTACTCGAGTTTCCATGCAGACTCCTAGTTCAAGGCGAGACAACCCAGTGGTTAAGGTGCGGGGATTGAACTCGGAGGACCCGAGTTCGATTCCCGGCTCTGCCCAAACTGTCCTCGTGTTTACGTGGAGTACGGGCATGTTACTCAACAGTTGCTTCATTTTCTATTTTCATCAATATATTCTTTTCTGATGACATAAGAATTGTCGCATGGTAAACCCATGATCCAATATTTTCGGGAGTGCGATCTAGAATTTACGTATTTATTTTGGGGGTCAGCCTTTTCGTTTGGCCAGCTGCACTCGAAATAGAAAACAGGATGTCGGAGTTTCTTTAGATATCGTATTTTTACCGAAAGATTTAACGTTCGTCCGTTTTCGGACGGATCATAGGTCGGGCGGGCTGTTTGAATTAGTGCCCGAAAGCATATCAGTTTCGCAGTGGCTTGAGAAGGGGCTTTTTTTGTTTCTGGAGGTCTAAAGCCAATGGCGATGCTTTGGGGTCAAGGGGTTAAGACCCAGAATCCAATGAGATGGTTGTATATGCCTCAGGGGTGTGTTTTAAAATCTTGGAGAGAGAGAGAGTTTTCAGAAATTTGAAAAAGGAGCGAGGAGAATGATCCCGGACTCAAGGGCGAAAAGAGCCCCCTTTTCTAAGTGCGTTTCTTTCTGAAAGATAAAAGCCCACAACTCGGCCAGTGATGTTGGTGAGTTACCCATTTGGGACCTTTTGCCTATTTTGTATTTGTTCGACCTCTCTCTCCGTTCTTATGATGATTAAACACAACTTAGAGATAGTGAATTTTAAGCTTAATTTTCAATTACCATCTTTTCCATTTTAGTCTATGAGACTACTTACCATTGCTTATTTTGAACTGTTATTAGAATGGGTGATCAATCCATTCATGTTAATAGGAGCATTTTGTGTATTATGGTACTTGTACATAGATTTTAAGTATTGTAAATAAATTAATGTTTGTTTATACTCACGGCCTTTTTCTTCTTCGCGCTCTAACAGGGCGTGTTCTAAAAGAGGTAGGTACCTTCAAATAATAAATGCTTTTGAACAACATTAAGAAGAATGACTTTTGAATTATTAAGAAGTCTATTTAAAAGATTTTTTAATTTCGGAAATGATGTTTCGAAAGATAAGTGGATGATATAGTTAACACGAATTCATAGGATAAAAATATATTAACATATGCTAAAGTAGGCAAATTAAATTTCGACAATACCGTATGTACAAAGCATACGATTTTTACTTTCCTTATATACATAATGTATAAGGAAAGTATTGTGACGGGGTCGAAAATTCGAATTCTTGTTTTCGACTGGAGAGCACGTTTCAAGCATCCCTGATCACGAATCAAACATTTTTGAAGTGATGTATTTGTGTGTGTGTGTGTGTGTGTGTGAAAGTATGTGTGTGTGTCAGTGAGTCTGTGGAGACGATAACTGACGAACGAATGGACCGATTCGAACGAAATTTGGTACAAAAATTACAATCCGTAAGCACTGGAAGCCTATTGTTCTTATATACGCAATCGAATGTTCCGAACCCCCTAAATTTTCGAGTGAAATTTTGAAAAAATCGTCAAAAAATCCAAACCGCTAATAAAGTTACGCAAATAGGCATTTCTTATGTAATTTTTCATTAGAAAACGATTGACATAAATTTTAGACCACTATCATGAACTGTTCTCCAGATATTGCACATTTTTCAGGAAAATTATCAAAAAGTCATATAAAATAAAAAAAAAATATTTCCTATTGAGAAACATGTTCACTTTTCATATGTAGTACCATGCGATAAATTGGGTGACATCATTCTCGTGGAACTAGCTCGTTCCATTCAGGGAAAAAGATACTTTGAGCAATACATTTGTATTTGAATGCCAATAGTTATTTATCTACTGTAAGAATAATTTATTTCTCCGTCCATAACGCTTGGCGAGATTTTGGCAATGAATTTGGCAGAATGTCGCCAACTTGGCGATATTTTTAATTGCTGCCAAATTAACAAAAATCTCGCCAAATGGATAAAAATGACGCCAAATCAATGAAAATGACGACTCATTGAAGAAAATTCAATATCTTGGAAAGAATATAAGCATCTACTATAAGAATAACATTTTCACTTTCCCTGCAATACATGGTAATGTATAGGGAAAGTATTGGAATCATGTCGAAAATCACAACTCGAGTTTTCGACGGATCTACACGTTTCGAGACCTCTAGAATACGAAAAAACTATTTTTAGCGTGACGTCTGTGTGTGTGTCTGTCTCTGCAGATTTTGTATCCATTCTAACTAAAAAAGTAATTGACCGAATTTCATAAAATTTGGTAGGTAAGTCACTTGTGGGCGAGTCTGGTGCTGATTAGTTTTGGGAACGATTTGGAATAAAATAACCCGCCTTTTTTGGCGAAATGGCCCGCAAAAGCTTGTATCCACTCTAACTGAAAAACTAATGGACCGAATTTCACAAAATTCGGTAGATGAGTCACTTGTGGGTTATCCTGGTGCTGATTAGAATTTGGTACGATTCGGAAAAAAATAACCTGCCTTTTTCTGCAAAATGGCCAGCAAAAATTCGTCAAAATCTAAACTAAAGAACTAGGTATACTCAAATATATCCATTAAATGCTCGTTTAATACGTAATTTTTAACGACCAAAATAATAAGACCAACCCCATTACACTCGGACTAGCCGTTCTCGAGATATTTTAGTTTTCCTTATTTTCTCTGTGCCACCTTTGAAAATAAGTCCGGTTTCCGAATGAGAACGAAAATTGAATTAAAAGTGAAATAAATTTAATTAAAATAAAGAGAACGTTAATATAAGTCTGCAGGGAAAGTCATGTGCTGTCCACATCAGATTTTTTTAACTGTAAAAGCAGTAAATTCATTGCATTATATAAGGAAAGTCATGTGTTGCCCACATCAGATTTTTGTGTTTAGTTTTTTGATTTTCAACATCTTCCGATTTTAAATCTCTGAAAATTCATATTCGTTAGCATTCAATTTTTACTTTCCCTGCAACACATGGTAATGTATAGGGAAAGTATTGGAATCATGTCGAAAATCGCGACTCGAGTTTTCGACGGATCTACACGTTTCGAGACCTCTAGAATACGAAAAAACTATTTTTAGCGTGACGTCTGTGTGTGGGTCTGTGTGTCTGTCTGTCTGTGCAGATTTTGTATCCACTCTAACTAAAAAACTAATAAACCGATTTTCATAAAATTTGGTAGGTAAGTCACTTGTGGGGGAATCTGGTGCTGATTAGTTTTGGGTACAATTGGGAATAAAAGAACCCGCCTCTTTTTGCGAAAAGGCCCGCAAAAGCTTGTATCGAATCTAGCTAAAAATCTAATGGACCGAATTTCACAAAATTTGGTAGATATGTCGCTTGTGGGTCACCCTGGTGCTGATTAGATTTTGGTACGATTCGGAAAAAAATAACCTGCCTTTTTTTGCAAAATGGCCCGCAAAAATCTTCAAAATCTAAACTAAAGAACTAGGTATACTCAAATATATCCATTAAATACTCGTTTAATACGTAATTTTTAACGACGAAAAGAATAAGACCAAGCCCATTACACTAGGGCTAGCCGTTCTCGATATATTTTAGTTTTTCGTATTTTCTCTACGCCACCTTTGAAAATAAGTCCGGTTACCGAATGAGAACGAAAATTGAATTAAAAGTGAAATAAATTTAATTAAAATAAAGAGAACGTGAATATAAGTCTGCAGGGAAAGTCATGTGCTGCCCACATCAGATTTTTACTTTCCCTGCATTACATGGTAATGTATAGGGAAAGTATTAGAATCATGTCGAAAATCGCAACTCGAGTTTTCGACGGATCTACACGTTTCGAGACCTCTAGAATACGAAAAAACCATTTTTGGCGTGACGTCTGTGTGTGTGTCTGTGCAGATTTTGTATCCACTGTAACTAAAAAACTAATGGACGGAATTTCACAAAATTTGGTATGTAAGTCACTTGTGGGCGCGTCTGGTGCTGATTAGTTTTGGGTACGATTTGGGATAAAAGAACTCGCCTTTTTTTGGGAAATGGCCCCCAAAAGCTTGTATCCACTCTAGCTGAAAAACTAATGGACCGAATTCCACAAAATTTGGTAGGTAAATCACTTGTAGGACACCCTGGTGCTGATTAGATTTTGCTACGATTCGAAAAAAAATAACCTGCCTTTTTTTGCAAAATGGCTCTCAAAAATCGCCAAAATCTAAAATAAAAAACTACGTATGATTAAATATATCCATGAAATGCTTGTTTAATACGTAATTTTTAACGAAGAAAAGAATAAGACCCACCCCGTTACACTAGGCCTAGCCGTTCTCGATATATTTTAGTTTTTCGTATTTTCTCTACGCCACCTTTGACAATAAGCCCAGTTACCAAACGAGAACGAAAATCGAATTAAAAGTGAATTAAATTTAATTAAAATAAAGTGAACGTGGATATAAGTCTGCAGGGAAAGTCATGTGCTGTCCACATCAGATTTTTACTTTCCCTGCAATACATGATAATGTATAGGGAAAGTATTGAAATCATGTCGAAAACGCAACTCGAGTTTTCGACGGATCTACACGTTTCGAAACCTCTAGAATACGAAAAAACCATTTTTAGCGTGACGTCTGTGTATGCGTCTGTGTGCCTGTCTGTCTGTGCAGTTTTTTTTATCCACTCTAACTAAACAACTAATGGACCGAATTTCATAACATTCGGTAGGTAAGTCACTAGTCAGTGAATCTGGTGCTGAACAGTTTTGGGTACGATTCGGGATAAAAGAACCTCCTTTTTTGCGAAATGGTCCGCAAAAATTGCCTGTATCCACTCTAGCTGAAAAACTAATGGACCGAATTTCACAAAATTAGGTAAATGAGTCGCTTGTGGGTTACCCTGGTGCTGATTAGATTTTGGTACGATTCGGAAAAAAATATCCTGCCTTTTTTTGCAAAATGGCTCGCAAAATTCGTCAAAATATAAAATAAAAAACTACGTATGCTCAAATATATCCATTAAATACTTGTTTTATACGTAATTTTTAACGAAGAAAAGAATAAGACCAACCTTATTACAGTAAGACTAGCCATTCTCGACATATTTCGTATGTTCTCTAACCCAACTTTGAAAAAAATCTGATGTGGGCAGCACATGACTTTCCTTGCAGACTTATATTCACGTTCTCTTTATTTTAATTAAATTTAATTCACTTTTAATTCAATTTTCGTTCTCATTTGGTAACTGGACTTATTTTCAAAGGTGGCATTGAGAAAATACGAAAAACTATAATATCTCGAGAACGGCTAGTCTTAGTGTAATGGGGTTGGTTTTATTCTTTTCTTCGTTAAAAATTACGTATTAAACAAGCATTTAATGAATATATTTGAGCATACGTAGTTTTTTATTTTAGATTTTGGCGATTTTTGAGGGCCATTTTGCAAAAAAAGGCAGGTTATTTTTTTCCAAATCGAACAAAAATCTAATCAACACCAAGGTGTTCCTCAAGTGACTTATCTTACGAATTGTTTGAAATTCGGTTCATTAATTTTTCAACTAGAGTGGAGAGAAATTTTTGCGGGCCATTTCGCAAAAAAAAAAAAGAAAAAGCGGGTTCTTTTATTCCGAATCGTACCCAAAACGAATCAGCACCAGATTCGCCCACAAGTGACTTACCTACCAAATTTTGTGAAATACGGTCCATTAGTTTTTTAGTTAGCGGGGATAGAAAATCTACACAGACAGACAGACACACAGACATACACACAGGCACACACACAGACGTCACGCTAAAAATAGTTTTTTCGTATTCTAGCGGTCTCAAAACGTGTAGATCCGAGTATCGATTTTCGGCATGATTCCAATACTTTCCCTATACATTACCATGTATTGCAGGAAAAGTAATAAGTCCAGTTTTCAAATGAGAACGAAAATTGAATTAAAACTGGATTAAATTCAATTAAAATAAAGAGAACGTGGATATAAGACTGTAAAGAAAGTCATGTGCTGCTCACATCAGATTTTTACTTTTCAGATTACCCTGTAACACATGGTAATGTATAAGGAAAGTATTAGAATCATGCAGAAAATCGAAGTCCGGGCTTGTTTTGTATGAATTTTCTTTTTATCATTTTAGCTTTTTTTTTTTAATTTCAACAGCAAGGGTTCTTTTCATTAAAAATAAAACAGTATCTATTACAGAATTGGCTTAATTTGTGACAAAAGTGCAACTAAACTGCCACAACGCTGGCAGAATTTTGATATCCGCACGTTGTTCTTCAGACGCCATTTCCGTTTTCGACGAACGCGAACGACTCTAGTTCACTGACACCCATTGTCTGGAAAAACACCTGCTTCTTCCCTTTCACATCTCGCGTCACATGTGCACCTTCGCCACGGCAAAATAGTTCCCCTCTCCTCCAATCAAGGTTGGAGATATCAGCACAGCCTCCGAACTTTTTGATCCTACCTTGTATATATAGTCTATATATTCAGTCTTATGATATACTTACTTAAAAGCAGTAATTATAATTACATAAATTTTTAAATGACAAGTGACAAAGTGGATTCAATGGAAATATATATTTTGAAATTTTTATACTTTTTCCAGGCTAGGATCCTTCCTCCAAAACATAAAAACTTTTCTATTTATTATTCTGTAAGAATAATAAATAGTGAATAGTTACTTTAAATATTAAAATGTTTTAGAAGAAGACAAAGCTGACTCCAAATGTCAGAAAAAGAAGCTTCAAACATTCCAGTCATGCTGAGCAACAGACCTGAAATGCAGTGGTATGTGCCAGTCTTCGTATATATTAGGACAATTGTTCATCTTTGGAACATGATTCAGACTCACACGGTGTTCTCCTCCTTAAGCGTTTGTTAAAATGGGTGTAATTTTAACAATAACAATAATAGGTGGGAATAAATAATATTTATTTTAAAAGTTAACGAGAAAGATCAATCATGCATAAAACATTGATTATGAAACACTTTCCAACTTTAATGCAATTTTATATAAACATCTCTAAAATGCGATACATTTCTCGGTAATATTTTTAAAATTATCATAATACTACAATAATATATTATATTTGAAAACTTCATCGAAAACAAATGAACCTTTTTCAAATGACGTCACCGAAATGTAAATCGACTGGCTCTCTCTATAAAAGCAGTATTTCATTCATAAACGTTTTTTCATTCCTTTCATTCATCACAATACTATAATAATTTATTTTATTTAAAAACTTAAAACCATGGAGGTACAAGTAATTTAACTCTATGCTTAAAACTTCATCGAAAAAATCGTCTAGTTCTCTGTAAAATCAATGATTGTTTCATTTATATCAGTTATATTGCAGACTCCATGAGCTAAATAATTTTGCGTTAAAGAAATGCAGCAATTTTTATAATACAACTCATTCTACATATTTTGCTGTTTACATTCTCCATAAGTGAAAATTAGGCTTCGTTGTAGAAATAATCAAAGTTGGATGATCATTTAAACTCAAATATATTGTAATTGCGTTGTTTCAGTATGTAGATGCACAAAATTTAAACAAAAATAAAGCGGTTTTAGGACGGATACAACACTCAATATGAATTAAAAAGAACTTAAAAAATCACGATTTTGACACAAGATGGATGCCATATTTTATTTTGAAGTGGGTTACGTGATTTCTTCATATAATGGCCACGTGATCTCTTCATATAATGGTCACGTGATCTCTTCATATAAAGGGTTTAATTATTATTTTAATTTTTATTTAAAAAACTGCTGAATATATTTTGCTGACATATTTTTTTATATATTTTATGGGATTTGAATATTTTCTAAGACTTTCGAAGCAATTTGTGAATTTTAAATTCGCTTAAAAAATGTTTGAAAAAGTAGGTCCCATAGGGTTCAGTGTATTTCATTTTTTCAACCCGGGTTCAATCCAAAACTAATTGGGTGATATTATTCATTTATATTCCTACAGGTCCCACAGACCGTCTGAACAACATACTATTAAATTTCATTTTGATAAAGTCATTTTTACGGCAGTTATCGTTCTAACGGACAGACAGACAGAATGAACGAAGTCACTTTTCAACTATGTTCTAAAGTGTTAAAAATGTGGAATTTAATGTGTAGTGTTTTAATTATGTTATGGAACTCGTGCAAAGAGGGGGTTTTGCGGCCACGATAAAAGTGTACAAACTATATACGATTCATGACCACCATTAATTAAGATTAGTGATTTAATCCACAAAATAGAATTACATTTAGAAAAGAATTAAACTCTAATTAAATGTTTCCTTTGTATCACCACAAAGAGACAAAAATCAACTAATCTTACCATTCGATAAACTTCTCACCGTGCAACCAGGTGTCGTAACGTTGCAAGAATACAAAAGTGAGGTAAACTTATATATTAATATTAAAATATATTTTCATTCGAAATACATTCTAGCTACGTTGGAGAATCAGCTGGAGTAATCGTGGCAGAATTGCGCTAATAAAGCTTTTCATTAAAATCTCATTTCGTACGAAGCTTCTTATCTTTTAGAACATAAACTGGATCAACATCTGTTTCTCGCCTGCTGATTAAATAGAATCCTTTGATGTCGAATCCAATACTGAGAATCGTCTGCTCAGGTATTTGTTTATGTTCTAAGCTCTTTATAGCCAAAATGTATAGAATTCGTGACAGACGTAATTGAATATCGGGTAATTGCCGAGCGTGTTTGAATGACCGAATGTCTCGTGTATAATCAAGCTTCTGTGGATTTTCGTGACTCGGTGTGACTTTGTTCTTACGTTATCTCAAGTATACGCCACGGTGTCGGAAAGTTGTTCGAAAAAAAAAAAATGACTGTCAAATATGAGGAAGAATCTGTCTTATTCCGGGAAAAAACCCATCACATTTTGGCCTAAAATATGACTGACAAACCGTTAAAAACTTTCCGTGCAGTCTTTCATTAAAAAGTGGCTACAGTTATGTTGGCTACTCAATTTCATGGAGTGTTACACAGTCGTAATACCATTAGCCTATGGGTTGGTCGTGTGGTCTGGGTTTTCTACACTAAGTCGTAAATCCGGCCACTCAAACGACTGCCGTAAACCCTCGGGTCAGTCAAGTAGTCTGGGTTTTCAACACTCGGTCGTAAAAACTCAGTTATATAGGTTTCCTACATTAGTTGAGCATAATGCTGCATGAAATGTTGCAGCCAATACAAATAGCACCCTATATTTTACTGTAATGTTCAAGAAAAATTTTGATAGAGCAGGGGGAAAAAATTTAAAATAAAATTTTTTATCTAGCGGTTGGATATCTGATATATAAAAGGGGTAAAATTCCAAAATTCGCTTTCTAGTTCCTGAAATACGCAATCTGATTTGGGGAAACTTTTTCAAGCAATGGGGCTGAATTTGGAATCAGGGAATGTTTTAATATCTTATATTTCCTACACCTCTCAGCGGCACAGCGTAGTGACGTCAGTGTTTCTTTCAAGACTTTTTGGTCGGGAGAGCGAATGAAACTTTGGGGATGGGAAGGATTTTCTATTTACACTATAGAAATACATATCTAAATTCTGTCATATAAATAGAAACTAGTTTAACTTAAAATATCTCCGGGGGGGGGGGGGGGCGAATAATCGTCTCCGGAGTTATGCCTGAAAGAAAGAAACACTGAGTGGCATACCATGATGGAACGATCGCTCTAGAGCGCCAAATGGGAAGGGGGCGCCTTTTGCGATGGACATATTTTTGATATAATGGCCAAAGGCGTTATGGGAAAAATCTATCTGAAATTATTTTCTGTGGGGGCATTAAAAGTCTAGTTACGCCACTGAAACAATAGAAATTACAATGTCTATTTTTTCGGTATGTTATGTCAAACTCGATTATAGTTCGAAAATAGCTCAACCGATTTACATGTCTTTTAAGTGGTTCCTTAAGTTTAATCGAGATATTATTATTTCTTAAGTTTAATAGAGATCATTTAAAAAAATTTCAGATTTGGTACAGTTTAGTTTTATTTTAGTATTATCCTGCAACGGTGGGTATTTAATGAGTTTCTTGTGGAGAGAGCATATTGCTTGATACATGGAGGTAAAAGTAAGGAGTTGAAACTTCATATTAAGAAAACACCAATATCGTTTCAGACAATCATTCAGGTGGCGCTGGGATAAAATTAGCATCCCTGCAATGTATGTTTTTCTGTGGCAAAAGGCCTAAAATATTTATTTAAACTACCAACTTCGTAAAAATAAATTAGTAGCACAATGCAAAGTAGAACTGAAACAATAAAGAATATTCCTACGTATTCAAAGTTATTTTTGTTAGAAATAAATGATCTCCTCGCTGCGAAAGACAGACATACCCATAAACACTGACTCTCGCCTTTCCGCTGAAGAGGAATGTGTTTACTTCGAGAAATCTGCGCGCGCATCAAAGAGACTATACCGGTACACTTACGAACTGAAGTTCTGTTCTGTGTTGTGAATGATTCGGTTTGATGCCGCAGCAAATGCTTGTTTCTTAATTTTCCTATGTAATTTTTAAATGCAGAATCTAATTAAATTTGTTTTTTTCTTTCAATTAAGAGTAATTATTCCCGACATCAAGATGGTAACGAAACACAATAAAATTATATTTCGTTTAAGACTTTAGGGGAAAAGACGACAATTTGCCCTACGCCTATTGCTGAGAAAGGTAAGCATTTTTACCTATTTATAATTATGCTGTTTAAAAAGAAAAATGATATAACATATTTTTCATTAGTGAGTCAGAGCGCCATTACCTCTGCACAACTGAGCTACTATATTTTTATCAGATTATGAGACTGAAGTTGTTGCCTGTCTCGCTAGAAAAATTGGTACTAACAAAATAAAATAGCAGCATTTTCATGAACAATAAAATTATTTGAAAAAGGGCATAAAAATAAGTAACTGAAAAGAAAATTGATATACAAATATATCACAATTATTTTTTCGTTCCCCATTGACTTCGTAAAAAACTTCCAAACCGAAAGTGATTTTTTTACGGAATAAGATAAAAGGAAATATCGCACTGCAAATAAACAAAAAAAAAAGGAAAACATTTCTCAAGGAAATTAAAAATAAAATATAATGGCATCTATCAAGGAAAGTCACTTGATTGAAAAATTAAACCAAGGTAACTATTCCAATTGGAAGTTTAAAATGGAAATGACACTATTGAATAAAGAATTATCAGAAACGATAACAGAAGCGGCTCCGGACCCAATTACCGACGAATGGCAGAAAAAAGATAGAAAAGCCAGAGCGCTCATAAACTTATGTATTGAGGACTCCCAAATCGTTCACGTCAAGCATCTCACCTCGGCGCGCGATACATGGAATGCGCTTCGCGCGATACATGAAAGAGCTAATTTATCCAGCAAACTATACCTTTTACGAAAGTTGTACAGTATAAAGTTAGATGAAAGGGGAAACATGCAACAACATATAACCAAAATTCTGGAAACAGTGGATAAACTTAAAGCAATCGGGGAGGAAATAAATAATTCGCATATATCAGCACTATTTCTGTGTTCGCTACCCCCCAGTTACGAAACGCTGATAACGGCGTTGGAAGCGCGACCAGAGGATGAACTGACACCGGAATTCATTAGCAGCAAACTGATTGATGAATATAATAGACGTAGGGATCACCAAGAAATGCCGCAAAATATGGCAAAGGCTTTTCACGCAAATAAAAAATTCTCTAACACCTACAGCTACAAAATGGATAACAAATACTGCTCACATTGCAAAATGAAGAACCACAACAAATCTGAATGTTGGCGTCTAAAGAATAAGACCAATGAGCCCGGCAGATATAAAGATTATAAAAATAAATTCAGACACAACTCATCACAGTTAGTGTATGAGGGAAACGACAGACCTGCCGCGAAATCACAAACACAAGAAAGATATTCAGACACTGTAGATAAAGTAGGATCGAAATTTAGAGACTTAGCGCTCATAACTAATCAAACTGAAGAAAACAGTTGGATCGTTGATAGTGGTTCCTCATCCCACATAACAAATAATGAGAATCTATTCACTAAAATAAATAATGCAAACAAATCGGAAGTTATCGTTGCTAACGGTAAAGCCTTAACCGCCTATGGGTCAGGCGAAGTAAAAATAAAAAGTCGAGCCTCGGATGGAGAGATAAGACAAGTAACACTACAGGAAGTACTATTTGTGCCAGAACTGAAAGCTAATTTATTTTCCGTACGAAAAGCAACACAGCATGGATGCAAAGTAACTTTTACTAAAGACAACTGTCAGTTAACTTACAATGATGAAATATTCTTAGAAGGAAAAATAAAAAATAACCTATATGAGCTAGACCTGCTCACACCACAAAACAAAAATGTTACATATATGGTAAATAACTGTAACAACCCCAATTGTGTTACATTATGGCACAGAAGAATGGGTCACAAGAACTTCGGCTCTATAAAGGAAATTAAATCGAAACAGTTAGCCGAAGGCATAAACATCAATGAATGTAAACATGAAATAAATTGCGAAACTTGCATAAAATCAAAACTCACCGACATGCCATACCCCAAATCTACTCAAAACAGGGGGACTCATATTCTACAACTTGTGCACAGCGACGTATGCGGACCAATGCAAACTCCCACCATAGGAGGAAAATCATACGTGCTGACATTTATTGATGATTTCTCCAGGTACACAATGACCTATCTCTTATCAAAAAAGAGTGAAGTTTTGTGTAAACTGAAGGAATACATCGCTTTTACGACAAACAAATTCGGAAAAAAACCAGAAATACTGAGAAGCGATAATGGCGGCGAATACGTCAGTAAAGAATACGAGGAATATCTAAGTGACAACGGCATACATCACCAGTTGACCGTGCCACACTGTCCATCCCAAAATGGCGTAGCGGAAAGAAAAAACAGGTCACTAATCGAGATGACACGAGCTATGTTGTCAGAAGCAAATTTAGGCAAAAAATTTTGGGGAGAGGCTATAAACACTGCCAATTACTTACAAAATAGACTTCCCACAAAGGCCAATACAAAAACACCGTACGAAATGTGGACTGGTATGAAACCAAATCTTCGTCATTTAAGAGTCTTTGGCTGTAAAGCATATTCCTACATCCATAAAAGCAAACGAGGAAAATTAGATGAAAAAGCCCAAGAAGGGATTTTTGTCGGATACGACGACAGATCAAAAGCTTACAGAATATATACAGAAGGAAAACACATAACACTTGCTAGAACGGTTAAATTCCTCGAAAAATCAATGCAAATTTCAGAATTAAGCTCAAAGGAATTATTCGAAGGAACAGATAGTGAAGTCGAAAAAACTAATGCTCAAACAGATGAAAAACCCGAAGAGAGCGAGATCGAGTTTGAGGCACCGTCAGATGATGAACAAATAAACTTTGATAACATAACCGCTAATCAACCTCGCAGATCCGAGAGATCGAACAAGGGAGTACCGCCCGATCGACTCATCTACTTAGCGCAACAAGCTAACACCGTCGAACCCAGAGACTATAATGAGGTACTAAAAATTAAGAGCCCACAAGAGAAACAAAATTGGCTAGACGCTATGGAAGAAGAAATGCAATCTTTGCAAGAAAATAACACATTCACATTAATGGACCCCCCGCATGGAAGAAAAATAGTAGGTTCAAAATGGACATATAAAATTAAACACGACTCTCAGGGAAAAATAGCTAAATACAAAGCTAGACTGGTAGCAAAAGGATTTTCACAAAAATACGGTGAAGATTATTACGAAACTTTCGCACCAGTGGTCTCACACAGCACAATTAGAGCATTCCTGGCAGGAGCAGCATATAGAAAGTATAACGTACAACACATTGATATTAAAACTGCTTTCTTACACGGGGATTTAGACGAAACAGTTTACATACAACAGCCAGATGGCTACATCTCCCCTGGTAACGAAAACAAAGTATGGAAATTAAATAAAGCTATATATGGGTTGAAACAGGCCGCAAGAGCCTGGCATCTAAAAATAGGTGACTCTCTAAAACAACTAAAATTCGTGCAGAGTACTACTGATCCATGTCTATTCAAAAAGGGAAAAGGAAGAGAAACTATCTATATAATCGTATATGTGGACGATATTCTAATATCAGGATCAGATGATCAAATTGACAAAACAACGAAAGAATTGGGCAGACAATATGAATTAAAAAATTTGGGTGAAGTTAATTATTACCTTGGAATTAGCATAAGGAAAAACCATGATGGAGATTATCTATTAAATCAAAAAAATAAGATTGAAGAAATTGTAAATACATTTAATTTGCAAGATTCAAAACCCTATAGTACACCAATGGAAACTGGATATTTGAGAAATGAAACAGAAGAAAACCTGCTTCCTAATAACACTAAATATCGCCAAGCTATTGGAGCTCTTCTATATATTGCCACGGTCACAAGACCAGACATCACAGCCGCAATAAACATTTTAAGTCGGAGAAATGAGAAACCACGTCAAATGGATTGGAACGCAGTAAAGCGTCTAATAAGTTATCTAAATCATAGAAAGGATCTAAATTTGGTAATAAAATCAACGACAAAACCAATTCTCACAACATACGCTGATGCCGACTGGGCAAGCGATAAAACGGATCGGAAATCCACGAGTGGTAATCTTTTCTTAATTGATGATTCTCCTATACACTGGTTAAGCAAAAAACAATCATGTGTTGCACTTTCCTCAGCAGAGGCGGAATATATATCCGCTGCTAACGCAGTTCAAGAAGTAATGTGGTTAATCAACCTACTCAAAGATCTCGATATGTTTCAACAGCTCCCGATTACTATTTTCGAAGATAACCAGTCATGTATAAAAATGATTGAATCACCGAAGTACATGTCAAGAACCAAACATATTGACATCAGCTTCCACGCCATAAGAGACTTTCAGGAATCGGGTGTAATCCAGTTGAGTTATCTTCCAACTAAGCTAATGACAGCGGACATGATGACTAAACCACTGCCAAAGCCTGAATTTCTGAAGCACAGATCCAAACTGCTACAGCCGTGATATGCAGCTCCAGAGATCAAGGGGGACTGTTAGAAATAAATGATCTCCTCGCTGCGAAAGACAGACATACCCATAAACACTGACTCTCGCCTTTCCGCTGAAGAGGAATGTGTTTACTTCGAGAAATCTGCGCGCGCATCAAAGAGACTATACCGGTACACTTACGAACTGAAGTTCTGTTCTGTGTTGTGAATGATTCGGTTTGATGCCGCAGCAAATGCTTGTTTCTTAATTTTCCTATGTAATTTTTAAATGCAGAATCTAATTAAATTTGTTTTTTTCTTTCAATTAAGAGTAATTATTCCCGACATCAAGATGGTAACGAAACACAATAAAATTATATTTCGTTTAAGACTTTAGGGGAAAAGACGACAATTTGCCCTACGCCTATTGCTGAGAAAGGTAAGCATTTTTACCTATTTATAATTATGCTGTTTAAAAAGAAAAATGATATAACATATTTTTCATTAGTGAGTCAGAGCGCCATTACCTCTGCACAACTGAGCTACTATATTTTTATCAATTTTAACTTTCAATTTATTTTTATCTCCATATATTCTGTACTCTATCCTATAACTATGAAAAAAATATTGGTTAATTATACCCATAATAAGGGGAGCTTTCATTTAAAAATAATCAAAAGTGCATATTATAAATACGACGGCTTTCTGTTGTGGCAACCGTTCGAAAAGTGGTTTAAGTCAGCATATTTGTCTTTTCATATCTCTGGGACTTCTTATGATAAAATGCTAAAATTTTGTACATCGCCTTATTAGTGTATGGGGCACATTTTACTCATTGAAAATATTTTTGTACGGGGACCATATAAAAATTTAAATTTTGTATTTCTTAAAATTTAATTCCCTTAAAAATTTTAATCGATTTCATAAAATTCTGTACCTCTTTTTACGCCACTTTGTAATTTATTATATATGTCTAAGATCAATATTTAAGGAATAAAAGCCGAGGTCAACGTTTTTGAGACACCCTGTATATATATATATATATATATATATATATATATATATATATATATATACACACACACACACACACAAGGTCACTCAATTTGCTGCTCATGCCTTAAAGGGCGAGTCGAGTGGTCTGGATTTTCGACACCAAAACAAGCAGTTTTCGTCATAGTTTACCGGGTCGGAAATGAAACGTAAAGACATTATTATACAAAGCGATTACTTGTTGGGGAGAGTTGTTAGAGTTCATCAGCACCCAATATTCTTGACTGCAGTGGTAGCAAATCAAACATGTCATATACCACAATTGCTAGTGTTTTTAAAAACATTTCAATGCAATCGAACTTTCTATGTAAGTATACACAGGTGTTATTTTCTTGGGTTATCACATAGTTGTGAATATTTTTCAAATTTAATAATTTAAAGTTTGAAGTGTAAGATGTTTAGAATACAAATCTAAATAAATTCAAGGACAATAATGAGTCTTATCCATATTAATTTTAAATTATAAACAGTTTTCTCAAATACATTTTCATTCAATATTTGTTATCTGAAAGAAATCGACGAAACTGTGTTTTAATTTAAGAATAGAATGTATTTAATTTTGATAATTGAGAAAAATTCGGAATCTAATAATGGCAATTAAAATCACAGAAGAAATTAAAAATGAAATCGTAGTGTTAAATTTTAAAGTAAACTGTACCTATTGGATTTCATATTTTCATCACAGTACAAAGCCATTAAACTTTTTTTGCGATAAATGTAAAAATATAACAAATTGCAACTCGCCCCCCACCCCCAATGACAATAACCGAATAATAATTTCCACAAAGATTAAATTTGGAATGCATTTCTTCCCTATTAAAGTTATAGATGACATGATGTTACGAAGCATAACATCTGGTACATAGGCGTCGTATATTTAGTTTGCTGCATCTAAGCCAAAACATATTTTCTGGTACAGTTTCAAACAACTTGAATTTTGCGAAGAGAAATGTCTTATTTTGACCTCGGAATGTCGTTGAATAAATAAATCTTCAATTTTTTGTCTGAAATTACAATTTTTCTGTATCCGGTTCTAATTGACCCTTCTGCGTTTTCCTCACATAGCAAACTTTTATTAAGTACTTAATATGCGATAAGAGACATTTATCCGCTAATTGAAAATTTTGTTTCAATATGTAATTTCAAATATTTCTGTTTCAAATTAAATTTATTTTGACCAGGCCTGACCCGACCCAAATTTAATAAAAATTCCCCGAGCCCGGCCCATGGACCAGGTCCGTCCAAGCCCACGGACTGGTCCCGAATCCGTGCAAACTTCTAACTTTTACCCCTTGAGATTGATATTTAAAACTGACCCCCAAATTGAATTGAATTTCAAAATACGCCACTGATAGATATAGGGAACAAAATAAGTATTCCTTAACAGTTTTTACTTTCCCTGCAATACATGGTAATTAATGTATAGGGGAAGTATTAGAATCGTGCCAAAATTGGAAAACACGAGATTTCGATGGATTTTGGGACCACTAGAACAAGAAGAAAAAATATTTTTAGCGTCACGTCTGTGTGTGTATCTGTCTGTGCAGTTTATGTATCCACTCTAACTCAAAAACTAATGGACTGAATTTCATAAAATTTTATAGGTGCTGATTAAATTTTGGTTACAATTCTGTATAGAAGAAACCGTCTTTCTTTGCCAAATAACCCTAAAAATTATCTGTATCCACTCTAACTGAAAAACTAATTTACAAAATTTCACAAATTTTGGTAGATAGGTCACTTGTGAGTTACGTTGGTACTGATTACATTTTGATACGATTCGAGGAAAAAGAACCTGCTTTTTTTTTTTTAGCGATATGGAAAAAAAAAATCGTTAAAATCTAAAATGAATGACTACGTGTGCCCAAATGTATCCATTAAATGCTTGTTTTATGCTTAATTTTTGACGATGAAAAGAATAAGACCAACCCCATTACTCTAAAACTAGCCGTTCTCGAGATATTTTAGTTTTTTCGCATTTTTGCTACGCAGCTTTTGAGAATACGTCCAATTACGAAAATAAAACGAAAATTGATATAAAAGTGCAAATTCGGTGTAATTTCAAATGCGTATTATTTTATGCAATTAAACCCAATTTAATGAATTAATAAAGAAATTAAAAAAAAATGAATGAGTCTGTAGGGCAAGTCATGTGCTGCCCACATCAGATTTTTCACCTCGTAGGTGGTACGCTCAAAAACATGAATTTCATGCAAGTACATGAATTTCATGCAATACAAAAGTTGCTGTCACGAGGCAAAGAACAAACAATGCGAGGCCTCACAAAAGTTTCAGCTACCTCTAGTTTACACATTATGAATGTAATATTTAAAAATAAATATTTTATTTTGCAACTATAACTAGGCTGTTGTTTGTAAGGAGTGAGTTTTTCAAATGTGGCCCCATACAGAGCGAGGTCCCAGCTTGCGCCTAGTGGTAAATGCAGCCCTATACACAATAATTATTCACAATTAGTTACTGCAGATCTAGCAACCGGTGAAGTAAGACAGATATCTATCTATTAGACAATGCTTTACAACCTTGCAATTAACTTGCATTGTTGCCGAGTTTATTATTTTAACTTTTAAATTATCCGCTAGGGGACGCTGCTATCACTTTTCTTCGATCGGGCATGATCACTTTACTATGCAACTGACGTGCACACTCATGGACCTTTACATCTGCTTTTATTAAATTATTGTTTCAATAGGTTACGAAGTTCCGGAGAGAAAAATCGATAGAGAATTGACCAGGGTCGCCCATATAAGTTGCATACAATAATATACTGCATTATATTAAAAGCATGCTAATTATTAAATTATCAATAGAATAGGAATCATTTTCGCACTTTAGAGTCATTTTTGACAGTTTGGCGACATTTTCATCAATTTGGCAAAATATTAAAAAGTCGCGAAAATGCTTCATTTTTATTGATAGTGTACATTTTTATGTAATTTTTTAGATGCATTTATTAGAAAAACGTACAATATTTCGAGAGCGACTCGAGTTAGCGTTCTAAAGTTTGTGTCATTCGTTTTAGAGCAAAACATTACGTATAAAATAATTATTTATTTAACATTATTAAATGTTCGGGGTTCCAGTATTCACGGATCGTAATAATTGTACCAAATTACGTTCGTATCGTATCGTTCCATTCGATCGTGAGATCCCTCACATCATCTCAAATATGTTCGTTTCGAGTTCAGAGATGATTGAAACTTGCTCTGTCGTCTAAATCTCGAATTCGAATTTTCGACCCCGACACAATGCTAAGTCTTTTCGTTTTCTATGTATGTAGGGAAAGAAAAAAATTACATATATTTAAATATTATAATTATTGTAGAACCTAAAAAGTTTCGATTTTCTCGATTTGAAATCTATCCTCATTCCTCTTCCTTCCAGCGGAACATGAGATAGGTAGCGCCATCTGAAGCATGGATCTGTAACTAATTGCTAATAAATAAATCTTAATAAATTATTAAAAATTAAATCTACCACCTCTGTTATGAAACAACTAATACACAAAAACAATTTTGTACATTTCATAAAATTCAGTTTTCTTCCTTTATGCGATTAAAACCATTTAATTTTCAACTACCACTTTTCTTGTAATAAAACATTACCCTACGTATATAAGCTTCGCTTTACCAGTTTCTTCCGAGATTCGCTTTAGGCTTGTCGTCGGAGCAACGTACGGGTCCTATGTGGCTCATGTGCTCTAGGAAAAGTCCCCGGATTCCCGCTAGAAAGTAGCCGCACTGGAAACGGTGTTACCCCTTTCCCGCCCTTTCGTAAGCTATGAAGACCTCGGTCTGAGCAGATTGGGCTTAAATAGGATTGGGAACTTATCGAATGATAGATATGCAAGCATCGTTAACAGAATGGGGCTTACTCAAAGCGGATCTCTAAACAAATTTTTGCTCATAGTAGAATTTGATTAATTGGAGGTCTAAAGTAACATTTTAATAATAGAATAGAAATTGATTTTAAATCAAAGAAACGCTTATTCTTTATTGTAGTATTTGTTTCCATGCACTTACCATGTATGATGTATGTTAATGCAGGGGGATCAGTACCTGTATTACATGTACTTTAAATAATAATTTAATTAATGGGTGTAGTTGCAGGCTCATATTTACCAGACTTTCAAAATGAAATCCAATTTTCAATTGCTTACTTTTTATATGGAACAGGGAAAGAGGGGTATTTAATATTTAATACCTGTTTTACTTTTTAAGGAAATTTTCTCTAATGTAACGTTGAGTCTATTTTATTTTCACATATGTTTTTCAGACCATTTTCAATAAAAGATAAGTCACTGGTATTTAAATTACAAGTAATTAAAAATTCTAAAATAAAATATATGTATATATAGATCAATAAATATTATGCACCACTAAAAATGTTCTCCCGGTAAATCCAATATAACTCTTCGACAAATCATATTTATCTCGTACTCTACTTGAAAACTATTTCTGCATTATACATGTAACCATCAGTGAAGCAACAGGACAGACAAGTTAATCTGTGTCTACCCAAATAATTTACAATCAAGTAATTATATACGACAATAGAAAATAGAACAAATTACCTATTCACAATAATCGATTAAGCGTTTAGGTGTGAAATAAACAATAATAATGACTTATCTGTCTACATATTGTGAAACAAAACATCATTATGATATGGTTGAAATATATTGTTCTTTTATTTACGTTGAAAAAAAAATCAAGTTTATTTCTAAAATTTAAATTTCCAACACATTTACATAGAACTTTTCCTATTGCAATTAAATTGCCACTGCAGTTAATGTTGAAGACCCAGACCGTCCGACTCATCCTAAGACATAGAGCATCCATTTGGATGACCGGACTGCAGTTAATTTGTAATTTTAGAAGCTTTCTACAGCAATTTTTGATGTTGTCCTCCATCTGTTAAAATCAATTTTGGTTTCTTCTAATTTGGATTCATTATACATATATTCATCAGCAACTGGAGCAATAAATGGCATTAGCATTCTCTTGTACTTCTATTTCAACCCAATCATCAACAAAAGTAAGATTTTTTGGCAAAACTACTTTTCTCGTAATCTATTCAACATTGAAATATCTTCATATACAATATCAGGATTGTTTGATTTCAGACCCAGAGTGTTTACAGCTGTTCTACTCTGTTTGTGGACAAACATGCCCCCAGACATCAATTTTCACGTGTTTAGACTATTTCATCGCATCTGTGGATGTGATCAGGAAAGTCTTTTGGCGCAACGCATCTGTGGATAAATCTTTTACCAAACTAATTGTTGCTTCTGGGATTTTGCTTTCACTCTAAAAAGCTACATGAAAATAAAAATGTTTTCTTTACCTCTCCCACATTAAAAAATTTGCAATATCCAATGTACCGGTATCATGCTGTTAGCTATAAGCAATACACGAAAGCATCATGAAAGTATTGCAGATCTAAGGTGGCAAAAAAACTGATAACTGATACTTCGGTACATCTGAGATCGTTATAAGTTGACCCCACTGTACAAAGTCGCAAAAAAGTTCCTTTAACCCTGAGGTAAAATTATTTAATGATAGCTATCTCAGAGAAGTTTTACCCAATTTAAGTCAAATTTTAGCATAATACTCATAATAACAACATAATACCAAATTAAAAAAAGATTAGGACGAAATCATTTAGATTCATAAAGTTAGAAAACCCATAGATTAAATGCACTTATATACAATGCACCATAAATTAAATGCACTTTTTTTTTATAGTGTATAGTTTTTCATCCAGACAAAAAGTCTGTAATTTATTCAAAACTCTACCGCTTGCAATATCATCTGTGGTGGCAAAGAAAGAATATGTTTTATTTGACAAAATTTGTGATTTTTGAATTTATTACTTTTAAACTAATTTGAATTAAAAAAAAAAACTTGTCGGGTCTTGTTATCTGGGGACCTGAAGTATCTCTACACAGTAATTACAAATACAAATTTATGGGTTATACTCAAGAGATTTAATTTAAACAAGTGATAAGTATTTTACAAAGAAAACACACAATTCAAAAATGCAACCAAGCACAATTATAATAAAATGATGTCGAGGTTTGACATAGAATCGAGAATGAGTCACCAGGCGTAACTTAAAATTTTTCCCAAATTATTTTATCATACTTCCCCACTATATACAAACAGCTCATTTTAGCAAAATCGGGTAATATTTTTCTAAAATTAAAAAAAAATTATAAAATCATGATGTAGAAGGAGCTTTTTTATTAAAAATTTTCTGATTGTTTCATTTCTCAAAATTTTCTGTGGGTTGAAGACCACTACGTAAAGCGAGAATATTTGACTATTAGCAAGATATGGAAAGCAGTGGATCCCATAAAAAATGCCCATTTTATTCAGGTAGTTAGTATACCACTGTAATCACTTAACTACATTTTAATGTATATACTCTTGCACTTCTTTTTATATGTTTATGCCTTATTCGATTAAAATGAAAACAAAAAATGACTCTACATTGATTTTATTTATACTTATCACACAGCATATACAATATACACATAATGTGTGTGGATATTCAAAACTCGAAATACAACAATCAGGTAAATATCTGAAACATTTTCAACAAAGAATAATTTTAAATCAATCATCATCACACGGAATGAACAAATATAAAAGATATTGCAACACTTGAATTTAAAAATAAAATACATTACACAGAATGAACAAATATAAAAGATATTGCAACACTTGAATTTAAAAATAAAATACATTACACAGAAATTTCAAAATAATGAGCATTAGCTGACTTTTAAGAAAGAATGCTATTATACTTCACAGCGACACAAAACAGTTTTAAAACATTAAAAAGCACAAGACAAAGATGCTTTATAGAAAAAACTACATCTCAGGTTTACAGGATAACAAAATCTTATAAAATAAGTCTTTAAATATCCATCCAATATAATCAAAGTTACTATATAATAAGCATTCATTAAACTAGTGTTACATGCTTAATCTATTTTAATTAAACAGGTATAAACTATTTTGTCAGGTGACAAATGTTAATTGATTAGTTATTTTTACTATAAAAAAAATATCTGAATATTTATGATGGTTTAGAGCAAAAGGGTTCAGTTTTTGGTACTTTTACTTCTGAAATAATGTTGTTTATAGCCATTATACCGACAACTGTACCCTTTTAGTTTTCAGTAGATTTAGATAACCATATGCTTTTCAAATACAGGAAATGTTTCCATTGTGCTCTATATGTTGCCAATTCCGAGAAATTAATTTTTTTTTCTATCAACCGGGTTTAAAAAGAAAATATGGTTCAAACCAATATAGTTTAAATCAGCCAACCTTGCCTTCAAACCAAAAGATTTATGTAAAATATGAAAGAGTAGTTGTTATTATTGTACAAATATGTAGGTTTTTTTTTTAGGATCAGCCTGAAAAGCTGTACATAACAAGATCCTAAACTCTATTTTGAAATTTCCGACAACTGGACCCTTTACTGTAAATCATCACATTTAATTCTTTCAAATGCAATGCTCAATATTTAAAAAAAAAAAAAATATGAGAAATATTAATAAGTTAAAATAAAAAAAAGTTAAAAATATAAAATAAAATTCAGTCTAAAAGTGCAAAATATGTGTAAACTACTACATCGTAAATCAGATTTAACACAAGTGCTTAAAACATGCTGGCAGCTATGTTTTTGACTGATGTTGTTGATTAATATATATATTTGGCTATGTGCAAACGAATGTAATAAGTTATGTATATTTGGCACTACTGCACCTCTCAAAATACAAGCAATCAAAGTGTGGAGGGGGGGGGGGGGGGGGAATGCTTATCACAAAGCACTAGGAACTGTATGCTGACTCTTTACAAATGGGATATGGGTGAAAAGTACTGACCTTATTTACAGCAATTATGCTTTCATATGTTAGGTGTTATATATAGTGTTTAAAAAATACAGTTACAGCATTATTATCTATTAAAAGATAAGATAAATTGGGAAAATGTTCAAAGTAATGTAAAGAAGTATAAAAGTATCATCTGTACTTCTATGATTCGATTCCCATGGAGGGTATTTTCAGAAACATTCTAAATCTAAATTTTTATACAGAACTATCCAATCAGGAAAATATTCTTCACTATTTTACATAATAAAAGAAAATGTTTGCGAGTTTGCATCATCTGTAGGAAAAAACTGAAGCTTTGAAAAAAGGCAAAATTTGGTACAAAGGTACTTCCGATCCTTCGACAATAAAACTTGGCAAACATTTTTTTAAAATTAGAATTAATTTAAAAGTTATGAATTCTTAAAGGTGAAAATTGGTCATTTTGGCAAATCTTTTCATTCATTGCACCTACAGACGAATCTTCCGTGCACGTTACAGGCACCTGTCCCCCATAATAACTAGGGTTCAAAATGCAAAATCCAAACTTTGCGAATTTAAGAGATTTCATTCAAATATTTTTAATTTGGTATTATATTATCATTATGAATATTGTGCTAATAAAGGACATACCTCACTAAAACAGCATTTAATTTTATAAATTTTACTTCTCAGATAAAGTATATTTTTTTATATTCATAATTAATCATAGCATAGCAATGTTTTGTTTTTTCAATGTGTGATGTTCTGACAGCAACAAAATATACAAGTTTGATAATCTTGAGTATCAGCTTTTAATTACACTAGAGCTTAGTTTTAAAAATTATACTTTTAGTTGAGCCAATCAAGATTATCTTCCAAGACTGCATGCTTATTTAGGGCATATTATGCCACGGCGAAAACAGTGCATGTTCCGGTATAATCTTAATTAGAGGTTTGCATCTTAAATCCTGGGTAATACCAGGTACATTTTCTTGTACCAAATAAAAAAGTTCTGTGCATTTACAGAGTGGTCACAAGAAACTCATTTTGAAATTCCCTGATAATTTCCTGAAACGTTCCCCCTCCCTAACAGCCAGGTATCACAAAAGAAAGTTTTATTAAATATTGGTTAAATAATTCTGGTAAAAATTGGTTTCATCCATTTTTAACCAAAATATAAGAGACCAACCTCTGCTTTGCAGACTGATTTTAAAATCATACTTTTTAATTTTATGATGTTAAAAGGGTACATTAGAAAATTAAATGCATAAGGGAACAAGAAAACTATAAAGTCGAGAAACAAAAAAATCATCACAGAAATTCACAATTTTCATTGACTTTTGACGGAATTCCCTGATATTTCCAGAAGCATCAAATTCCCTGATAAATCCAGGTTTTCCCGGTCTATGGTCACCCTGATTTATCTTTAAAATCCATGGAAATATGCAGAATTAAAAATTTTAAGTTTTATTAGAAGGTTATATAAAAATAGGAATATGTAAATTTCTATTAACTATTTTATGTGATACTGTTTCTATAATTTGCACCACTATTAAACTAAATTCATTTCTAATTGTTTCTATTATGAATCAACAACCTTTGCTCACTTTTCAAACCATATATAAATTCTCCATTTGCATTTTAGAAATAATTTATAGAATTAGTTGACTTAAATCTTAAAATGATACATTTGAAGATGACCCTTAATCTTATTGAGATTTACGGTTTTAAATTTTGTGATATATAAATAAGTCACAAATTTTTTTAGCAATATTAGCTCCATGAACTGTGCAGGTATGAAAACCAGATTAACAGTATCTTGGGTCCTAGGAACAAAAAAGAATTCTGGCCTCTCCCCTGTATAAACAATAACTACCCATAACTAAATAGCAGGCGTAGAAGTAGCATTTGATACATGATGTTATAGTAGTGGAATAGACTAAACAGCCTCTGCCAGCAATCAATAGGAATTGCACAGCATACAAGAATTTAGTCACTGAGTACACCAGGAGGTTAGCATTGATTATTTTGGGAATGCAAATGCATGAAAATATTAATTCTGATTTTCCTGCTTGCTGGCTTTTTTTTTTATAAATGCCATTAAAGTGCACACTATGGTTAATGGTTAACAGCCATGTTTGGGGGTAACTAATTGAATAGTAAAAGATATATATAATGCGCATTTTTCAACAGAGGGACTGTATAAAATTTTAGAAATTTCTGAAAATACCCCCTCCATGGAGATCAAGCGTTACTGTTATGATTATTTACATTATTTTGAATATTTTTTCAATTTACATTAGCTAGCTATCTCTAATAGGTAAGGGGGAAAAAAACACACACAATGTAACCACCCTTTTGAAACATACCATGTATTTATCATAAATACGATAAAATACCAAACCATATTGGCACTATTATGGCTACATCAGCACTGAACTACAATGCAGAAAGGTAGTGCTTGAAAAAACTCTTAAAACATAATTAAACAAGAAATTGTTTTATTTTGTCAACTAATCACTAGCATCAGACTGTTTTTGACATTGTCTTTTAATAATTTAGATTTTTAAGGCAATTAAAAAGGGTTTCGAATTCCAAAATAAAACTTAAGTAAGGGAGTAATAAAAGTAACAAATATTTAGGGGGGGGGGGTATAAGTAACAAATATTTAGATAACAACTGTCCACATTTGCACTAATCAAATATAATTGATTACCTTTTATGTGATTTAATTATTCCAAATTTATCAAAACAAGCTAAAAAAAAGTATTCTGCAAAAAGTGAATGCTGACTGGATAATGGTTTTACAGTCATTAAAACAGAACCACTTGGCCAATATGGATTTTATATCACCCCCCCCCCCCCCATGCAGTGCAATAAGTAATATAAATGAAAATGGGAGAAAAGAAGCTTAAAAATTAACACAGACTTCATTTTACAGAAATGGGAAAAATTAAATCAATCACTAATATGATCATTGTTTTCATTTCATCAAAATGGGAGTTAACCTCTTTTACTGGCATCTCTTAAAAAATCCAGAATCAATCATAAATATTTTTTCATGTGACATTTAATAAAATATTCAAATTGTAATATTTTGTTTCTTTCAATGTTTTTTAGATGTCTTTAGAAGACTGGCAATGTATAGTCCTATACAAATTCCTCTATCTAAAAATAAAATTACACCAAGTTTGCTGGTCTAATCATGCCTGAATTTTTTTGAAAACTAAAAACTTAATTATTTATTACTAAAAACTTATTATTTAAGCTAAAACTAAATTATTTATTTATTCATACTGGGAAACACTACAGGAAATTCTGAGACTAAAGTAGCTTTATAAAATCTATAAAGATCGGAAGAAAGCAATTCTAGATAGAACTATAGCCTAATCCAGCAGTCTAGAAAATGAAATATTTATATAAGACTAGAAAATGCACCCACCATTGCCTAGCAGTTAAAGCAGGGTAGTTATTTAAAAAAAACAAAATAAATAAATGTTATTCATATAAATAACAGTGAAAATTGCATGCATCAGTGCAACAGGTGTGATATAACCCCCCCCCTCCCACAACCACAAAACCGAAACCCATCACTTGCAGAGACTCTACATTCTACATGAAAATGTACCAACGAATATAATGTAAATCTTAATTGCAACAATTTCAGTACAATTAGACTAATTTATATATTGCCCATATCTTCTGTAAACAATGTAATTTTTATAATTCCAATACTCCATTTAATTTCCATTTTGACAGCTCATGAAACCACCAAAAGAACAAAATGGTTCAGACTTTCTCCCTTGTTTTGGAGCAATGTGTGATATGTAAAAAGCTGCTGTTAAATTATATAAAGTAGATTGCCAGTCAATTTTTTTATATCACAATTTCAAAATAAGAGGAATCTTTAAAACATGAAAAGCATTTTTAAAATTCATGAAAGTTTATCTGTAGATAGTACAGATTCCATTCAAAGTTTGTTTGAGAATGATCTTTCCAGTGGTGTTAAAATGGAAACTGTGATAATATTTTCGGTCACTAAGAAATTGTATGAAAATTGCTTAATATCATACTAAAACATAAACTAACTAAAAAACTAATGAAATTAAAAAAAAAAATCTCACATTGCTTCATGTTCTGAAGTACCAGTATACTAAATTTCATAACCATACAATGCTTAAGATCTTTTACTACAGATAACACAAACAGACTTTTTCCTGTATTATTTTAGACTAGAAGATAGTCATATGATGGAATTCAAAATTTGCAAGACACTACTTCCTATTCAGCATTATTTTTATCAATATGTGGCAGTTGCGTTAATTTGACAACACTTCAAAGAGTTGCCAAGTCGGCAACATCGTGCCAAATTTTTGGAAAATGTTATGGATGGACGAATGGAAAAATGGGTTATTCTTATAATAGTTTCTTATATTCTATTCAAGATATTGAATTTTCGTCCATTTGGTAACATTTTCGTTAATTTGACGATATTTTGCTAAATACAGTACTTAAGAAATTTTGAAAAATTTAGTGTTCACATGGAGGGTTATAAAAATGCTGATGGTCTGGGCTAGTATCTAAATTGAAATGTTTATCCGTGATTGAAACAACATTTTGTAGCAATGTTACCCACAGATAGATAAATAAACAGACAGATAACTCAAGGTGTTTATATATTATATATTAGCCACACACTAATGAATCAGGAGGCAGACAAAGCAGCATACACAACCATCATAAACAGAACACTATCAAAGGTGGACTGGGACCATCAAACCACTCTGGTGACTTTGATGTTACCAGCCCTTAGTATTATTCCTTTGTATATAAAAGCAAAGCTGTCTAGCCTGAATTAAAAAAAATTAACTAGAGTTCGGCTCAGGCTGGAATTGTTTAACAAAAATGTGGTTTGTTCTGCTGACCATGGCCCATCTGAAAGATGTGGGCCTATGTAGACCTCTATAGCCAGACTCCATGCAGACTTATAATGTAATTTTCGCAAGTTACATTATGTACCATAGAGACATCTCACTTTTAGTCAATGTTAAGCTATCTTTCACTATATAAACATTAATTGTTTATTCTAATGGTTTGATAGAAATTATTTCATTCAACTTGTCGATTATGCAATAACTAATAAACACTAATTTACAAAAAATAATAAGAGTTTTCCAAGTATTAGCTTGTTTAACCATTAACTTACTTTCCTTTCCATAATTGATTTACAAATTAAAAAAAAATTTTTAGAGAGTTTGCCTTCAGCCACACTGGCTCAATGATTGCACCCAGGGACGAGGCTCCCAAATTTTAGAAGTCCCTAAATTTTGTATGTGTTAAAATATTTTAATCAGAAATAATAATTTATTTAATTATTTGAATAATATAAACTGATAATGTTAGTTTTTATTTTAAATTTTGAAAATATGATAATAGTTTTCCTATATTGTACATCTTTTAAAGTTTTACCTTTAAATAAAAAGTTCTACATGTAAAAAAGTGCCTTTGGGACAGGGGTCCTAAACTTCCAAATTTGTTTAGTGATGTTTTTTTGCATATATTTGGTATGCTGTGAGTGTATGGGGGGGCCCCCAATTAACATCAGGCACTAGCCCACACATTGGTTTAATCAGGTTCTGATTACACCATACTTTGGGCAGTCGACCCTTGAACACCATCTATTTGGATATCAAACCAGTTGTGGTACCTTGCAGGAACATGCTTCCTCAGTGTGCAGAACATGTATAGCGTAACAGTAACTATTTTATGCCGCAGCTTTCCACCTGCCTCATGCTTTCTCAATGTGTAGCTCCCCTAATAGTATGATATGCAGAAATGTACAAATTTGATGGAAAAGTGCAAGATTTCTTGCATCCCTCATCAAAGCTGTAAAACTACTTTAAACACACCTAGTATTTATAAAAACATCAAAGTACTAACACTTAAAATTAAAATCTGGCATACTTTTTTTTTTTTTTTGCAAACTTATTTTTACTTCAAAAAATTTCCCAAGATAATAAAAATTTTATATTTTGTTTGGATCAATATGAGACCAGAAAACAATACACTTATGCCACTTTCCAAACAAACTTATTTCTTCGAAATCTAATTTCTTGATATCATATTTCTTTAGGAATTATTACCGAATTCTGTCATATGATAGTTCTTTTCATTTAGCAATGTCTAAAAATCATAATTTTCTAAAAATTGATTCCCTTTTCCACATATTCATTTTTACAAAATAGTTGTTTTTAGAGGAAAGTATAGTATTTGTTATACATCTGCCCATGTTCGCGTGGCAATGTCTTTTTTTTTACCCCAAATTTGACCTTGGTAAATTCAAATAAGTGGTGCTTTTAAATGCAAACAGACATAAAATGAAAATAGATTCCAAGAGAAAAGGAAAATTCGGGTAATCTCTTTTTTTCAACTCAAAGAGTGATTCCATTCCCCTATGCTCATGCTTGCTTCATACTTGACATAAATATGTGTACAACCTTTAAACCACTTCATCATACAATGAAGTACAGTTAACTTTACCATTTACATCATAACAAGGATGCACAATAAAATATCCAGTTTCACATAAAGCATAATATTTAGCACTAAAACTAGATTGTAGCACAAAGTGAGAGGTTTGCAGTCAATATACAAGTATGAATGGAACATATAGCAAATAACAAATAATTGATATATGTTGATTCAAATAAGATAGTGAAATAGAAAATAAGAAAATCTTGGCTAAAATAAAAAATACTGTTTTATAGTTATGAACTACATGATACAAGGAAACATGGACTTGCCTGAATAATGAATATAATTTTTGTCGGAACACACTCCAAAAATAAGAATTCTTCCAAATAATTTAGGCTCTTAAAATGTTTCCACCCAAAACTTACAGCCTTTAAATATTTTGGGGCAACCCCTCCCCCTTAAATATTTTCTTGAGTCCACTACATGTTATCTGCCAAGCATACCCACGTCAGGAGATGTATGGTATGGAAATTATTATAAATTTTAACTAGATTTCAAATTTAAAGACAAATGAAAGCACATTATATTGGCTAAAGACGCAAACAAAATTAAAAAATCTGATGTGGACAGCACATGACTTTCCCTGCAGACTTATATCCTCGTTCTCTTTATTTTAATTAAATTTATTTCACTTTTATTCAATTTTCGTTCTCATTCGGTAACCGGGCTTATTTTGAAAGGTGGCGTAGGGAAAGTACGAAAAACTAAAATATCTCGAGAACGGCTAGTCCTAATGTAATGGGGTTGGTCTTATTCTTTTCGTCGTTAAACATTACGTATTAAACGGGCATTTAATGGATATATCTGAGTATACCTAGTTCTTTAGTTTAGATTTTGAAGATTTTTGCGGGCCGTTTTGCAAAAAAAGGCAGGTTATTTTTTTCCGAATCGTACCAAAATGTAATCAGCACCAGAGTGACCTATACGTGACTCATCTACCGAATTTTGTGAAATTCGGTCCATTAGTTTTTCAGCTAGAGTGGATACAAGCTTTTGCGGGCCATTTCGCAAAAAAAGGCGGGTTCTTTTATTCCGAATCGTACCCAAAACTAATCAGCACCAGCCCCGCCCACAAGTGACTTACCTACCAAATTTTGTGAAATTCGGTCCATTAGTTTTTTAGTTACAGTGGATACAAAATCTGCACAGACAGACAGACACACAGACAGACACACAGACAGACAGACAGACACACAGACAGACAGACAGACAGACACACGCACAGACGTCACGCTAAAAATGGTTTTTTCGTATTCTAGAGGTCTCGAAACGTGTAGATCCGTCGAAAACTCGAGTTGTGATTTTCGGTATGATTCCAATACTTTCCCTATACATTACCATGTATTGCAGGGAAAGTAAAAATACAAACACGAAATTTCTTTACACTAAACAATGCCATATCATTCCTACCACAGGAATTGGCAACCTTTACAAAATTCAGAGTTCTGTGGTACACACAAATGAAAGAAATTCAGTATTTTTAACTAAGTAGACAACCATCGAAACATTAATCATTACGATATATTCTTTAATAACTCACAAATCACAGCTTTATAATTTAATTAGTAGAAACTATTTTTCAGCTTCATCAGTATTATTATCTGATTAATATAAATTTAAAATCTGAAAATTATTTATAATAATTAGTGCAATAAGATTGACTAATGATCCAGCCTAAATTTGCAAGAATATTTTCACTACAGCCACTTGTTTCAGTTTTTCCATGTTAACAAATGGAAAATAATTGCTAAAATCTGAATCTAATGTATTTAGACTTTAATACTAAACGTATTTAGGTTTTTCTCCCATCATTGTATTTTGCCAATGATTCCATAGGTGCTAAATATGCCACAGATGCTAAACAGAGATGATTGTGCTTAAAAAAAATTATGAAATAGAAATATTTCTAATATTTTTGTAAAATTTCCATTGTTTTTTTAATAAATATTACAAATACGTCCAATTATTTTATTAATTTTTTAAACAAGTGCAATCATTCCTCTACTTAGCAGGCTAAAAACGATATAAAAAATCCTAAAAACTAAGCGAACTACAGGTTAGGGACTATTTTCTATAGCTTAACATAGAAAAACTAAAATAAGCAACTGGAGGGAAAATATTCTGTTAAGGTTGATTATTAGTTTAAGGTTATTTTATAATTTTTGTAATTATTTATCCTGTCACAAAACTAAAGACAAGACATTCAATTTAAAATATAGACATTATACTGAACAAACGATATCTCAAATCTGCCACAATTGCATTAATAGAGTTATAACTATTTAGTTGTAGATAAAATAAATTGAAAAAAATAATAGATTGAGGAGCATTACTAGCTAGACATAAATCCAATGTTATTTTTAAAGAACAAACACATTTTTTATCCAGGGCAAACTAACATTCTAAACATTAAGAGTGCCACTGAAATTTATAATTTGAATGCATTTTTTGTGCTCTTGGCAAGATGCTAAACAGAGATAGGTTTGTGCTTAAAAAAATTATAGAATATTTTCTTGGCAAGAGCATAACATTTTACTGATAGTGAACATTCAATAGATATGAAAAACTGCACAGGCTAAATATAGCAGTAAGTTATGATTTTATCAGTAGTTTATCCAGGATCAAAATTGGACTTTAGGATCACCCTCAGGTAGCACCTACTTATATAAATTCTATGTATAGGAACTAGCATGAATGGTATAACCACTCACACTTGCAAAAACACTTTGTTGCTTATGAGTAACATGTTGCTGACTTTCTATCTATCAAATGATCAGAACAATTGAGGGTCTTGATGAAAGTGGACAAAGAGAAGTTGCCAATTCCTAATTAACAAAAACTTTCCACTTAGCAAAATGCAAAGTACAGACTAGATACAACTACCTTTCTTTTCTCACATGCTTTACATCATTACCATTCTTATTAAAAATAATTCCATTTTTCAGCAAAATGTTATTTTGCATCTATGTACACTGAATAAAAGTAGTGACAATAATTTACTAATATTTCCAAGATAAGAAAATACTAATACAGAACTGCAATTGACATGAAGCAGAAGAATTATGACAATGTACCTGGAATAAATAATTATATATTAATTAACAGCATAAAAAGTACCATACCAAAATGAAAAAAAAAAACAAGAAAAGCAGCTCATCCAGTGGCAAACTTCCTAAGCCCAGGGCAATTGAAATTCTTGACATGTAAAATTTGGAACTTTAATCAACACAGCTAGACAGCTATTTTATTAGAAAAGAATATAAAAGCATTAAATATAAAAACACATAAAAGTTGATTCACATTGTTTAAGAGTTCAAAATATATTTACAGCATAAGGCAATTGATCAAAGATATAAACTGGTTTTAGAAACAAAAAATAAATTTCTTCAGGAGAAGAAATCATGCAGCTACATATATCTGAAATCTTGCCAAGCATGTCCATGTGAGGAAATGCATAACATATCAAACATTGCGAGACATACTTTAGTGAGCCTCTATTTATGAACAGCTCTTGCTTTGGCTAGTGTAGCTGCATGTATGTTTTCCTAAAGGAGTCTTGTTTTAATCTTCGAAATGATTTGATACCTTTAATCATCTGTAAGTAACGAAGCATTTAAATTTTCTGAAATAAATCAGTAGCTGAGGGTGAAAAATAGATTAGTATTCAGAGATGAAAAATAGATTAGTATTCAGAAGCAAGAAATATAATACTATCATATCAGCAGTCTATTTGCTTTTGCTGGATGAACTGCCTTTTGCTTCTAAAATTGACTTGGTATGGCTTTATTTTTGTGTTTTATGCTAATAATTACCATGGTCTTTATTCTAGGTGCATATATACAACAATTTAAGAGAATATTTTGAATAGAACAATAATCTCCACCAAGAGTGTTAATGTGTCACTAACCTTAAAATAGTATTAGAAGTCAGGGAGTCAAACATATTATAAAATCTACATTACTTAAAAAGCACCCAATTGACTAAGGTACACAATCACAGTTCTTTGATCATAAATTATGGATCACAGTCACACTCATGAAAATTTGAGAAAATATAACACTGACAATGCAAGAATTTAAAGGCCATTAGTAGTTAGTAAATGTTTTTAAATAATATAAGAAATTATAAACTGTCCAGTGTAGGTACCAAAAATGTTTTGCTATAAAATACAAAAGTAATTTAAAGAAAATACAAAAGCAATGTACAGGGCCCATGTTGAAAATTTTCATTTATTTACCAGTAGGTAAATTAAATACAAACATTATATAGCATGCATCCATTGTAATAACAGCATCTATAAACCAATTTCATGCTTATTATGTGTTCATCAGCAAGGACTAGCTGATACCGTCCTTATTGTGCATTCACAAGCATAAAATAGCCGATACCTCCAAAGGCAGCAAGAACACTTATGTGATCCTAACTGTAGGAATGCTTTTTACAGCAAAGGTCTATGAACTTGGCCATTACAGCCTCGTACAGTCTAAATTTAATCTCTTTTTAATTTGAAGCCAGGGCAGAACTAAATATGTTGGTCTCCACCCAGTTTCACAAAATTATGGCAAGTTTTCTTATTAGCACTGCAGGTATCAGCAATTCAATGCTGGTGAGTGCACTATAAGTGCATGGATGCAATTATCTTGAGTGCAAACATTACCTTAACTTTGGAAATGTCTTGTATAGACAGGTTCTGCGAGTGTAAACTTTATCTTTAGATTGCTAACATTCTAGTTAAGTTTTACAGCTTAGTGATTAAAATTACTATCAATTGCTTCTCTGCTCTTAATACAAAAAAAAAAAAAAGGATAAAAATTTAAACTCCTTTTAAGAAACTTCACCCATGAGGCTTTGATCTTAATTACTTTGGTACCTACACTGTTCCAAGATTCAGGTTCAGAGCCTTATGATTAGAACAGTGATAGACAATTAGTTTTGCATGGTTCAAATTCTGCCTGCAAAGTCATCCACTATCATTGCAGTCTCTAAGATAGATTGACTAAAAATGTAACAAAAGATACTTGTTCATCAACTACTCTTACATAAAGCTAATGTAAATAGTGTCAGTGCCAGGGCATAGTTGATAAAGAGGTATATTGCTAAAAGCATGGTTCTCACCCTAAATTTAAAGGACTTTTTAGAGACTTAGTATATCTCCCTTCCATGTAATAGGCCATAATTTAGAAGTTTTTTTAAAAAAATTTTATCTAGTTCTAGATTCTTTTTATAACAAAGTCAAATATAAAGTTTTGTGAAAATCCTTTAATATTTGGGGTTGCTATCATGTTCATAAGCCATACAGACATCACTCCAAAAATAGTCAAAATGTGTTGAGGAGGCCTTAAAACATATGGCATCAAAATCTTGAATTCGAAAATTTTCGGGAAAACAAAACTTTCTCTATACTATATTACATAGGATGAGAAAGTAAAAATTATTTTATATATTTTTAAATTTCCCTATTTTTTTAAAATTTCTAATAACCTAAAAATTGCAGATTTCTTAAAAATTAAATAAATATTTTTGCAGATATATATTTTTTTATTACTGTGAATACCAGCAGAAAGTAATTAATTGGTAACTTAATTTTTTATTTTTTTATACTTAAATTCCAATGGAAAGATTTTTAAAAATCCGTTGCTTTAAATATAAGTTTGTTAACTGGTTTGTTTATGGTATAGACTGTTCTAATTTTTAAAAAATGTTTGTTACAAATTTTCTACAGTAACAAAAACTGATGTAAGTCTGTAACAATATTAAAAAAAAGTTTCAAAATACTCAATACAAAAATTAAAAATATATACTTCCTGCTTAATGCAGAAAGGTTACCATAACTGAAACTTTCCTTTCATAGACGCTATTTTCATAAGCAAATCAGAAGCAATCATCCTATATCAGCTACAACCACCGATACTGACATATCTTGTCTATCCATTGTCAACAATGGTGACATAACCACTCAATGGGATTGATAGTAAGTTTTTGACAAGTTTCATATATTTTGCGACACTTTATACATTTTGGCTTATATATGGGTTTCCAGTTCTGGTCAATTTTTTACAGTAGAATTACATACTTGGCTTATGCTTGAATATATAAGGTACTTTTGATGGTTCTTAATTGAATTTATAAAATTAAGGAGCTTCTCTCAATACTTTAAAAAGACCATGTAATAATCTGATTACAAAAACTGTTTTGGAATAATTTTTAGAGCAACAGCTTTAATAAATTGAAGCAATTTGTAGCAAACATTGCAATAGGTAGTAGAACACACGCTTTTGTTAATTTTTTTTATTTGAATAACTTATAGAAAATATTTTTGTTTTAATTGGAACAGTTTATACCAGTTAATACAACAAACAGGTATATTTAAAATAACAGAGTTTTAAAATCAAATTAATAGAATTTAGGTAAAAACATTTAAAGAGTTAAATTTTATTAATAACTTTCTTTTAAAAATATAAAGTAATAAAACTTTAGATGAGTAAAAACCTAACATGAATTCATATTATCCCTTTTCTTTTAAAAAATTTTGTATGTTTTAATTTTCTTTTGCACGGGTATTAGCTCATTTAAATAGGGTCCGTTTTTTTTTTTCTTGATACAAACACTAATCACATTTTAATTTATTTTCATGAATGACACGTATTTGTACAATAGCAGTTAAATTTTGTCTTAAATTTTGTATACTAATGGTGCAGTTTGACACAGCAATCACATTACTGGCCATGGGAACCCTGCAAAAAGAATGTTAAATAACCACAAAGCAAACTAATTGTCAGCCACTAAATTAGAAGTTACAATCAATAGTGACTTAGAATACATAATACAAGAAAAAAGAAATATATTTAATGAAGAAACTAAGGACCTATAGCCTTAGAACTTTAGTCTTAGCTACATTCACATTATTTTAGCATGTATTATAGAAAAAACCACTTACAAGACATAGGGCATGTTGATAAGCAGTAAATAAATAAGTTTTGAAGTTATTTATACATTTTTAAATCATTTTGCAAAGAGAAAAGGGTTACTACATTTTTAATATACATCAACTTTAACATACATTAACTGTACATATATGCAACATTTATATTAATGATCAGCTGATTAGCCGATTTTGGTCACTATTTAACCAAAACTATACAACAAAATGCATAATTTCAGTAGCAGACTTTTTTGCATTGGTCCTAATATTGATTATATAACATTAGTTGAATTTGTATATCCATAAAGATGCATCTATTGATCAATAAACAGGTGCACTGTTTTCTTGAGCCAAGAAGTTTTAATATATTTACATAACAGCTATTGCTATTAAATCCTAATGATATTAAAGAAAACCATGTGATTTCTGGCCACTTCCTATGCTCAATGAATAAACTTGTGCAATGAATAAACTTGATGCAAATGACAGAGACTCAACATGTCTTATTCAATTGTCAAATGATCACACATTTTATGGGTTTAGCTTATGTATTGCATTTTGGTCAAGAAATTATTAATTTTAGCACCCCTTTTACCAACTTCATGGTTACCCATTTGGTTAATTATTCAATAATAAATTTATGTGCATACAGAGTTAAAAATAATTTAACTGCCCATTTAAAGTTTTTTTATACTTTGGATGTACAATCGAAATTAATTTATTACGTGTTCATGGATATTCCATAAATTTGTAATTCATCCGATTTAAATACAATTTATATAAAAAAAAAAGCATTTCATATAAAATAGTGAAATATATGTTGAGCATGTTATAATTAAGGGATTTTTAGGATCCTTCATTTAAATTACAATTGACTGCAGTTATATCAAATACACGGCAATGAAAGCCATAGAATATAAAACTATCATATGATATACAAATGATGAAAATAATTTCTTTATCATTGATATTACTCTAGAGCTAAAGGCTTAATTGGTTTTAAATTTACAGGATGTGATTATTGTAAATTATGCCTTAAGTTTAATTCTCATTTCAAACTTTACAATTTAAGTACATATACAGTTCAGCTGTCTGTGGGCCTACCCATGGTTGAATGGCTAAGATTCTTCGGCATTAAATTTAAGCTTTGTGAAAAAACAACATTTACCATCTTATTATTCCTTCCATCATAAGTAAATTAATAACTTCATTGATCAAAAATATTATCTATTAATTACAGTGAGCACTAAAAATTGCATATTTTCTAATACAAAAAATATCAGAAAATTTTTTTGAACTTCTATGCGATTAGCAGATATGGATGGATGATTGTATTTTTGCATTGTTACAAAGTTTCTCGCATAAAACTATGACATTTGTTGAAAGTACAATATAATTCTATCCTTATATTCTACATTTTGTTCTATTTGAATCATTGCATTTAGTAACTTGATATCAACTTAAATATCACACTTCACATCATGCTATTCTTAAATTTTAGCATATATATTAACATTAGGGTTGCCAGCATCGAAATTTTGTCAGAATTCGGGGATTAAGACATTTTAGGGTCTTGATTTTGTTGAGATCACTTGAGGCTCTAATCCAGAGATTCCCAACCAGTATGCTCCGACATTTAAGGATGTTGAGAGGTTCTCCAAAAATGCCGCAAAATTTGGAGGAAAAAGAAAACTTTTTCAAATAGAAAAAATATTTTCAGAAAAAAAATTTGTTACACCTCTGACATTTCATTGAAAAACAGTTGTGTGACACAGTCTTCTGTAAGGGGGAACCATAAAACCAAAGATAAAAAATAGCAAACAAAAAATTTCATCCTGAATATTTTAACAAGGTTACAAATAGAATAACATATAATAACTGAATTTTAATGAAAATAAATAATGATATTCTGCAATTTTGTTATTACAGTGGAACCCCGGTTTTGCATTTCTCTGTGGAAGTTGATTCAAAAGCATTCTATTTGAAAAAGCGCAATATACAAACTAGTGCATAAAAATAAAAAAAAGAAGAAAATAAATATTCCACTAACCAAGTTTTACTTTTTCACTCCTTAAAAGCATTATTTATGATTCACATAGAAAAATTACAACTGTATCAAAAATCCTAAAATTTAGCAATTCCCTAAATCAAATTGGCATTAACCTTTAAAATGACTCTCCAGAGTCCTCATACAAAAAACACTATATATGCAGAAATGAAATGATTAAAAAAACCCCAGTGAAATCCCACAACTTAAGACACGTCTACCCGGGCTACAGCAGTTAAGTGTGTGCACATTCATTTTCGATTCCATTTTTAATGCTACACCTCCCAACACAGGTAGATGTTTAAAGCTGTGTCACTCCTATGTCTGCTTAGAGGGTCAGGTGCCAGTCAAAAGCAAAAATCTGTCTACATCTCTCTTTGTTTACTTACACAGAAATCATTTTACACATTTATTTCGAATAATATATAATTAAAATAAATGTTACTTGTTCATAAATTATTTGGGTAAACACCATTTATTTTGTCTCCCCTGATGCTTCTCCACTGAACATAAATAAACAATTGCTAGCCGACTAATGCAGAATCCTTGCTTGAGGTTTCGACAAAATCATATTCATAAAGATGCTACGAACCTGAAAAGGTTGGAAATCACTGCTCTAAACACTAAAAATTTTGGTGCCCCCCCCCCCCTCTCCATATATAACCCAGTTTATGAAGGTAATGCCACAGACATTTTATAAGTTAATTGTAATGTAAAAATTTAAGTTAATCAAGTGAGTTAAAATTTATATTTCTTAAATGAACACAATTAAATTATAAAATTAATAATGATATAGCTATGTCTTAATATTAACGGAACAGGTGCTCTATTGCATTAATTGAGCAATTGACTTTGTCCTCAAGAGGGTAGTTTTATCTTGGTTAAATATTTTCTAATTATTGTTATCATAAAACTACTTTCTAATGTTTCCCTGAATGAAAGCAAATCTATAGCAAAATATGTAATCAAAGATAGGCTTGAAAACTCAATCAATGGGGTAAAATGGGCTCTCAGTAGCACAATATTTGAAAGTAGTAAGAAGGTTTCAAAAATACAATAAAAAAGTGTGAAATTAAAGCTTTGTTAGTAACATCATAAATAGTTTCTTACAAGTATCTAGATACTTTTGATGAACTATTTATGCTGTTATGAAGAATTTTTATTTCAGATTATATTAGACTGCAGTCATTTAAAAGGGCTACCAATTAATATTTTCCCCAATAATAAGTTTTTCTAAGTTGGAGAACTGAAGTGGGCTTCTTAAGATATTGGTGTTCACATTTTATTTTATGAAGGTGGCAACCCTAATTTAAACTAATTATATAAATAGCATAATAGAATCCAGAGTTACCACTGGTAATCTTTTATAAAATGGGAAAACAAATAAAAATAAATTTTAAAATAAACCAAATCTATATGATAGAAAAAATAAAAAATTATTAGTCACACCTGCAATTACCTATTTAACAACAATAACTAAAATACAAGAAGCAGAGATGCTACCATTACTTAGAAATAGGCTAGCTTACAACTGCTATAAGCATAAGATCAAAAAGGTGAATTTAAATGAAATATCCTATAAGGAAAAGTACATTCCCCCATAGTCTTAAAAGGTTTTGTAAAATAATTAAGAACAACACATCTTTCATAAAATTCCTAGCTTTAAATATTTGTCTAAATCGTAAGTACTCTAGTATTGATAAATGTCTTAACAAGAATGAAGACTAGATTGAAGAGGATAAACTGTAGCATTCACGGAATTAAATTAAAAATGAAATACATACATGCATATTACACAAGTATCTGAATCACATTTATATGACATGTTTAGTTTAAACCAGGATCCTCAACCCAAAATATATTGTAGACCTGTAGATTCGATAAGCTTTCGTCTACTGACCAGTAAAAGATATTTCTGTGAAAATAAAAAAATACTTAGAAACAGCATAAGATGAATAATTACAGGTATCAACCAGTTTCTGAAGCAAAAAGAGCCTGATGTGGAAAAAAGGGTATGCTGCTTCGATCAATATAAAAAGTGTATGTATAAATGTTAAAAATTTGGGAACCACCGTGGTATAATTATCATATGCTACATCCCCATTGCAGAAGTGACATTATTCTAAATTTATGAGTTGTTTCTACAGTTAAGTAAGTGAGGCAAACATTAATCTATTAACCAACAGTAGTTTATTGATGCTTCAACAACAAAATAAAATTAATTAACACTATGATTATAAAAAAGAGTTGACAAAATTAAATTAATTAACACTGTGATTATAGAAAAGAGTTGACCAACATTATACAAATTTTGGTTTATCTAATAGTGATGTATAAATTTTAATTAAAGTAATTCATTTAGGGTTTTAAATTCAACAACCTAATGGTTTTAATTTCTTATTAAATTCCTGTTATCATAATAATATAGTTTTGTACATAAAGTCAATTCAAGGTGTATATATGCACCTAGTATATGTACTGTACTACATATATTCAAAAGTTTCGTCTATTGATGTCAATAAAAAATTCAGGATTACCACACCACCACTTAAATACTATGTACGTTACTAATTAAAAGCAATGTCTTTTCTTTAAAATTTTTTATATCTTGAATCTTGTATGTTCCCCTAAAGTTAAGTTAAAGATCAAGCGCAGAGCCCGACGAAGCCAAACTGGGGCACGTGGAAGATGTTCCTCTGGGGTCCCCTTCCACCCCTCAATATCTATGAAATGAAAATAATGTTTTTTAAAAACACTAGGGGGCTCTGCCTCCTGCTCGCACAACCCCCTTCGGAAGGCTTCGCCTCTCACTCACTGCGCTAGCAAAGTTCGCTTCATATTCATCTTTCCTAAAAATTCTACTTTCAAAAATCTCTTTTCTATCCCTACCTATTTTCTGCAGAAGGGAAAAGCAAGGATTTTTCTTAGCCCAGATAATCCAAAAACTGAATTCCTTGATCATGAGTTCACTTCGCGAGCTATTTCATGTCAAACTAAAGTTTAAATCGATAAACGGTTTATTTCATCGCGTTACCCTATTATTTCTCTATAAATGTACCAAATTTCATATTTTTGCAGGCTATAGTTTTTACGGTATGAGACAGAGAAATCACTAGACGTGCCAATACGAAAAAAAAAGTTCACTTTAGAAGTGCATAAAAAGTAAAATATCTCAAAAACTCCATCGAAATTAAAAAAAGAGCTCTGTCATGCAAAAATTCACCCATGTAGGTACCTGCCTGCAAAAATTCGTGATCTTGCTATTGTTAGTCTATCCAGGATGCGAACTCACAGCTCAAATATTTTGTCTTTGACATTAAATATTTCTTAAACTACAATATATATAAATAAAAAACGGCTTATTTCAGCATATTTCCCAAAGCTTTTTCTACAAATGTACCACATTTCATATTTTTACATGCAATAGTTTTTGCGGTACGAAGCAAAGAATCTCAAGGAACGAGAAATTTGTCAAACAGCGGGGACGGCGGCGGCTGCATTTTTTTTAATATAGAGAGATAATTGCAGTCTAGAAAAAGATATACAAGATGTGGTTCTTACATATTTTAATGAAATTTAAATTAATGGCAATTTTCTTATCATAACCAACATGCTTAAATTAGTGCAGTTAATCATTATATCTAAACCAAAATGCATTTATCTGCTGGTCAAACCTATTCCGATGGCATACATTCTTTTTTTAGAAAGCAGCCTTTAATTCTTTTGATGTTGCAATTGTTTAACATGGGGCCCCTCTATTGCTGCATTAGTCAGGCCCTGATCAAGTGCAGACTGTATATGCAAATATTAAAATGTTTGTTTCATTACGATGCACCCGGGCCCTTCCAGGCCCCTCTCCCAATAATTTGGTTTATGTGAGCTGTATTCACAGCATATGTGAGCTGTATTCACAGCATCACATTTAATTCTGAGATACAAAAATAAAAGGAAAATGTATTATTGTAAAATATTAAATATTACTATTGGAGCTATTTAAACATAAATTCCAATTTTCTATTTTTCTTTGCAAACATATGAAGGATATTTTTGTGGAAACTAAAGAGTTTTTCTCATATTTACAAGAAATTCTTATTTCTCATATTTGAAAGTTTGTACCTGTGCTACTAGACGGTAGAATCATCAAACATATATTAGCAATTGGCAAATTGCTTTTAGGATCAGAAATATTTTGCACCTATTAGCCTTTTATAAGCTGCTTTTAAAAATATATTTTAAAAATTTAAATAATAACTAATTACAAATTTATTTAATGTTTCATCTGACTTACTAACAGATTTCTAGAAGCTAACCTGAATTATTATTAGATGATAAAAATGGGCGAACAAAGATTTTATTATGGAGCTGTTACCATGTCATTAAACAGCATACTGCAAAGCAATGCTCATAGTTTCTGATTCTGGGTTGCCTGGTATCATAAGCATGCCAAGCAACATTGAGATCGGAAAGATTAATTTTAATTTGAGCTTGGCAACCAATGTTCTATCATTGTTTCATGAATGCAAATTCTGCTGAGATTTCATAGTAAAAATTTTTATAGTAAAAAGATATTTTGATTTTAAAAACTGATATTAGACAAGTAATGCTTACATTTCTTCTATGGACCGCATGCCAATGCCTTCCATGTCTATCAATTATTGTACGGAGTTTTAGCATTTTAAAGATACATTCACTTCTGAAAATAGTTTTCTTCCTTTTATGGCAAATTAAATTTTTTCAGTTGTGTCACTTCTGAAGTAGGGTGTGCAGTATCTTAGAATCCCTAAATTTCTATAAATTTGATACTGTTCGAGGACTAGCAATTAAAACCACTGATTTAAACCACACATATCACACATGCATATATAAATACATGAAGTATAAGTACTTCAATAAAATAAAATACGACATTAAAACACTCTAAAATTCCTGTTTAATGCTGATCCTCAAAATCAATATATCTCACAGGTTTGAATGATTTTAATGCAAAACAGACTAATTATTACTGAACTAAAATAGTTTTTATAAATAAAAATATAGAATAGCTGCCAATATGGTGAAAAAAAACAAGAAAACCAGATATATATACTAATTTTTGATTAAAACTATGAAAATAACTAGAGCACAATTTAGAATTTATTTGCAGCTGACAGCAAGATTAGAAATTTATTCAGCAATAGATAATTTAATGTTTTTTTCTAAAGTACCAATAATTTGTAATAACTATGAACAAAACAACATAACATAATATTCCTTAATAAAAAATAATGAAACAAGACAATAAAATTTAAAAACCCTAAAAACATACAAAAATAAGATTATTTAAGTATAGAAATATTACTCAAAAAGTCTATAATACAAAATTCAGAAAACAGAAGAAAATGATAGATTTGAACATTTGCTCAGAGAGCAGAGAAAATGCTAAAACCAGAAGAGTTGGCAGCTATATTGTTTACTTTAATATGCTAATAAAAAAATGAATGCATTCTATATTTTATTAATAACAAAAATAAAATTAAAACATAAAACTTTATCAACTCGCAATAAATAGCATAAATATGCCAGAATAATATTGTTTGTTAAAAAATTTTATCTAACTATCATTTATTTTTAAAAATAATTTTTGAATAAACTCTTATAAGAGTAATTGAACAAGAATAATTTTAAACAAATTTGCATTACACTATATGAACTGTTTTATCTCCTCTAGATCTGTCTCTAGCATGTAATGTCCTATTTTTTTAATTTAGCAAAATCAGTGATTTTGAAATATCACATTTTGCAAAGGGGTACATTTTTTAAATGTGAAATCTTGTAAAATTCTATAAATGGTCTCAATTTTTTTAAAACTGAAACCCTAATCTTAAAAGAATACCCTACCTCCAATAAAAAGAATACCCCCCCCCACACACACACACACCTATGATGTCAAACAAAATAGTTTGGTATCATAGGTGTGTGAGGGGAGGGTGGTATATTAAATCCAGCTACCTCCAATAAATATAACTTGTTATTTAATTTAAATCTTATAAACAAATTATGAATACACTAAAGAAATCAAGTAAAGGATATTACTAGTATTGAAATGTTTTATAAAATGTACCAGAATGAAAGTAAAAACAAAACTTCAAATTTTAAGGAATTACAAATAAAAACAGCAATATATATTTTGTTGAATAAAACTCTGAGGGCCTGATCTGGCCTGTAATCTATAAGTTGGGTGCCAATAACATAAATGAAAGATTAAGAAGCAAAATATAAGATCAAATGCAATAATTTTAAAATACGCATAAAATGACAAAATATTATTAAGCATGAATAACATTACTTATAGTTATTCACTGCAATTTTATACCAATTGCTAGGTAACATTAATAATAAACTTTTCTCAATAGCATATTTTATGTTTATCTGCATTTACAATATCTAGTGAAAAACTGCCTCAATTTATTTCATGCTTGAGTGAGATAATACAAGTACTTTAAATCTCAAAATATCATTTAAGTTTTTCAAGAACTAATACAAAAATTAGACCTTTAGATTGGTGAAATTCTGATGATACTGACTAAATCTATGAAAAGGAAAAAAAAAAATGAAGATATAATAAAAAAATAATATAACTTATCAACAATATACAATCTTTTACAGGTTTGAAACATTCACATAAACATCTCAAACTCTAACAATTCAATAAAAGATTTAGAATAAGAAAGAGATTGACTAAAGCTAGTGAACCATATAAACAGTGTGTGAAGGCTTCATGTTCATTGGGGCATTCAGGGGAACTTCAGACACTTCTGATTCACGAAAATCTACGATAGAAATAGATGATTAATAAAGAAAAAAAGAAAAAAAAAACTTTATACAAAGATAAAGAAAACTTAAGCAACATATTGAAGCCCAAATAGAATAATAATGCAGCATACAGCTGCTTATTATTCTATTCAAGATATGCTAGACCTGCCTTCACTACTGCTAGACAATCAACAAACCTGATATCAAAAAGATGAAAGGAGTTGAGATAGAAGAAATGGAGGGAAATAAATATATACCCCCAGTCATGGATAAAGACCTGAGAGAGCCAATCCAAAAGCAGGATGAAAACCAGCCCAGCTAATTTGTAACACAGAACTAACACACAAGATTGGAGTGCAACACAACAGGAATGTCCCAACAAGATGAAAAATATCTCAAAACACACCAGAGGGCGAAGAAATGGGCAGAATGGAATTAATTTTCCATTCTGCCCATTTCTTAGCGTTTGGAACTTTTGTGTGTCATTTTGACTTATTTTTCATCTTTGAAACATCCCTGTTGCATTCTGGTACACTCCAATCTTGTGTGTTAGTTCTGTGTTTTGAATTTGCTGGGCTGTCCTTCATTCTGCTTGACTCTCTCAGGTGGACTCTCAATCCTCGACTTGGGTATATATATATATATATATATATATACACATACATACACCCATCTGTGCTTCTTCTATCTGTGCCCATTTCTTCTTTTGATTTCGATTTTGTTGGTTGTCTTAACATTGACAAAGGGAATATAACATATCATCAAAACAGCTGTATGCTGCATTATTTGATTTGTGCTTAAATATGTTGCTTAAGTTTTCTTTATAAAGAGATGATACTAAAATTCAAGTAAGTTTTAGTGTGGTGAAAAGGTCAACATACAATTCCTATGCATATGGGAAATATTTTGCACTATAAATATTATACATGCCAGAGTTGATCTATCTAAGTAGTAATATAACCTATGAGACAAAATGAAACCTGTTTAAAACAGAACCCGCAAGAAATGGAATACTGTCATAAGTGGAAAATACTTTTAGCCCAGTCCAACAATATAGGAAATTTATGTTATTTCCCCTGTGTGAAACAGAGCCTGCACAATGAAGAAAAGGATGTCCATTTTAAAATAATTTGTTAATAAAGCACCTGTTGTAACGAACTAAGAACAGAAAAATTATCCAACTATTTCAGCCATTTATTTCCAAGAGGGCCATTTTACACAGAACCTTCTAATAAATGATGACAATTTTCTGAAAGCTATTTCTGAACTTTAAGAATTTTTAGTTAATGAGGGAGATTATGAAATGCTAGAAATTTTAATCAATGTATGATTTTCAACAGAAACTTGCATTACTAGTAAAACATATGTCCAAAAAACCATGTTGGATTATTTAAAAAAATTCATCAATAAAAAATACTATGCTTCTGTTTCATTTATTTTTTGTTTCATGGTAAGCAGTAATATTTTGCTGATAAGTCAATTTATCTAGGTTTTAAGGTATGGTAGTAAGCTAACAATCAAGGACATAAGGTACACTATTTTTTTATATTTACATATACTCATGTGATCACAGCATGCAAAAATATAAGTATATACATCCATTTATCTGAGAAATATTAAAAGTATACATTTTTAATGTATATTATTTTAATGTTGATCAATTGTAATTCATTAACTATACTCAAAAATATACATTTACTACATATATAATTTGTTTCATTTTTGTTAATTATATTTTTTAATCTTCCAAACCTATTTTAGATTTAAACCAAGCAGATGCACACTCTGGGGTGCATCTGCATTTCTAAGTTGCAAAAATGTACTACTAAGACTAAGGGAAAAGTTGCAGAGCTAGTACAAAACTCAATTATGCACTTAGCCGTTAGGCCATCAGCTGAAATGTTCTTTCTTTGGTTATCCTTTTAAATCTGCCCCCATCCCAACCATAAACTCATTTGGAAATGTGTTAGAATAAATGTGAAAATTTTGTCTTTTATTTTCTTCCAGAAAATAAGGTCACCATATGTATATATAATGACCAGGATTAATAGTGGTGGTATATAAAGCGTACAGTATATAAATAATACTTACCAAAGCTCTCGTGGAGTCGAGTAGGTGATAACGGCACAGTTGAACGTAGATCCAGCCCTTCAAGTTCCTTGCCGCATTTGATGCTATGGGTTTTTCGGGACAGCGAAGGTACTGTGGAAATGGTGGGTGAGCTGAGGCGCCTCACTTTCTGCTCTATTTCATGTGGTTCACTTTTGCTATCCAAAGGAAGGGTCATTCCAGATATCATTTTCTGTTTCAACTCTTTCGATGATAAATCATTGTTTTGCAAAAACACATCATTATCCAAAACATGACTGTTAGGTAGACCCGATATCATTTCTTTAGGCTGGGTGTCCTTAAAGTATTTATGGTGATCAGTGAAGTACTTCTGCTGTTCAGTATTTACATCCGATATGTTTAGGTCTTGCAACCACTTCATACGGTTCGATACTAAACCCTCGACAGACTTGCTTACAGGATCAGTCACAGGAATGTTAGGAAGATTAGAATCAAAAGCTTTCGGCTTATAACCAGTGTCCACGGAGATGCAATTTGTATCGAGGGACATAGACATAGATGTTTGAGAGGGTGCCATGTCTGCATTTTCTTGATTCAGAACGACAACAGATACACGAAAGCGCCCTTTCAATGCATTGGGAGATATGCTGTTTCCAACAAGTTTGTTACAGCTTGGCTGAGCATCAGGTGTGGTCACAGGGGTAGGAAGCACATGGGAGAAGATACCATTAAAGAGGGTTGACAGCTGAGCATCTTGAGGAGGTAAGGAACTTTTGGCTTCTTTATTTCTTTGGCAACATTTATTAATCTCTTGTAGTTCATTTTGGCGATCTTTTAGAGGCTCACTCTGAAATAAATTAAACAATTCAAATGAATGATAGCCTACAAGGCATAAAATTATACTCTATTTGTAAAGTTTAAAATTTGTTTTGCATAACATTGGAAATAAATTAATTTTATTCTATGAAAAATGTCAGAATAATACTGTCCAATGATAAAGCTGGCAATTTTGTTTCTAAATTTTTTCAATATGAATATAAAAAGTATTTTATCAATAAATTAAGATATTCTTAGGATTGCAATTTATTGGTTGAAATTGAAAAAAAAAATAAGATTGCAAAAGTAATTGATACATAATACACTTTTCCAATTTTTACCAAAATTTAATCAAGAACAAATGAACCTATAGCAAACTGTAAAATGTTATGAAAATCCGTTAAGTAGTTTTTAAGCTAGGGTGGTATGAGTATCTCCATACACACACACACAGGCACTATGCAAAAACTAAATTCATCTTCTAGCATGGCCCAAACATATAAAACGCAATTTTGATCATTCAACTCCATTGCAAAATTCCCTCCTTATACATATATAATGGAAACCAGCTATAACAAACTATCAAGGGACAGTCAACTGGGGTGACTAGATAATGAATTTAGCTGTCCATTCTTCTTCGGAGAATGCAAGAAGTGGCTTTTTACCTTCTGTGGGGAGATAGAATTTAAAGACAATCGTATCAATTCTATATTGCGGAATAATAAAAAGGCCTATACTGTTCTGTACGGGCAAGAAACTAAAATAACAAGGTCCTAAAGTTTTCAAAGTTGATTCAAGTTTTATTAAAAATCAAATACAACACACAGATGAGAAGATCATGTTAAAAAGAAAGGAAATCACTATCATAAATTTGAAAAAATACAAAAATATATGATGCAAAAGTTTCAAAGGGAACTTTCCCAAGATATATATATATATATAAAGATTCTGTAGAAGTTTTTATTAGGGTACGGTCTCTTGGTTTTGTACCAGCTACACCATTTAAACCATATAAAGAATTTCAATGCATTGCAAGTCATATAAAGAATTCCTACATTGCAATTACATTACAATGTATTTGCAATGTAGATGTACACACAAAAAATAAATAAATACATAAAATAAAATTTTACCAATTTCTACTCAAAAATTTATTAAATATCAGTGATGCATAAACATTGAATGTGTTTAAAGCATTAAAACTTATTATTATTTCATACATTGGAAAAAATTAAGCAACTTTTTCATTCTAAGCAGTAAAAAAAAAATAATAATTCACAATTTTTATGAAAAAATGCTAAACTTAACAATTTTTGCAAAACGCTAAAGCATATTTTATGAAAAGGCATCAAAATTTGTGATTTTTTTTAAAAAACATTAAAAGAGTGATTTTACAAAAGATATTAAAATTTGCAATTTTACAAAAATGTATTAAAATTTGCAATTTTACAAAAATGCCTTAAAATTTGTGATTTTACAAAAAAAGCATTAAAATTTATAATTTTGCAATAAAATGTTAAAATTTACAATTTTCTATAAAAAAACTGCTCAATTTTACAATTTTTACAAAAAATCACCAAAATTTACAATTTGTACAAAAGAATGCTAAATTTTACAATTTTCTATGAAAAACTGCTCAAATTCACAATTTTTACAAAAAATTACTACAAAAGAAACTAAACTTTTTGATTTTTAAGAAAACATGTCAAAATTTGTGATTTTTAAGAAATTTTTTCTTTTTTTTATCCTATGCCCGTCTCCGACCTCTCGGTCATAAGTCGACGAGCAGTCCAATACAAAGAAGAACGATAAAAATAGTCACTAAAAGCCCTGTCAGTAACACATAAAGGAAAACAGTCAAGAACAACAGGGCAAATGTTGAGGTGCTCTCCAGTCATGGGAACGCCATGGTCTCAAAGAGGACAGACATCTGTATCTGTCAGTCGCATTCGATACAGGTGACTCTGTAAGTAATCATAACCCGTGGCAAGTCTAAAGCAAGCCACGCCAACTGCTCTATGCAAGGAACTGGGTATTCTTGCCGACTTATTTAACAGGGAGTTGCACTTTTTCCCAGAAGCTCTCCCTATACAGACTGAAAAGATTAGCTTTAATAGAGAAGGATATATATCGTTTTATATGCCGCACAGGCAAGGGAGGATTCAGTTGCATCATTTGAGATCCATTCTTAGCCAATAAATCTGCCCACTCATTTCCAAATATCCCGCATTGGCTTGGAATCCACTGCAGGGCAATGCGGTTCTTGATGTTCAGCAGCTTATCTATTTTTTCAACACAATTCTTGGAAATCCCACATTCTCAGAGATTGAAAGTTGTTAAGGTCATAATTGCCACCCTGGAATCAACAAAAAAGACGATATTTTCCTTTTCACACTGCTCCATTTTGTCTAAGGCTAAAGAAATGGTGGCTATTTCGCCATCACAGTTATCAAAGTGTTTTCCAATGGCGCAAGACAATGTAAGGTCTATAGAGTAAGCGCCAGCTCCAACATTTTTAATGGTCCCCTCAACCGAACCATCAGTATAGACATGGAGCCAAGAATCATCCGGAAAACGTCCATGTATAGTAGTCAAGGCAGTAAATTTCAATTCAGAGTCAAGAGAAGATTTCTTGTTTACAACAGAGACAAGGTCCAAGTATCTCTCAGCAAGTTTAAAGTTTTTCAATGGACACCAAGGGTCTGGAAAGGGAAAGCGAGCTGAAGAAGGAAAGTCAAGGGTATCATGTAGTTCTCTTATACAAGAAAGGAAAGTTCCTTGCGTTTTCAACCTCTCCACAGCTGGACAGTAATGACTCAGAAAATTGTCCCTTTTCTTCTCAAGATTATTTCAGCAAGGTTTAAGGCCATTCTCCATCTACGGTCACACAAAGGCTCCAAACCAGATTGAAGTTCCATAGCGGCAATTGGCACAGATTTTGTACCACTAATAATAAATCTCAGGATATGGTTTTGGAAAATATCCAATTTTTTCAAATTTGTCTCTGAGATTTTTATAAGTACTTCACCACCATACTCAACTACCGGTCTTACATAAGTCTAATAGGCAGTGCAAAAGACATCCTGAGTAGAACCCCAGGTTGTGCCTGCCAATCGTTTTAGAAGTTTAGCCCTGTTTTCTCCATGTTCAATGGCTTTTTTAACTTGACCAGTTCAGTTTAATTTTGAATCCAAGTCCAAGCCCAGATAGGAAGTACTTTCAGTTCTTTTAATAGTTGATCTTTGAATCTAAGAATTATGTCATGATGTTTAGTACTTAGCGAGAAGAGTTGGAAGGTGGTCTTGTCTGGATTTACTGTCATCTCATTTTCGGTTGACCACTTTTCCAAAAAAAGTAATGCTGATTGGAGCCTTTTTTCCATACACTCAAAAACTGTACCTGTGGTCCAGATTACCAGATCATCTGCAAAAAGCAAAGTCTGAACTCCAGGCTCATGGTTGCAAAGAGCATCCACCAAATCATTTATCATGAGGTTAAAGAGCAATGGACTCAAGACAGATCCCTGCGGCAAGCCCTGCCTTATTTGTCTATATCCAGAGATCCTATTATCGTATTTAGTGTGTATAAAGCGTTGATCCCGGAATGATTGATTTAATTCATCTGTAAAGATTATCATTTATATCATTTGCAATGAGTTTTGCTAAGAGCTTTTTCCTCCATACAGTGTCAAAAGCTGTCCTAAAGTCCAAAAAAACTGTTACAGTGCTCTGCTTTCGTTGGAAGCCATCTTTTATTTCCTGTGATAGACGAATAATCTTTTCGGAATTTCTGTTTTCTAAACCCAGCCTGGCACTCAGACAGAATTTTCCCCCTCTCCAGTACAAAATTAAGGCGATTTGAAATCAGTCTTTCAGTTAACTTACACATTGAACTCGACAATGAAATCGGCCGATAGCTATTTAGGTATTGTGGGTCTTTTTTAGGCTTCAATATTGGGATCACCTCTGCTTTCTTCCAGGCACTTGGCAAAAATTTCTAAAATTCTTGATTTTATACAAAAAAGCCCAATTTTAATTTTAATTCACAATTTTATAAAAGAACATTCAAATTCGCAAACTTTTCAAAAGTACACTAAAATTAGACATTTTCATGAAAAAGTGCCTTAATAAATTATTATAAAGAAATAGTGCAAAAATTCATGAATTTTACAAAAAAAAGGGTTTCTAACTTCTTCTGGATAACATTAGTTATTGGAATAAAAAAAAAAAGTGACTCTACTTTAGTTCTTTTAGTGGTACTATTTATTGATCATATTTGGAAATAAAAGAAAGCTATGAAATTACTGGCAATTTTCCAGGAGTCTAAAGCTAATAAAATAAAATGGAGTTTTGAAGACGCTTATAAAAAAAAATCTGAAGTCCAGAAGATTCTATGGATTTCCAGAAGGCATAAGAACCCTGGTTTGCAAAGCACTGTGCCAAACTACACCATAAATCACATAGATATGACTTCCTCTATGCATTTGTTAAAAACAAAGGTATGTAAAACAAAGCTTTTATAATTTGTTAAAAACACTTCTTATAACCTAGGATTCCTATAACCAGTTTCTAGTGTATTATTTATTTGAGAAACAGATAAACTTTTCTAAATTATTTCTCATATAATTAAAAGATTGCTAATATGTGAATAATTTGAAACAGAACAATTTTTACATTTTATTCAAGAGTTATCATCTAGACAGGCTAACACATAGATTTTTATTGTCTGTTATCTTACCAGGTCCATGGAAGTAGGATCCAGTTGTAAGCTGACAACATTATGGCACTTCACCATAGCTTGGGAAAGGTGTTTCAAACCATCTAGCCTGATGTCATTGCCTCGAATATCTAATTTTTGAATGAACTGGTTCTGGGATATATAATCAGCCAGAGCTATGGCACCTAGAAGCATGCATATTAATAAAACAAGATCAGCAAATCAGATTTGACTTTGTAAAGGTGACAAAATGTTGTGCATGCAATTGAAAGTACAAGTGCATTATTCGCACATTGTTTTTTCTGTAACTTTTCTTGCATTTCAACATCTACATACATTACAATCTTGCATCTGCAATGTGCAGCTTGAATATGATACATTCAGGGCCTGATTTATGCATGGGCCAAAGGATGCATTTCAAAGGAAAATAGTACAGGAAAATTTACATTTTAATTATGTTTAAAATGAAAAAGTTATTGTATTTAAAAGATATATGTACCAGTCTACTCAGCAGATAATCTCCAATTGGAATATAAAAGCAGATTTTGGTTATTTCGGCTCAGGAAAGTGCTTACCCACTACACACATACATAGTAACAACCAAACACACATCGCTTCTTAAATGCCTGATAATTGCTAATTTTGTATTCCTAAAACTTTAAAAAAATAATAATAAATAAGATTAAATTTTGCGATATTTGTTTAGCATACAATCTGCTCTACATATCTTTCAGTGAAAGAATTATTTTTCAATAATTTAATTGACTTCATAAACATACAAATTTATCATTTATGTTACTGCCCACCCAGTGATGAGCCGAATTTTTATCTCCTAATTACATCAGTAAAAAACATAAACAAATTGGAGCATAAGAAATTACGATTTTAACCTGTAAAAAAAAAACCTTATTTATAAAAATATTAACAATATTATTTTGTGAAACTGCTGATATGCAATTCTCCCCGAGAATTGTGACAATATGATGTTCGAAAAATTATCCTTTCAATCTATCAGATGACAACCGTGATTTTAAGTCAGTGGAAGAACACTATTTAAAGTTTTGTCCCACAACTATTTGAAGGTTTGGAACTTTGTTATTAACAAGCAAGTGAAAAACACAATTTTATTACTCATTTTTGATGTGTATATTCATTTCCCCTCTTTTCTGACATGCAATTTGTTTATTAATATTTTATTAATATGAATGAAAATTTAAAAATAGTGGGTCTCCTGTTAGTATATAAAAGTGAGTTAATAGTCATACTTTGTTTCCCAATGTTAGTTTCAATTTCCATACAGAACCAAAATAAACCAAAATGTCATTTCTGCCATGGTCATTCCTGACACAGCAATGTATACATATTAAAATTCCATTAATCACATTAAACAGTTCTGTCATCCGTTAGAAATTTTAAAAGAATATATTCCTAGCAAAAGTTTCTAGAAAGTATAAAGTTAAAAATAAATTTATTTAGCAATCAGAAAATTGACAATTATTAGATATTCAACCATATATGAGATAGCAAATGTATGAATACTTAATTTCCTCACTATAGAGAAGGAGAAAGAATTGCAGCTTCTGTTGGTTTAGAAATTAGAGACACCCAAGGGTAGTAGTCAGCCTCAGAGATCAATAAGTGAAATACACAGTGAAATATACAAAAATAAATTTATTTAGCAATCAGAAAATTGACAATTATTAGATATTCAACCATATATGAGATAGCAAATGTATGAATACTTAATTTCCTCACTATAGAGAAGGAGAAAGAATTGCAGCTTCTGTTGGTTTAGAAATTAGAGACACCCAAGGGTAGTAGTCAGCCTCAGAGATCAATAAGTGAAATACACTTTATGTTAAGGATAAGGAAAACTTAAACAATGTATATAAGCATCATTGCTGTTGTGTTAGCTGCATTGTCATGTTATTTGTACACACACACATATATATATATATATATATTGCTCAAGTTTTACTTAAGCCTCAAAGGTTGCCTGCTACCATTTAGCTGGATATATTGGAATGGTCTTCAAAACTAGGGTAACACTACCAATAGCTAGGCTCGTGACATACTTCACCAATTCTACACAGTGACACCCCCCCCCCCCTTCCCCCACGGTGAGGCAGCATAACAGGACTCCGGTGGGCTGGGGGTAAAAAATTCAGGTTAGCAGGGTGACTCTAAAGACAGGTCCTTCCCTTTTCTTTTTCTCATATCAGAACGTACCAAAAAACACACAGTGGAAAAGCTTCTTTCTCACGAGTGGTATATGAGTTGCCAGCTGCAGGCAACTGTTGACTATCACAGTGAAAAACGGCATCAGATAGCTTATTCCAGATTAAGAAGTGGCCATCTGAGGCCCTTAAGATTTGCGAATGGAAACAAAATCCTTCCTGCTTGCATGAAATGTCGCAATGCTGAAGTCAACCCACTTTATACACTCTCTTGTATTGGAATGGACAGGTCATTCATATACAGCCATTCACAGCTTGTGGCTTGCAAACTCGAGAGGCATGGTCTTATAGGTCTGGTTTAATTATTGGTTATACGGGGGGGGGGGGGGATTAGCATCACCAACAACAGCACACTTAATTTACTTGAGGTTCTAGTAAATGTGATAAACAGAACAAGCGCAATTCTATCCCCCTCATTTTACACCTCCTTGTTGCCTTAATCCTCGAATTGACTTGTGATGAACAATCTATGTGCTGAAGTCTTTTTTTAGATTCACCCTGCTAACCTGATTTTTTTTCTGAGATCTGACTGTCACAGTATTCAACCCTTTACATATTAATTACTCAAGAGATTCTTAAAATCTTTTTTGAAATCTACAATGTAGATAAAAGAGATTGAGAATCACTGTCCTATTAAAAAGATATAGATCTGAAATTTACTGTAGTGAAACTTGACAAAATGATTGTTCAAAAACTATAAGAACTTCATAAAAACAAATTATTGATCTAAAAACTGGATTTCTTACTGAACATTTATGCCACTTACCTTTTATATATATATATATATATTATTTAGAAAATATTTTGAGTGAAAAGAGAATGAATAAAAAATTTCAGAAAAAAACAACTCTTTATTTATATATTTATTTTCTTTTTCAAAAACAAATAGTTCAATATATTAAAACATTGAAATAACTTTTATATAAAACACAAAACTTATGTATAAGGAGGCATCCCCCAAAATACGGAGACCCCTATTGCAGATATCAGTACCCTTGGACTGGTTTCGTGCTACCAATTCATAGATGCTGATATCTGCAATGGAAGTGTCCTCCAAACTTTTATATATTCATAAAAAGTACCATATTTCAAACTAAACAAGTATAAATTGTTTAGATTTTTATCCATTAGGTTCAGAGATATGAGTCCAAAACTAAGGTTGTGCTGTCAATCACCATTGGTGATTGAAAAAAAGATTTGGCAATTATAAATTCTACCATGTAACTTTTTAAATTACATAAAAAATTATTATTTATTTAACATTATTAAAGGTCCTGATTTTCTAATGAATTTTTTGAAAATTCATTCAAACATTGGGAAAGGGGGGAGGGGGGGAGTCTTCCAATATTTATCAAAATTAAAAATCCTGAAGTATCCTGAATTAAATATCCCTGAAAGGAATAAAAGTTGGAAATCACTGCTCTATACTATCCTATAGCACAGTATTATCCTATATATCCTGTAGCACAAGAAAGCAAAACAAATCTCAAATGAGTGGTAGATGCATAAAGTTCTATGCTTCCTGCTGGTAGTTATGGATGTATAAGACCTTTTCCTTACGGAAAGTAGTTATGGATGCATAAGACCTTTTCCTTCCGCCGTAAGGAAAAGGATGCATTTAGATGCATAAAGTTCTATGCTTCCTGCTGGTAGTTATGGATACTTTCTCCATAAATGATCAGTAATCAACTTACCTTCTGTTGTTATATGAGCATTTTCTAGCTCAAGAATTTCAATAGTACGATTACAAATGAGATTCTGTTTCAGCTCTAACACGCCAGCACTCATAATAGAATTGCTCCCCAAATTCAGTCTTCGAAGTGCTCTTGCAGAAGTCTGGAAAAATAATTGAAATTAATATGATACACTTACTCTTTCAAATGACACAAGTAAAAAATCTGATGTGGGCAGAATATGACTTTCTATACATAATGCTATTACTTCTTTCACAGCATACTGATGATGTACAAAATTCATCACACAATATGTTCATTTGGCCAACGGCCGTACCGTGCTGAAAACACCGGTTCTCGTTAGATCACCGAAGTGAAGCAGCATCGGGCGCGGTTAGTACTTGGTGGGTGACCACCTCGGAACGCCGCGTGCTGTTGGCCATCTCGGGTGCGGTATCCCCGTGGTTTGCGCGCTAGATTTGCACGCTGCCACAAATGCCGCCGTGTTCATGCGGAGTACGATCACGTTAAACATGTGGGTCCGTAAGTCCTTCCGAGAGGTTGGTGGTAGGTGTTGGGTTATACTTTTGGATATTTAATATTTTAGAAATTTTGCTTTTAATCTAAATGTGTCAGGGGTCTTATTTACATAGTATTTCTCTTCTAGTTATCCATTTTCCAATTGTTTAGGTTTTTGATATTCTTTGTTCAAATAGGTTCTTTTCAATAGGTTTTGTGTTAAAAACGGCGAAAGTTCGTTCTTTTAGGTTTTAGCAATTTAAATTTATTTAAATGGGCTAATTTGTGATTCCATTTATTGCCCTTTTTATTCCCTTTAATTTGATTCCAAATTTATTGCTCGCGGTTAAAAATTGGTTAATTCATCGCAATTTTACAGTTTTATTCTATTTTCAGCTTTTTAAATATTTTAGAATCGTCCATATTTAAATTGTTGCCGAATTCGTATATTTCCAAATCGTTTCACTTCATTTCTTTTTAATTTTCGTCTGCTCTGAAATTCCATTTCTCTTCTTTAAAATTTCGAGTTTTTAATTGGTTGACCGTAATATTAAAATCGTCTGTCATTAATTATTTTATCGTTCATCGATAATTTTGTTTACAATCTGTGGCAGCGATGTTTCGCAGTATATAAGCAAAATCGCACACTTTTTCGATCTCTTACTCTTCCCTTTTTTGATTAGAATGGAGATGTAATACTTTGAAGTGGCAATTGCGCTACGGCGCGCGCGCAATTCATAATGGAACGAAATTTGTTCAGTTTTTTCAAATATTCTCCTTTGGAATGCACCGGTATTTTGTCTACGTCCAGAGAACAAAAATCATTTTTAACGAGCCTCTGAAAATGTAGCATCTTCCATGACTGAATGGAGATGTTTTGAATTCCTGCCTCTTCAGTCTTGCTAATTAGTTTCCTGTCTGCTAAATGTTGATCCAAGAAGTTCCGCGATTTATGCGATGTCCGCCGAGGAAGTGGCAATTTGTTTATTTACCCGAGTTGTGCAGCTCTTTACATGAGGAATGGAATCAATATTTCCGTGCCCAATAGACGGACATATATTTTTGGTTTTCGTTCTGATGTCAGAAGTTCGGTGCTGCAACTTGGAGAAATGATGTTTATTGCTGGACGTCCGGCTGATTTGGAGAATCTCCGGTGGAGTCTGAATTCGTGGAGCGATCGTTTTTCCAGATTTCTACTGGACAGAAATAAGATCCTGTGCCATGGATTTTCCTCTTCTGGTTTTCCCTGGGTCTGCAGCACGTTTGGTGATTCTGCCTCCCTCCCGCCGATCTCTGCCGTTCTTCTACTGGACCCTTGGTGATATAATTCTTTTCCTTCAAGTTTCAGACTAGTTTACTTTTGCCTTATTTAAAGTTTTATTGAGTTAGCACAGAAATAAGACCCCTTTTGACCTATATACTTTAGGTCACCTGAACCTGTGGTTCTTTAACTTTTGTTCTAAATTCCCTTTTGGCTAACTTATGTTCTTTTATCACAAATTCTAGTTTAGGCAAATAATTGTATAAGTTTAATATTGTTAACTTTAAAATTTAATATTCTAACGGGTTTTTTTTTACCACTATACGACCGGCCATTCCATTTATTTTTATTATTTAAGATGTCAAATTTTAGTTAATGAGATGAAAAATGTTTTAAAAATTATTTTAAAAATGAAGTTTAAATTTTAATAAACGTTAGATTTTGAAAACCTAAAAATCTGTGTTCTTTCTTTTACTTTTAATGTTTTTATTTTTAGGAAAGTTCCATTTAATTACATGTAGAGTACATATTTGTACACGTAGGGAAACTGGTCAATAGGTCCACTTTCAGTTTATTTAAGAATTCAGTTTATTGCTAGAATGTTTTCAGGTTAGATGAACTTTACAAATTTCAGTGTATTTTAGAAGCACTTTCAGATTTATTTTCAGATGACATTTAGGTTTTAAGAACCTTGAGTAAGAACTTTCAGTAAGAACATTCAGGAATTTAGAATGTTATATGTTTTAGTATATCATAAAGTCATAATGTTCCTTTTTCTTTCCCCCCCGAACATAGGGGAAGGAGGGTACGGTCCCTGTGGATGCCACCCCCACTGGGTTCCGGTCTAAATTGGGTGGCACTTCCCGGCCGTCCATACAGTTACCTTACACCTTTCTGGTAGGTCGGACGGTCTGGGTCTCAACAATCAACAACACAATATGTTCATTTAACCTTTACATTACGGCTCCAAGAATCCATTTTTTCAACTCCATAACGGCAAAATAACTGAAAATTCCACCCCTCTAAATAAACACCTTCATTGTCTTTTGTTCATAACTCGTTCCCCCTTCAGTCATTAGAAACTTGAAGGAAGGGCTGCAGGCATTCTTCAAGTTTTCAGAAGATTGAGAGTTTCAAGAGAATTTCAGTGGTACAACTGTTGTACCGCCGTAAGGAAAAGGTTAAATGTACATTAACATTGGGTGCTTATTTTGATAACATTGTATAAAAAATTTTCAAAGCACCAATTTAACCTATATTTCATCAAGTCCAACTTGACAATTAGAAATATTGATAGCGTTTGCAAAGTAATATAGTTATATATTAAACAATTTAAATCACAAAAAAATATTGAATTTTCAATTTTGGCATCATTTTTGTTAATTTGGCGACATTTTTTTTTTAAAATTAAAAGTGGGTGATAATTCATCAAATTTATTGCTGAGGTCAACCTATTTAATGGTGCTTGTTACTTTAATTTTATGCAACTTTTTAAATTACATAAAAAATTATTATTTATTTAACATTAAAGGTCCTGATTTTTTAATGAATTTGAAAATTCATTCAAACATTGGGAAAAGAGGGGAGGGGGGTCTTCCAAATATTCAATAGCATTTAAAATCAATAGGATTCCAGCATTCACTGATTATAATAATCATAAATTCATTTTTCTTTTTTTGAGTTAATCCATTCGTTTGTGAGATATTACTTCCACAGACTTACTGACACACACACACTAACATACACACACACAGAGAGAGAGAGAGAGAGAGAGAGAGAGATAATCTCAAACATGCTAGATTCATGTTTAGGGATACCGCTTAACTTGAATGTTCGACCCCCATCACAGTACTTTCTCAAAATATACTACTACTATGTATATCTAGTAACAATATGAAGGGTGAGAGGTTTCACTCAATATGAATAGTCTAAATTTCACATTCCTACCCTTTCTAGGTCAATTAGACCCATTTTTCCTTTTCAAAATGGGATAGCATGCTAAATTTTTTAGATGGAGCTTTGTAACTTTAAGTATTCTTCAAATAGACTAAATACTTTAGTTTCAAATGTCTTTTCATATATATCACAATTTTTTCACCCAACCAGAAAAAAGTGACATCTTACCTCTCTCGGGTCAAATTAACCCACAGGTATAATTTTTGCATTCAATTCAATATGCATAATTTGAGATTAGGCAGAGATATTTCAATTATAAGTCAATACATGGGGTTACTGCACTTAAAAGCCAATGATATTTGTGTTTTTGCCATTTTAAATATTTTTCTGTGAATTATGGCTGCAAAATGGGGAGGTTCAACTGATGGAAAAATTTGAAAAATTTTTACAAGCATGAAGTGATGGAAGTGAAGACATATCTGAGGAAGAAGATGTAGATTTCCTCAACTAGAGTTACTGGATGATTCAAGTAATTTATCAGAACCAGAAGTTTCAGATGAGAACAGAGAAATTCCAACTGAAAATAGGAAATCAAATGAAGGTACTTCGCATATTAATTGTAACACAACAGATTGGCAAAGAAATCTGCTATCAGATTCATACATGGTAAGAAAATAAAACTTTTCTCTCTGTTTTTTTATAACAAAATTTTATATATTATAATAACTAGAAAATGTACTTGACATTGCCCAGGATTTAAGATGAAAACTTCAAATGAAAATTAAATCAGAACATTCAGTGAATTCATGGAAACCCAACAATGCTTTTACAATATGCTTACTTACAACAAAAAATAAATAACTTGCTGCGTGGGCATAATATGCCTAAAATAAACATATGAAGCACATTCAATCCATGTACAGAGCCTTCATAAATTCCAGCAAAAATATAGCCTTTAAAACCACTCTAGCATAATTAAAGCTGAAATATGATCATATTAGTGAAATGCCTAAAATTAGTGGGAACGGGGGGGGGGGGGGGGGGATTGAAAATCCTATCATCCTGTTGCTTTCAATATATCTCATATGAGAACAATCACAGCAAATTGTTGACAAAAAAATACCAAAAACCTTAATCAAAATTGAAAAGCTTAATTACAATTAATTCAATATCATCAGTAAACAAATAATTTTGAATTATTAGTAAATTTAAACATATTTGTATTACTATCAGCACAATTAATTCCAAAATTATCAGTAGACTTTTGAAATTGAATTGAAAACTGTGTTCAAAAAATGTCACTCATCACCCAATGTATAAATATGCCACTACCATAGTAACAGACAAGTTATGACATCAGTTGCCACACTCATAGCATAGAGAAAAATGAAAGCACTTCACCAGTGGAATCTAAAATTTTAATTTTTATGTGCATGTTTGAAAATTCACAGAAAATCAAATATTTAATAGTATAGATAGTAATTAAAAAAAATTATTAAAATGGAAAGATATACACATATTTTTGCACATATTTTACACATATTTTTGCATTAGTACAGGATTGTGCTAATCTTTGGATGCAATGAAATAGAAATCAGACAACTTAAAAAATGTATATTTAGATATATATAAAAATAAATAAATATGAAGGAATCTTCCTACAGATTTGGTTCAATGCTTGTTGGAAAGAACATTCTTTGATCTTTCTGGTGTCAAAATGGAAACTTTATGATAATATTTTCAATCTCTAAGGAACCAATTTATGCGAAAACTACTCAAAATCGTGCTTTAACATAAAATAACTAAAAAAAATAATTCAAATTTTAAAGAAGTCTTGCTAAGTCATATTGTCCCGAGACTTCTGTGCCAAATTTAACCACTGTGCTAAATTTATCTATGTGCCAAATTTACCTCTGTGCCAAATTTTGCCACTTTCATAAGCTCAGACTTCCTGCTCTATAGACAACACACACACAAAAACATCATCTTTCATTATGTAAGATTATAAAATTCTATTATCACATCTATGAGTAATAATAATAGAGCATCTTCATCTGAGAATCAAAAGCCAGACTTTGTTTTACTTGACATTATTCTGTAAGGTAGTGGTGTTATTATCGATAAACTTGTTGCAACCTATACTTGTAAAAGAGGTACAGAGAGACAGAGAGATGGTTTGTATGCTTTCTTTTACAGTATTAATGACCTTGTTATGATAAATATGTTTGTATGCTAGTAGAATTGATAGTAAAAGCAACTAGCGAGTATTTTGTATTGAGATTTGTATGAAAAATATACATCAAATAGAAAATAAGTATTTCTTTTATTCCTGAAAAAAGTAGATTCCTGTGGAAAGTTGAACAGTTGATTTTTAGTGAATTTTTTTCAAGACTTAAGCTTAGTGCAAAAAATTAGCCGTCTTTTGGGAACAACTTCGGAAGTGAAGCGCTCCATCCTTTGGACCACAGCAGTTCCGGAATGCCGCCGTTTGCAAAGGGTTAATGCAGTAAGTTAAAACTTTAATGCATATATAATAAAATAAAGCTTTCTCTTCTACTTTATCATACTGTATATAATTTTATCTTTTTTTTGCATAAAATAGCAATGAAAATATTAAAACATCAATTGTAAATTAAAATGAATCTCTACCAATGTTTATAGATAAAGTATAAATAAATAAAGATGTGTTAAAAACTTAAAAGTGTACAGGGTCCAATCGACCCATATGGAGGTAAAATGTGAATCTAGTTTTGAAATAGCAGAAAAATTATGCCATATATTACAAAAGTAAGTTTACTAAAGTAACAGATTTTTTAAAACATTCAGGAATCGAGCTTCTATTCTTTTCTATTGGGAATGTTCAATACGAAATGAATGCATTTATGTATCAATGCATATGAAATCAAACGCATTTATGTAATAGGAAGTGTAAAAGATTTTAAGAGAAGTTATAATCCCTTTTCAATTTCATTTTCTCCAAAAGAATTTAGTTCATATTAAAAAAAAAGTTGAGCATTAATCATGAAAACTCAAAATTTCTTTTTGCACATGGTGAGACAAGTGCAGCCAGGATCTCAGAAAGAGAAGGGTTAATAGTGAGGAATTTCATTTTCAAATACAGACCGTATGGAGAAATGACATAATTTTCAACTAATGGAACAGGGGAGTTCTTCTCTGCTTATGCCAGTGCTGTAAGATCAGATAGTGAAAGCTGTTGTTAAATTTTCTATTATTTAAACTATTTGCTATTTTTATCTGAAAGCTGATGAGATATTTCCAAAATATTATTTGCAAATTGAAGTAGCCAATGTAGAAGTTATTCCTGGATGCACTTTGTTTACATATCAAAAGAATCATTGTAATAGTAGCAAAATTAAAAATTGTAACATAATCCCCAAACCCAATAAATTTAGAAAAAAAAAAATCTTACCAAGGCTCTTGAAATACAGGGCATGCCTTTCACTGTTAATTCATTATTCCACAAAATTAGAACACTAAGCCCTCTGCCAGATGTATTTGACTGCTGAGCAAGGCTGTCCATAGCATGAACCAGACCATCATCCTAAAATAAACAACAAACATGCTAAAGAAAATATCTAAATTATTTTAAATATAATGTACAAATTCAGCCTATGCATTTAAATTGTATGCAGTGGTTATCAAGGTGTAGAGCAACCGAAACTTTATGCCAATGCAAAACCACCGCAAATGTAAAAAAAAAAAAAAAAAAAAATAGGCTATTAAAAAAAAGAAAAATTTTAAATTCTTAGATCGAGTATAATATATATTAATACTTTAAAATATATTTTAACTACATAGAAAGTACAACTGAAATCACTTAATACAAGAACGACTAAAACGAAAAATCTGTACATTAGGGTTTATGACTTAACTGCATTAAGAGTTAAATGCATTTTAAGAGATACAAAGGAAATCTCTCATCTAATACAAGGGTGTGTCCACTTTAATGAGAAATTCTATAGAGCGAAAGCTGAAATCCTAAAAATAGGACTAGAAAAGGAAAAGAAGACAGCTGTTTATTAGATGATGCTTATAACAAAGTACACTCAGCAAAACACACCCTCCAATAAGTACCCCCACTCCCTACACTTTCTCTTCATGTGTGCAGTCTGATAACAATACAAAAAGGCAGATGTGTGTAAAAAGACTTTTCAACTCCACTCCATTTTCTCTATCCCCTTCCCCCATGGGGATAAAAAAATCTATCCCTGTTAAATTCTGTTATCGGTAATCAGTCTTTTAGGTTACCAGTGGGGGGGAGCTTCTGAAGCATCTGAAAAAACATAAACAAGTTAGATAATTATTATATAGATTTATTTTGATCAACACATAAAACTTCTTTTGAATCTAGAGATTAAATAGGACGGTGATTATGTGGTACTAACATTATTCTGATAACCGAAAGTGGAAGATTTAATTTGTATTCTAATGTTTCTATAAAAGTTCCAATTTTAGAAAACTAAAATTTTAGAAATGGTTCTAGCTTGGTCCAAAATGCTGGATGCTATGAGCAGATTTCTAGGACCCAGCCTTACTCTACAGTATTTAAAACCACAAATAAATAGGAACGATATATATAAAGTAAAATAAACAATTATATTTACCCCTAATTTGTTGTTACTTAGATCCAACAGTTCTAAGTGTGTATTTGTTCGAAGAAGATTGCCTAGCAGAAAACCATCTGCTGAAGAGATTTTATTTTCAGCTAAGAATAGTTCTCTTAATGTAGTATTCATTTTTAAAGCTGCCACTACAAATGAAATACATTTTGATTATTAGAATACATGAACAAAAAGCTAAAACTATGCAATCCTATGTACATTATTAAACATTAAAAAAGTCTTCTAAATAAACAAACCAACAAAACTTCCTTCTTCAATTTAACATACTTCTAACTTAGTAAATTAAAACCACCTTGGTTTTTTCTCATCAATTCTATGTTTGCTTGGACATCCATTTAAAGTTTTGTGCTTCAAACATTACACCATCTACAAATTACAACTGTAAAATACAAAGACATTGTTGCATATACAGTTTGAAAAGAATTACAAGTAACACACACAATCTTAGTAATACTAAAAGAAATATGACATAAATGTAATTTGTAGATATTCAAGAGTAGATTGTAGAAGCAGTGAGTTAATATCCAAGCATAAAGATAGCGAGTAAATATGAAAACTTTGTTTTGGGGGTATTATTCATAGCTCAACATATGTAGCTTCAATGGAGGCAAATCATAAGAGATATATGAAAACTCCAAATAAAAAATTATTCTATTTTTATGGCAAAGCACAAAAAACCAATGGGCTCAATTTATACAGTTACATTAGAAAAGCGAAACTGAATATTGAACTCTCTTTAATAATCTTACAACAATGGAATTTTTGCAGGCTATTTTGCAAAAAAAAAAAAAAATGCCAGTTCAATTTTTTGAAGATCAACCAAATTTTAATGGATTGGAATGTTCTACTAGACTAAACTGTAAAAATTTCAGCTCTCAAGCTAGGAAAATATGCCATCAAAGATGTTGAGGCATCGGTCATGTTAAATAAAAGCTTTTAAAAAGTATTGGGCAAAATATACAACTAATGACTTCTTTAAACTGTAATAAATAAGATAGAACAGTATAATATCACCTAGTGTGATACAGGTTAATCAATAAAGGGGGTAATTAATCAATCCCATTAAATAAAATCCAATACTTTCAAATTCAGACTTTGGAAAAAGGTCATACACTTTAAAAGAAAGACAAAAATTGCTAAGAATAACTTATACTCAAAACAATATTTGTTATTAATAAATAACTCTTCATTTACCACTGTGCAGTTTATTTAATAAGACTAATTAAAAAATATGTTAATTTAAAGAAGAAAAAATCCAATGTCAGCAAAAAACTACGAGTGAATTACTGTAAAGTATAATCGACTGCAATTACAATTAATAAGTGTTCTAAAAAGTAGATTATGATTGCGACTATAATTATATGCATAGAAAAAAATCAGAATATGATTACAATTACAAACAGTTGAAATTGATGATTACGATTACAATTACTTTAAAGATTATGAATACAATTATCATTACAATGAAGATGCAATTTTAGATATTCAAATCGATTTTCCAATTACAAAATATTCCAAATCACCAAGAGACGAACTAAGATACACTACTTGATTTCCATTTACTTTTTATTCAGTTTTAAAAAAAAATCAGGTTTTTAAAATTTTTCTGCTTTCAACGGTATTCTTGTTGGAGAATAAAACTTTTCTGCAACATTAAAAGGCAGCAAAAGTAGAATATATTCTAGAAGCAAAATAAACACATATAGACAAAAATTTAACAACCGAATAGAAATTACAGGATTGTGAATATAATTACACAAAAACATTTTTTCTGATTCTGATTATTTTAAAAATTATTAAATTGATTACAATCAAGATTATGATTATGCGCAGATTTTCTTTTTCATTACGGTTATAATTAGTGTGGTTATGATTAGATGGCAACACTAATGATTTGTTTGTTATTTGCCTTTTCTTACGTATGTACACTTTTAGGCTTTAAAATGTACTCTTTTATTTGAAATTTTGAAATCTTTGGATTTATCTTCTTGAATGCTTCATTTCGATTTCTCATCCTTGCTTTTCCAACTATTAGTTAGTTAAATTTTACAACTCACCTTAAGTCACCTGTGCCTCCTAGGTGGTGCTAAATGAGTGACGGCTAATGGCTATGGTATATCTCATTAATTTGTAATATTCTTGTTTTGTATTTAGTTAGTTTATTTAATTGTTTTCTACCTTTGTATCATTGTGAAATGTCAGTTATGTACTGAATTGATTTCCAATAAAGTCATACGTAACAACAACATGATTTTATTATTGTATAATTATTTTAAATTTGCTCTTTATATTTATGTAATAATGTGTCCTCATATTGATTGTTTTTACTACAATATTTTCCTTAAGTCACATGTGCTTCCTGGGTGGTGCTAAATAAGTAATGGCTAATGGCTCTGGTATCTCTCACAAAACATAAACTCAAGTCACCTTTCAGTGTGCCAGGGTTTAAATAAAGATTCCTAGCAGCAAGGTGATGTTTGCAGACTGTATTGGGAAGTTAGAACTTATATAAACTGTCCGACCCCCCTTCTCATTGAGTTTTGTGTTTGTTTGATTTGTAATATTCTTGTTTTGTGTTTAGTTAGTTTTCTCTATTTTGTTTTTCTACCATTATTTTTCTATCATTGTAAGATGCTAGTTATGCAATGGATTAATTTCTAATAAAGCCATATGTAACAACATTAGTGTTATACAAGGATTTTTCTTTTTATTACAATTATGATTATGACTTTCATTAACAGTTCTTAAAATGATGTTGATTACCTTAAGCAGTAAAACAAATATTGCATAACTGTAATCAATTATAATCGACTACTAAATTTCAAGGAATTTTGTTGAATAGTTTTGAGTTATACAATGCAATACTTGAGGATAAAATGCACAAACAGACATACAGAGAAATATACACACAGATGTCATGCTAAAAAGTGTGTAGTATTCGTGTTCTGGAGGACCCAAAAATGTGTAGATATGTCGAAAACTTGAGTTCTAATTTTTGATCTCATTCCAATGCTTTCCCTATACATTAACATGTATTTTAGGAAAATGTAAAAATATATATGTATTACATTAATTCCAATGTAAACCAGAAACAGAAAAAATTGACTTCTTAAGCAGAAAATCAAAAATACAATATAAAGTTGCAGCATTTAAACATTCATACAACCAATATGAAGGAAACAAATTTGAGTAGCATAAAACATAAATAGAATGCTATCAACTGAGTTTGAAAGCAAGATCAGCTTCCCTAATCTGTATAAGAAAATCAGAGTAAGTACAATTGCAAAGGCAAAATTGATTGCTAACAACATATCTACATACCCTACAGAAATCAACCAGTAGTAAAAAACAAATTAAATGGAAAGAAAGTGAAATAAAATGGAGTAAGTAAAGGATGATAACATAAACAATGTGTTAACAAAGAAATAAGAAAATATTGCAGAAAACATAGAGGGAAAAATAAAGTAGTTGGGAAAAGAAAAACATCAGAGAAACAATAAGAAAATGTAACAAATAAAATCAAAAGATAAAATTAATTATTAAATAGAAAAATGGCAGAAATAAAAAATAGAATTATCTGAAAAATGATGGTACTAAAAATTTAGGATAAATTTAAATAAATCAAATTAGTTTAATTACTGGATCTGTTGCATACAAAGTGAGAATTAACTGACTGACCTTCCAATTTAATTCAGGATAAACTGTCAGAAATAGTGAAATAGTCTGCATTGCTGAAACTCTTCAATGCCACTCTCATACGAATGACTAGAGAAATATTACTCTAAAATAAAAATTCTTTTACTCTAGGAAAATGCCATATGCTCTTCAATTGATAAAAATGTGCTCTGAATTGTCATCTGCTGCAGTAAAAACAGCAGATGGTATTTTTAATATATTTTTAAAAGTATATTAATGTCATCCAACTGAAAAATATTCTACTATTTCAAGTTCTCGATACATCATATAATTTTAAAATTTGATGTACAGCCGCGGAAAAAAAAAAATGCCCGACCCTCTGTTAATCGAGCATCGTTCATCGTAGACAAAAATTGAATAATACCATTCGATTAGGAATAACATCCTCAACAAATCAATGTGCGTAAAATTTGCATAAGTAGCCGTCTTCATATCTAAACGCACACAAACTTTGAAATTTTCTATAGCAGCTTTCTTTCTCTTCTCAGTTTTGATGTCACCTACAAGTTCTAGATCCCCAAATTAGCCCAAATTCAAATTTTCACAGCGTTTTTATCTTTATATCCGAAGATATTCAATATTCCGGAATGTGCAATTTTCGGGGATCAGCTCCATATTGAAAACCGCAATTTGAAGGGCGATGTTTCGTTGATTGACCACAGCACTGTCGTAAATTATTTAACTATTCTCTTGGCATCCAGCATTATGGCTCACCTCAGAGCCAAAAGGTCGCAGGTTTAATTCCTGCATGAGAGGGTGAGCATTTTCATGGCTGGGTGTGGTGTTGTCTTGTGTATTACTAAGGCAGTGGGCCTGTAATGGGTAGGATTATGTGAGGCTTAAATAGGGCATGATTATTAGGGGTAAAAAGCCGTACTAGGTACGTTGCTAAAAACTAATGGGGCATTCGTGCCAAAATCAATAAAAGAAAGAAGACATAAAGAAGAATGAAATGTTTATTTTCAAATGTCATTTTATAATGCTGTTTCAAAAACAATTTATGAGACTAACAAATATCTGCAGATGACGCGACAAAACAACTCCATTGGAACTTTGTGACGAATTTAAAAGTATCAATTCGTCATTATCAATCACTGTTTGAAGTCTTGTTGGTGTTTAGTATCACATAATTTTATAATTTGTTATTGTTTTATATAAATACTTTTTATTATAAATTACCACATTTTGTGAGCGATTTCAACTCGCAGTAGCTCCGGAACTATTAATAGACAGTAATATAAGTAGATCCCATTTATAACAATACAAGTTTTCATTCTTCAATACAGTAGCAGAATTACATTGATTAGGTTGCATCTATACAACACTGTTTATACAAAGTTTTTATTAAAACTGGGTAAAAATAAATACCTGTTTTCTTAAATAAAGATTAACTTACAATTAATATAACTTTTTCAAATTAGTAATTTTTAAACTAATATACGACCCCTAAAATCATCGTAATGCTGAATATTTAAGCATTTCGAAAAAACTAGAGGGAAGAAACACCTGGAATTTTACATAAACATATAAAAAGTCTTTGTGAATCGATTTTTATCAAAACATGTTCAGGTTTGTATTCATATTTTTCGATCATTGATTTCATAATTAATATTTCATACAAACAATTATTTCCACAAAAATAAAAATCACGTAAATGTGCTTGGGTTGTTTAGTAGTAACGTCATACAAATAATCAGAGTGAGCAGATAATTATTACAGAAGATATGAATGGAAGTCTTGGAAACTAATTTAACATTAGGAGCTCAAAACTTTACATGCTCACAACTCAGAAACGCTTCACCCAAATGACTTGAAATTTGGTATCACAGGTTGAATTTTGCTCTAGTTTCGAACTATGTTATCAAACTTGGATGTTGCCATTTAAAATTTCAAAGTTTATGCGCGTTTAGATATGAAGACGGTCCCTTATGCAAATTTTATGCACATTAATTTGTAGAGGATGTTATTCCTAATCGAATGGTATCATTCAATTTTCTCTACAATGAACGATGCTCGATTAACAGAGGGTTGTTGTTGAGACCCAGACCATCCGACCTACCAGAAAGGTGTAAGGTAACCGTTTGGACGGTCGGGAAGTAGATTAACAGAGGGTGGGGTGTTTGTTTTTTCCGCAGCTGTACATGACTTTTCGATTATCTTGCATTATTCAACTTTTAAAGCAGATCATACTATTTTAAAAACAAATAAAGTTACCAATATAATAAAGGTTACTACATCAATTTTGCAAAATATTGAAGAATTTCATTTATTTAAATCTAGAAAATATAAGAAAAAAATAATATACCTAATATTACAAGGCATCTTCCAAATATACCACAGTTTTCAAGGTGCAGAGTAACTAAGTTGGAACCCAATCGTAGGGCTCGACCTACAGTAAGCAAAACTTGTTCATTTAGGCCAGTACTCCGGGCATTTAAGTGAACTAATGATGTGGTCTGAAAAAAAGTTTAACAATATTAATTAAATATTTATGACATATGTCTGAAAAATATAATTATTTAAAATAAATAACTTTATTTACTTCAATATACAGATGCTAAAATATTTAAAATCCTTAACACTTGCATTGTTGCATTGTGCTAGGTACCATATGATTGTATAACCATATCGACTGGTGGATTGTAATAACAAACTCACCTACTTAAAAAAGTTTCGTTCATTTAAAAATAAAATCATGAAAACCAGCCTCATAGTTTCTAAGAATATGCTGGGGACAGATGGATTCAATAAATAGTCATACAAATTTGAATGCATTCTCAAATTTCGTCAAAATTTTTGGGGTAATCGATAAGTCTGTATCTTTCACTTGAAGACTTAAATCAGGAAAATTAGTGAAGTAGATTCTGAAAATACACTGGAGACAGGCAGATTCAATAAAGGACCGTACTGCAAATTTGAATGCATGCTCAATTTCAGGGAAAATATTAAGTAAATCCCCAAGTTGAAACCTTTTGTTTAAAAAAATCATGAAAATATTCAAGAAGAATCCAAGAGCATGTTCAAGCTAAGTTCAATAAATGGTAATAATTTAAATTTAATTAAGTTAGTCAAAAATATTAGTTAAATATGCAGGGCAAAACATTTCGTTAAAAAAAAAATTATCAAAACTAATCGAGTAGATTACGGGTACTCAGTGGGGACTGAAACTTTATCTGAATTTAAATATATAAGTATATATGGAACAAAAAAATTACAAATAAAATAAATATATACCAAATGTCTACATTTTTATAAAATATATAGTACCTTTTTAAGCATTCGAGAACATGCTTGCCAGCCACGACAATCAATGTGCTTTGTGAACGATATATTGAGCTGAACCGCTGAATCATAGTACTCAATCATATCAAAGAATGCTGCAGCACCCTAAAAGATATTCGTATCTTGTAATCACAGAGAATCAATAATCGTGATGGAAAGAAAGAAAGGTGCATAAGCAATCACTTCAATAATGTAACAAACAATGCAACACATTAATACAATCTAAAGCAATTATAACATGTAAGAGTAGTAGCGAGAAGACAGAAAATGAAGACATGTAACATAGGAAGAGACATGACTGTTAAAAAGATTTGCAGAGTATAAAAAGCTCCAGAAAACTGAGAAATAAAAAAAATCATCTAGAGAAACAAAATAAAATTAACTTACAGCTGTACAAACTTTGGCAAGGGGCTCGAGACTGTCCCAGAAAACTACAACCATTAAAAATACAAAACTAAAAAAGAAATTTGCCAATACAATGTAAACTACTAAAAAGTAGAGCAGACTATAAAATCATAACTCTACATAATAAACTGAATTGACATTGCAGAAAATATGTCTTACATAAAGAAATTGCTATTTTCTCAAGACTTTAAAATGCTTTTCAAAATGCTAGAAGAATAATCCAAGAAATAATATAATACACATAGGGAATTATATATATACTGTCAGGAAAACTATTTAAGCAATATGCTAAGGGATTGTTATAGAGAAAGTAATTACCTTAACCTAAAGATCTTGAAAATTGAATATATCAAATATAATACATCAAATTCCTATTACAATAAATATCAGTCATTCAATTTAATGTTTTCCATCATACTACATGACAAAATGGATTTAATAAAATTCTATCAATAAAATTTGTGACTTTATACAATACAGAAAAAATTTGATTCAACACACTGAACTGCAGTAAAAAAACTATTATTTAATAGCATTTTATATGTTTCATAATAAAAAATATTTGTTATTCCAATATGATTTTCACAAAGAACATAAATCCTATATTTTTTTCCTAGTGTTTTAGCAACATAGTACAATACCCTGCGACATTATCAAGAATTTAACTTTCTTTCACAAAGAATTGTTTTATTGATACAAAGGGCAGATTTATTAAAACAATGGACAAACATAATTTTTAAAAATGAAAAACAAACACCTGTATTCCCTATAGAGGACTTTATCTTTTCGAAGCTTTAGCTTAGAAATTATATTTTGAAGGTTGAGAACTTTTCAAACTAAAAGTAATTATTTAATTTTAAGTTAATATATATATATATATATGTATATATATATATATATATATATATATTTCAATTTTAAGTAATTTTTTCCAAAGTAAAAGTAATTTTTTATTTTAACCTTTTCAAAGAAAATGTATTCTTTCAATTTTAAAGTGAAATTACAACTAAGTTATCATTTTTAGCAACAGGGTCGTCAGAAAAAAAAAATCAAAATTCAGAGACTGTTTTCTTACATAACAATATAATATATCTATCATGTCTTTCTGTCTGTATCGTTTGTAGTAGAGCATCAAAGCTTCGAACAGCAGCAAAATTCAGTACAGGAGTACTTAAGGTCCCCAGACAATATTTCTCGATGAGTTTTTTTTTTAATTTGAATTAGGTTAAAAGTTACCAAGTTTTAAAGCCAAAACTAGTCCATTTTCCACCACTTCAAATTTATTTACTCATTGAAGCTCACGATTTTCAAAATTCGTGAATTTAAAAGAAAAATTTAAAACTTTTGGAACAGAATACAATGATATAAGTGTGCTCTGAAAATTTGACTTCAATCAGATGAAAACTCGCTGAGATATTGAAAATTGTACTTCTGGAGATAAAGGAACTTTTTCTTTCTTGCGACTTTAAGCATTTCCATTTATGAGTGCTTATCTGAAGCAATCCAAAAGTCTAATGTCTTGAATATTGGTTTTCTAACTTCACAAATTTAAAAGATACAGCATATAAAATATAGAGTTCTGCCAATAGCGAACCAGATGTTTTTGTGCACGTATGATAAATTACAGTGTAATTATTTATGGTGTATCAAAAAAGCTTATTTAAGGTGTAACAAAGGTGGATCTGTATTACTTAAATAGCTGATGTTTATTTGGGATATAGGCAATGCCACATACATTTTATAGTGTTTAATGAAAATTAAACAAAACTTGATTCAGAACAGTTTCTAGAATATCACTTTATATTACAAATGGCATGTTTCATTGAAAACAGGAAAAAAGGAAGAATAGCTCTACTCTTTAGTTAGCTATTAAATTTGATATTACTCTTTTACTTGCAATTGTGTAAATAACTATGGAAAGGTAAATTAATCAGATTTAAGTCAAGATATTAAATCTTACATAATAAAATATGTCTCTACGTGTATATCATCTGCAATGGGAAATTGAAGCTTCGGACAGTTATGTTTCCCTCTATGTTTCGGACAAAATTTACTACAGAGGTACTTTAGGGCCCTGGATACTGCTCAGTGAGATGCTTTTTAATTCGAATTACATTTCCAATTATTTTATGTTGAATCATGATATTGAATCATTTTCACACAAAATTGGTTCCTTAGTGATTGAAAATATTATCACAGAGTTTCCATCTTGACATCACTGTAAAGATTGAAGAATGTTCTTCTTAACAATCTTTGAACCAAATCCACAAGACAAATCCTTAATAAATATTTATTTATTTTTAAAAACATCAAAATATGCATGCATAAAGTTATCTGAATTTCATTTCGCTACATCCGAAAATGGAAAATGAGTAAATTTCTATAGTTTGGAAAAAAAAATATGTATATCTTTGCATTCTACTTTTTAATTACTTTACTTTTGATTTTCTGTTAATTTTCAAGCAAAAGCATAAAAATGTATTTTATTTTTATCCTGCCTGCAAAGGGCTTCATTCTGTGGTTCGTCGATCAATATACACTGGGTATTACAAGTGGCATCCCAATTTGTCCGTTGCTTTTAGAGGCAGTGAAGCATTTATCATAAAAGAGATGTGGAGTTTTCAGACATTCGCTATATGTTCTGATGTAATTTTAATCAGGAATCTGAATCTTAAATCCCAGGCAATGCCAGGCACATTTTCTAGTAGTATCTTGAAGCATCAAAACCTAATAGCATTTGTTCTACAGAATCACTGGTCAAAATAAAATAAACTCTGATACATAGGGCAAGTGCCCGGCCACACAAACAGCTACCACAAGCCTTCGGGTTGGCTGTGTGGTCTGGGTTTTCCACATAGGGCAAGTGTTTTAAAAAAAAAATTAAAACTTCATTTATAAAATTTTTAGGAAATTTTTAGTTATGATTTTTAAATACAAAATACTAAAAGATTTTCTGCAGCTTAAATTGCTGCAGGAAAACTTGAAAATAAAACTTTTAAGGGGCAACAATTAATTAATAAAAGGTGTTAACCAGTTTTAGAGACAAAAAAGGGTTCTTCAGGATGAAAAGACAAAGTAACCACCTTAGTCAAAGCAAGATATTTCTGTCACCTAACTTATACATGTGACCCTGGTAGTGTGGTGTTTCAATCCAGAAAATATATATTGAAAAGAAAAACCGAAGAGGTAATTTTTGTTAAAATTTGTTTTATTAAAAACCAAGTAGATTATCAAATAAGGTAACATATTTCCTATGTTACTCATTCAAATTAAACTGTTTATTATTTTATATTTACGCAATATAGAAAATACTCCAATATAAGATATATAACCTGCGAAACAATGAATATTAAAAATCTTTCCATCTGTCTGTCATGGATACTTATAACTTTGAAAATGTTTAAATGAGTTAAACACTTTAGGTTTGTTAAGGTTAATTAGGAGCAAGTTTATGAATAAATATTTTTCAAATTTTGTAACAGGCTAAAAAGCTACATATTTTTAAGTTAATACAATTAAATCTCTCAATAAAAAAACTATAGATATTATAAAAATCTATTTGCGGTATATTTTAACTTATAAACAACTTCTTAAACTAATAATTTAACTAACTTTTCACAAAATAATAAAATTAAAGCAAAACATGGGTTGTAATATGCTGTTGAAATCTTTAAATCTTGAATTAGTAACTTTACTAAAACAACAAAAATACAAAAATGGAAAAATGACAGAGTACAGTGATTAGCTGTAGTTTCGTTTTGACACTTCCAGCTTGGCCGACATAGTTTTCCGCTTATTTGGACATTCATGTCAAGATTTGTTGCAGTGGAGAAAATCCAAATGATTTAAGAAATGTACATCTGCTCATTTATCTTTATTTAAGCTGCATTTTATGTTGTGAACCAGTTCATCATTGATTGTATGCAAAGTAGCATAATTTGCTTAAAAGTCAAAAATTCCTTTTTTTTTTTTTAATAACATGTTTGATTTAAGAAACTTATTATCTTTGTTGTGGGAAAAGCACATAAGTCAGTTAGGTTTCCAAGATGTTAAAAAACGATAAACTTATTTTGTGCAGATAGCAGTGAGGTGAAAAATATAAATTAAGAAAAGTTATTATTTATTTAGCCCATAAATGCATAACAAACTCCATAAAAATTAAATTTGTATTCTGAAAACAAAACAAAACAAAAATTAAAAAAAAGTTCTCCTGAAAGCATTCAAGTTTTCTTTCCTGGATATTTCAAAATCCTTGTTTTTGACTTATGTGCTTTTTCCCACCAGCTCTAAGTATGTTCTCATACTTTCTGCCAGGCACATAAACATATTAAGGCTGGTGTATTCATCCTATATCACTGGGGTAAATGCACAAAAAAATGCTGCAAAAAGAACCTCACTGTTCAGTGAGCATATAAATCATTAGCCAGAAATAAACATAAAAGTTCAGAAATCTACATTAAATTGTAACAGTATTAAAAATAATAAATATATATTATCATTTATCACAGTTTCTACTAGACACATAAACACATTATGAGTGGTGTATTTCCTCTACATTACTGCGATAAATGCACAAAGAAATTTTGCAAAAAGAACCTAATTGTTCAGAGTGCATATAAAATATTAACCAGAAATAAATGTAAAAGTTCAGAAATTTGCCAAATATATACTCTCATAGTTTTTACTAGGCACAGAAACACATTAAGCATGTGTTAATAATGTGTAATGGGTAAACACATATACAATTTGACACCTAATTAATATTAAAAGAAAACAAAAGCAGTAAGCACAAATATGAAAAGCAACTAAAACAGGGAAGTTACAAACACAACAAACATAAATAACACATGCACAAATAAACTCATAATAAACAAAATAAAACAAACATTAACAGTTCATTAACATTAAACTAAAAGAAATTATAGGTAATCCAAAGAAATCACATGTATAAGTTTTTAAATATTTCAAACAAAAATGACAATGTAATAACTAATATTCAATTTAATTTTGAAAAAGTATCAATTTAAACAAATTTAAATAAAAAAAAAAAATAATAACTCAAACTTTAAGATCTCTTAGCACCTTTAATGCTATGGTTATATTTAACACTAGCCATTTCTGCCCGTGCAAAAAAATGACTTGTATTTATACACTTAATAAAAATTCTGAAAATCAAAAATCTTTCCAAATTTAGGTATAAAAACAGCACACATTTTATAGTTCTATTAACATGGAAATTGCAATCTCTGATCCCTGCCTTATTTTTAATGCTTTCAAAGGTGTTAATTTAAAAATCAATCAAAAAAATATTTACTTGATTAGAAAAATAACCAGCAGATAATTTCAGTATTTGAAGCATAACTCTGTTACTATGGTTACACATGGAATAAAAAACTGCATAAAAAAATTTGAATTATAAAATATAAAAAATCGTCTGCTATAAGTATAAATTAAAATATCTTAAGAATGGTTGGTTGTACACCAATAAAGTTAATTAGAATATTTCTTTCTGCACAGATAGTATAAAAATGAATTTTGTGTATTTAGTCATTTTCGAATTATAGTCGAAAGAATAACTTGGAACCAAAAATTCCAAGATTTATAAATTTTTCGAATAAAATTCCAAAATTTTAGATTTTTCTCAGTACTAATAGGTCAAGTCCCATGTGCATGCAAAGTTTTAAGTTTCTATCTTCTGTAGTCTGAGTAGTCTAAATCAGGGGTTCTCAACCTTCACATAAATGTGTACCACCCAAAAAAAAACTTAAAACTTTCAGTACCACCAACAATAATATGCCACCAACAATATATTTTTATTGCATTTCTAATAAAGAAATTGAACAAAAATAATAAATATTAGCAAATATGATTAACAATATGATTAACAAATACTACGATTATTAATTAGCAATATGATTAATAAAATAATTTAATTATTTATGCTTATTTGACAAAAATTAAATTCCTAATAGATTATTTTACTTAAATCTATTTTACTTAATTTTTTGAATTCTATTTTACTTAATTTGAAACATAAATTTGGCTTTATCGAGTTTCCTTCTATATTTGATATTTTTAAGTACTGCCTTGAAGAAACTCATGCTTCACACAAATGCACATCGAACAAAATGGCATTAAGAACATAATTGTCTTTTCTAAAATGCTATCGAATATAAACACTGCTTTTAGATAGTAAGATTTTTATATTATATATTGTACAAATTATTCACGTACCACCAATCATCTTCTCGCATACCACTGGTTAAGAACTGCTGGTCTAAATCATCCCTTAGTCAGTCAGTCTCACTCAGCTGTATAATATAGATTCTTAGCAAATGACATGAATGATATTTTTTCTTGAAATTTTCTCATACTGACTTAGTTCAAAAACAAAACAATATTGAAAAGTATGGGGAAAAAATATCATTAAAATTGCTTAAACGGATTCATAAAAGTCAAACATACAATTTTTAAAAAAAGTTAAAAAATGTTACTTTATGATTTGGATTCATAACACTATACTTAAAAATTAAGCAAGAATTGCAATTTTCAGCAAAAATACACAAAAATTGATAAAAATGTCTGGAATATAAAATGTTACTTGACTTTTCGATTACATTCATATTTGACACTGTTTAAATCAACTTATTTAATTTCTGATCCATATCAGAAAATATATCTATATCTTTTAAATTTTTATTCATAAGTTATTTAAAAAATTTTTGTTAAAAATTCTTAATGTTTCACTTTGTTAAAAAAATCAGTATCTACAAACCATATTCTACATTGTGTTATTATCTAATGATAACAGAAAGCACGGGCATTTCAAACCATAGTTACCCAAGTATCGCAGTTAAGAGGACTAACTGCAAGTGAATATTTTGATTGACATACAGGCTTGAAATTTAGTCACATTTTTGGCAATTTGTGATAAATATATCATTTTGAGATGATAAAAATATTTAGTGGAATTTTTAATTAAGTTTAAAACAGCTTAGAAACTGATAGTCTCATGTTAACATTCTATAATCACTCTTTTCATCAATGCATTGCATTTTCTTATCACCATACAGTAGTGGCATATATTCGAGGGGATTTTTACTATATGAAAACAATTTAATGACATTGCTATGCAACAAGATATAATTTTCTTCAAATAAATTGTCTGATTATTGTTTATGTGAAAAATTATTTTGTGCATTTTTATTAAGATTTTGAATACCAAATGGTTCAGAAACCCCAAATATGACAGCAGTTGTAATATAAAAAATAATCATATCAAATTTGAAAAAATTGGTCAAAAACCAAATGTATTTAGGATTCTGTAGGATTTGTTATAAGCATATAAGTTTGATAAATTAAAAGGACATTTTAAGAACCTAAAATGCATTGACCCATTCATATTTTATCATGGTTCAAACAAAATTTTATACAACAAAAATAATAAAAAAACATCAAAGGTTAGGTTACAGTAATATATGCATGGCAAACTAGTAGTTGGCAAATGATTCTCTTTATTTGGCAATTGCACTTGCTTTAAATCACCTATATTATCTGAGATTGATATATTTCCAGGGTGAGTACACTTTCTCGTAAAGATATTTCAAGCACTTTCAAGTACCATGTAATTTTTTTCAAGGACGTCAATCAACCCCACATTATGAAGTTGTATGCATTTCTGGCAGGAAACATAAATAGCAAACTAATGTTATTGTTTATTGTTGAATCCGCTGAAGAAATTTTTGGAAAAAAAAGAATATTGTTTAGGAAATTTTTGGGAACTGCAGGGAAATTTCCAGGAAAAGTAGAGTTTCTTGGAAAAAGCACAATGCCAAGGATCCATAGAATATTTTCATCCCTGCCCTTTTCAAGCACTTTTAAGGACTTAACCGAGAAAATGAGAATTTTCAAGTACTTTCAAGGCCTTGAAAATGGCAATTTCAAATTCAAGTACTTTCCCGCTTTTTAAGCACCCACATGCACCCTGTATTTCCATCGGGAAAAAAAAACAATTTTTGCTGAAATTGTTATTTTTCCACAAGGAAAAAACTAATTTTATGGGGGGGGGGGGGGGTAAGGCCGTTTTAAAGATATTTGAGAAAAAATAATACTTTTAATGACATTTGATGAAAAATAACAAAATTTAGTGAAAATTAAACTAATAAATACTAAAACAAGCATGCATTTCCTTTGCACACTGATTAATTGTATTATTTCAAATCAGATTTGGGATTTCAATATCTCTCTTCCAAATATTTATTATAATTTTTCGAAACAGTTATTTCTTTAACTTTCAAGATTGAAAGTGTTGGAAAGATGGAACAAGTTCCAGTACAATAAAATTTAAAAATTGATGAAGTACATTATCCAATTAAGGCAATAATTGTAAGCAGAAGATATTTTGAGAAATTTAATTAATGAAGTAAAAAGATGACATTCAGTTTTTTTCCCCAAATTGATTTGTTAAAAAATAAAAGCACTAAATTAAATAATATTAACTGTATAGTTTTATGAGAAAACACATGCAATTATTTTGAAAGAATAAAAGCTTCAAACATTTTCAAAAGAAACAGATTATTTATTAAATGAATGCAAGAAATATAACAAACTAAGACAAAAAGTTAAAACAATCAAATAATACATGACTTAATTATTTATGAAATATAGCAGTAGGATAAAATAATAACAATTTGAAATAATAGAAAAAAATTATAAATTATATCTTTACCTGACATGCAACGACAACTCTAAAAGGACACTAGATTGATGAGATAATACTTTGAAATAAAAACAAGGATTACATAGACATATAAAAGGTAAAAAGTACAGAGAAAGTTAAACACATACACAAAAAGAAGCTCACCAACTACAAGACAAAACTTGCTAACTCAGAAACAAGCATATTTACCTCATCTTCAAGGTAACAGCCCTCAAGGTCGATTAAATTAAACTGAAGGCGCCTAAGAATCTCCTCTAAAGCTTCGCAATGTTTTAAACTAAGTTTCTCACCTAAAACCAAATAAAATCAATAAATGTTCATATAAAGTTTAAGGATAGGAGGAGAGGGTGTTATATATCTTCTATTAACAAATTACAATTATATAGATGTATATAAGGTATGGATACTGAAGAATTGAATTGATTTAATGCCTTTAAAAGCAATTTAAAATAAAAATTAGAAAAATACCCATAAAAAAATTAAAATCAATCAAAAAATTGAATAAATATCATAAAATTAGAAAGTTTGCTTACAAATTGGAAACACCAAAACCAACCTATACCAATTTAACATGATTTCTTTTATCAGAAATTACTTAGATTATCTAAACAAATTGATAAATTGAGTTGTTAAGTCTTTAAAATAGATTACACTTGCAAAATTGTCTTAATTCTTCTCTTTTAGATACAAAGTTGCACATATAACTTTTTTTTTTATTTAAAAAAAAATTATATTTTCTCAATTAAAAAGTTTTTGATAAATGAAATGCCTTCTTCTTGCCCAACATCTCTGAAAATCCTTAAGTGCTTACCAATTGAAGTACCCAATATGTTCAAGAGATATCCTACCCAAGTTACAGACATCATTGAAGAGCAGATTAATTTGCAATGAAAAATGCTTAAAACATGCAAATTCATCAAAGTCTGACTCTAACATCAGAAGGTCAGATTTTTGTTGTGTTCGTGACAATACTTTTCTTACATATGCTATGTATTGTAAAACTGCTAAACTGAAAATTGTTAATCAATTTAACAATCTAAATTGAACCATTTACCAATTGAAACGTCACATAATGGCTCAAAAGTAAAGAATTTCAGGTAATATAAAAGAATTTCAGGTAATATACAAGAATAAATAAAATTAACAAGCTAAAAAAACCTAAAATGAAAATTATATTTTACATACCTAAAATGCTTAGATCAAAGGCCCGAGGATTGGACTCCAACTTATGGGTACAACTTTCAAACTCCTAAAAATGCAGAATATGTTTATAAATCATTTTACTACATTACACATAGATAACAAATGCTAAAATTGATAATGTTACTATTCAAAACTTAAAATCTAAAACATTTATCTAAAAAAATTCATGAAGCAGGCTTTGCTTTGGGGAGGGGGCACAAATTATTTTTAATAATGACTTTTAAAAATTTGTAGCCACAGATCTTATTTTTATAATTTTCGTTATAATATCTATGTTATTTTCTTCATAAAAACTTATACTTCCCCTGCAATAATCCAGAAAATAAAATGAAATTTATTAATGAACGTTATTTTAATACCATGTTCATTTGTTTTACGCAATTAATAAAATATTAAAAGATGTCTTGTAAAAGATATAAAAAAAAATCATTTATTTATAGCCACTAAGTTTTGCAACTTTAAAAGAAAACTAGCCACTTGGATTTTTTGTTATTACAAATGGCAAATTTGGCAATCGGCAGTGCAAGGCCTGTGAAGTGGCCAGTGAAAGTAGATAAAAAATGTTAAATATCATCATATGTTGTTACTTTTCAGAATTTTTAAGCTCATTTTCATTATGTCTGTTTGTTTGAACTTTTATAGTGGTCTAAATTGAGCAAGTTTTCTACTCTAAAGTAATCTGGATTGATTGTAAAATTCAGGTATTTTCATGTAATAACAAAATTTATTATTTTATTACTTATCTTTATAACATAATATATAACCAGCAAAATCCATATGTTTAGTGTAATACACCCACCCAAGTACACCACGTCCATGCATGGAAAATAGGAACTGGCGGCTATCAACTCCTGCCAACCCTCCCATTAGCTCCTAATATCCACAGACACATGTGAGCCATACCCCCTCCCATTCAATATTGTTATTTCTTATATGACTCCTTATCAAAACATACATATTATACCAACCTCTAACAATGCAATGAATATATGCTCCCCTCGACTCTCTAACTAACCAATTTATCAAGTATAATATCTCAAACATTTTATCTCAAGTTTTCAATTTCTGGTCACAATGAAAGTAAATTGACCAAACAATAACTTTAATAATAACTTTATGACCAAATAATAACTTTAATAATAATTTTATGGCCAAATAATAACTTTATGCATTATGCAATTCAGCTCCAACCAATCTATCTACAAACAAAGTTTGCATTAATTGTATTGTTTAAAACGTGAATTTGAAGATGTGTCTCACACTCCATGTTTTAAATATTCATATTTTGAATTTTTAAATTATGATAACTTTTCAATATTAACATTCCTATTCAGCTAAATCATGAAGGTGCTTTCATCTATAACTCTATCTGAATACAGTTTTCCTTTTAATTTCTTCAGGCATTAAAATCTCATAACCATGAAATTGCATTATATTGTGGCAATGCCTTTGACCTGAGATTGTAAACACAAAAATAGCAAAAAGACCAAATTTTGAAAGGTTATATCTCCAGATCCAAGAGTTAATTTGTAAAACGGATTTCAGATTTGAATTCAGCATAGTCAAATTAGTATACATAAGTATTTTTAGCATTCAGGGTTACATTCAGTAGAAACTGACACTGCACTTTTAGAGAGGTGATATTTATATTCTAAATTTTTAAATTAGGGTGACCTTTTAATATTAACTTTCCTGTTCAGCTGAAGGAAAAGGGATGGTCTTCATAGGTTCAATGTTAGTTTTGATTTGTGTGGGAACAAAAACAAACCCATATATCTCTTCTGACATGGGGATGTAATGAATATGCATTAAAATCCGTTTAATGTAACTAAACAATTACCCACTAGAAATTTAGAAATCTTAAAAGACACTTCTAAGAACTTTTCAAGCAAAAGTTTCTAGTAATGCTAAAAAAAAAAACTTGGGGGCACCTGAAAATCAACAATTATCAGAAATTCAGATGTATAATCCTTTTGTCAAAATAATTTCAGGTGGTATGCTAAATATTATACTACTTCAAGAGAATACAACTTCTTCTAGTGGTATACTGGAAACAAAATTCAAAAGAAAAATAATGTATTAGATGAACGTTCAGAATGTTTAACTTTATTAGGTTATGCTATACCAGGCATATTTGCAAAGCTAATTACGACAATATCAGTAATTGCAAAATATGAAACTGAGCTATCTTGTGTTGACCAGCAGCCATTTTGCAATGAGAATACAGATATCAAAATGAATTTCAGAAATTAGTCTAAAGCATCTTCATTCCATATATTGTGGCAGTTTTCAAAATAAAATTGTAAAAGAAAATGACAGTGAAACTTGTCCTTTCTTCACAAGTTAAAATTGTATATTTAGTTTCAGATGTGATAACTGGATTATAAACACCTATGCTGTGCTATCCAAATGTATTAAAAAAAAATGCACATCTAAGTGTTAAAAACTAAAATATAATATTTAACAATAACGTCTATTTATAACTTTTCATGTTATACATATGAGTTTTTTTTAAATTTCGTAACTTTTTCTCATACATATTTCACCACCCAATTTCAAAATTACAAAATATTGAAATTTTTCATCTCAGTGTTCAAAGGACAGTGTTTAAAAGGCTTGTGCTTGTAACTTTTATCCTAATTAGCTTTTTGTGTTAAAATAAAGATTATTTTGTACTTTAATGCACATGCTATCTTATATGTATTCTAAACATGTTAATGAACTTTTTAATTTCAAGGTCTATCAATTTAAACTTTAAACTGTACAAACTATGCACCCTTAAAAAAACATTTTGTAGGTGCATCAGCTCATATATCACTTTAAGTTGGTGAAATTATGAATTCTTTGTTTACAAAACTGGAAAATAAGTAATATGTTTTAAAATGAAAAAAATATATCTTTATCTAGAATTACACCTGTAATTTAGTATAAGTACTATAACCATAATATTTTTTAAACTTTCGGCAATTTTATTCATTTAAGCTATTTAATACTAATATAAGTTATAAATCTTTTGAAATATTTATATACACTTATACAAAATACTAGAAAACAATGATATTAATATCCTTTTAACACAAACTATTATTTCCCATACATAAATAATGTTTACAACAAATTAATATAATAACAATTCTGATTACTGATATTCATATACAAATAAAAATTAAATATTGTAAAAATAGAAACTTGCCTGCAATTGGTCCAAGATACAAGCTAAAGGTTTTATTGCTTGTTTATCACATGCAGCCACATAAGCTGTGATCAGGGTATTTAGAGTATTACCATACACTATAATTGAAAAATAAAAACACAAAATAAAGCAAAAAACTTACAGAGAGATATAACATGTATTTAATGTAATTTAGATTCACTATTATTATTGAAAATATTATATTTGACATTGTGGCCATAGTACTTTGCAAAATCAATTCTCAAGCATTCATGTACAATTTTTAATCAAGCCTTCATCTATTTTTGGCTTTTAGCACCATTTCAATTTTCATAATTTATGATTATATTCTAACTATTTAACACCCATGTATTAACACTTGCTTATATTACACAGTATTGGCTTTAATATTTGATAATGATTTTTATTATTTACAAAAGATTTTTTTTTTTAACAGATCCCTTTTGGCGAGTTTTACCTCAGCAACAAAAATATGTCACCGAGGCTGTTGGACGGCATGCTTGCTGTAATGGAAATGATTAAAAATGCATAAAAAATATATAATTATTCTTGATTAAATACAATAATAACCATTTGATTACATAAAAAATTAGCTGCTATATTACCCCTTTTGGCTATTTTATATAGGAATGGTCATTCTCTATCGAAGGCCGCAATGTGGCAACAGCTGTTTGTGCAACAGTTGATCTGTACAAATTCAAATTTAGTTTAAGTAGCCACTGTTTCCTCAAATTCTTTCAACATTTCGACACTGATAAAGACCAAAGGACAACCTAAGACAAACTAATCCAGTGGTGTAAGAAAGGGTGGTTCACCCCCCCCCCCCCATTAGTTATCAAGGCACATTTTTCTCATTAATGGTGAATATTATCTCTTTTAAAGACAAATTTCAAATCTTGGTTCTTCAAAAATTTCAAGATGAATCTGAAAAACCGATAAAAAAAAACTGACGTAAATCTTATTCTTTCCAATAAAGTTGAGAACGCACAAAGTTACTGATATGGAAACAGGTTGGGCACACGGGATATGGGATACCCACACTCAAACATAGTCATGCGTCAAAGTTTAACTACCATCAAAGCTTTCAGCTAGATACTTTTGAATACCAAAGCCAGCCCATGTATATTTCCTTCTCCCATACGGAACTATGGATGATAATTCCTTTGTTCCCAGTGTAGTATTTCCCAGACAGTATATATTGCCAAACAAAATTAACAATGTTTTTGTCTCTGAAAGCAACACAAGTACTTAAGTAAATGACTACACTCTCCTTTTGTGGATCATTGATCCTTTCAATAATCCCCTCTTTTGAGGGGGTGGAAGCAAATCCAAAAGGTCATGTGGTACGTATTAAATTATGATCCACTGGCATTAAACCCCGCACTTATGAAAATTGAAAACTCTGGGACTCAAGACAATGGATTTCATTCCACTGGTGTGACACAAAACTCTTTAATTTGTATCTCTTTATTATTTCCATTGGGGGAAGCCCATACTCGATAAGATAAACAAAATAACTTGGAATCCAGCATTATAAAACAGTAGGGCAGAGTGGGAGAATCCATTTACAAAATATTTTCTCTGATGTCATGCCATAAAGTTCATGTAACTAGTAACTCCAATTGAATTATATGTTGTACATATACAAACATGCCACATTGAACTGTCATAGGCACCTTTCACAATGTGCAGCTTCGTTAAGTAAATGCAGGATCTATTTTGAACGCAATGGCAGTGAAGCCCAATTACCTTGTATTGTGATGCTAAAATCTGTCGGCCCATTTTATTAGTGTGCTAGCAAAACTTTACATTTTCAATATTCTGAACTATTACTTATTTCATAAAATAATTTTAAAATTGCTCCCTTATAAATAACTTTGAGAAATCGAATACTGAGAAATTTCTTTACCATACATTAACCATATTTAACACATATATAGACTTTCACAATGAATAAGGCTTTGTATAAAAATTTTATAAATCAAAATTTCAATTATCAATATAATTGCTAGTTTATAATTGAATTTAAATAATTAATCTAATGAATTATTGATAATTAATGTTTAATTATTAATTAATTTCCTAGATTAGCAATTATTATGAATGTTTCGATATGAAACTACTTAAGCCCCCCTCACCCCCACCCCTCCCTGCCCATAATTTCTGAATTGCTAAACTCCTGCTCTAATCATGCAGTTTTTGTAAACCCCAATCAATTAGTCGTATAAAAAAACAACCTATATAGTTTTGTGTTTGTGATAGAAACTTTTTTAACAGTAACAGATGGCACAACAGAAATTTAGATCTTGCAATGTTAATCCAAGAGATTGTCAACCATATCTGAATGAAATGTTTACCAATTGAAACTATTTTTACTTTTAAATGTGTAGGTTTATCAAATTTCTTTTCTTTTCTTTGTTTCTGCATCATTTGATTATTCTCATTCACTGAAGAACTGGGTTTGTTTCAGTGCTCTTTAACCATTTTTGTACACAAGATCCAAACTGATCAGGGTGAACAGTTTAAAATGGATTCCTAGCCACTATGAATATCCATACATATTTAGAACTCCGTCTATGTACCAAGAATTCAAACCCAGCAAATTTAACTTTGAAAATGAACACATAAAAGAATGGCTTTTTCATGAAATACTGGAAATTAGTAGTACTGTTTTTTATAATCAAAAGTAATTAATGAGTTTAACTCTAATTTGAATTATAAATTGAAAATTTTAGGAAATTCTACATCAAATCAATTATATATATTAGCGTTTCATATTTGCTTTTTTATTTTCCCAGCATGCTGGGCTGCATTTTTCATCAAATTATAAAAAACAATAGCGAATGTAAAGGAGAGATAGAATATAAATTTTTAAATATTTCTTCTGGGTAGAATAGAAAAGGAAATTTTAATTTCACAAGCTTCATCCAAGGTCAATTTTCAGCAAAAAAAAGATGTATGCTATTTTATATTTATTGTATCAGCCTACAATAAATAATTCAGGTGTGTTATTTTAAAACTAAGACTGCCTACTTTCAAGTAGTGTAGTAAAAAAGTTTGGATAAATCTTACAATTACAATCATACTGAAGCAGTTGAAATTAAAAAGAAAAAACATATTTCCTGAAAATCAGATTTTTTTTTTTCTTTTACTAACATGGAAACATATAATCATAAACTACCCATTAATTAGCAATTTCTGCAATTATATTTTTATTAATCATATAGGACAGTGCAAGTATGAAAGAATTTTGTTTCAATTTCAATATTTAACTTTTATTTTGATAATAAGTCTGTTGCCAAGGTTATATTTACATATATATTTCCTAGGAAATGGAGAAACTGCCAAAAGCCAGCTGCTTTCTGGAAAAATTGGCAGGTATAAATTTTGAAGGACTATTGGTCATAATGACTAAGAATAATCCTATACAGTATGGACTGTGTTTAGTATTGAGAATATTTTATCTCCGGAAAATTTATCAAGGTAGACCAATTACACTGATTTTATTCCATTATACTATAAAATACTCTAAACAAAACAAAAGCTAAATTTCTTACTTTTGTGATAGATACAATAAAAAATGCATTATTGTATTCAATCAGTAAAAACAAAAAACACTTTAAAAAAGGGAAAAGAAAAAATAAAGCAATGTAATTACACACAAATTAGTATATAAGCAGCAAACAGCTCTTTCAAGAATATATTGAATTTCCTTCATCAATACTAAACAGACTAAATAAAAAGATGAAATACACATAAATGACTATGCTTTTGGCTCCTTGGCTATACATATGTACCCCTCTGTCCCTTCCATTTGTGCACATTTCATCTTTTTAAATTAGGATTTTGGTTTATCGGTCTGTTTAGAACTGATGAAAGGGATCCAACGTATACTCAAAGTAACTTTATGCTGAGTTGTAGATTAATGTGTGTGTAATTAGTTTGTTTTATTTTTTTATCGCATTATTATATGCCAGGGTTGGATTTTTGACATAAAAAACTGGTTTTTGATGTGACATTAGTTTAATCTGTGTTTTAACCAGATAAAACCATTAAAAATCCAAAAGCTACGAACAAATGGGGAATTTGATTTAAAAACAATACAACCACCATGTCAATCATTGTAAGATTGATCACCCATATAAATTTGAACATTATTATTAAAAAAAAAAAATGTAAGTAATTTTAAAACATTATCCTTATAACAATACAAGATACCTTTAAAATATTGAAATACTAGCAACAATTAAAAATATTTTTTTATTTACTTGAATTTAAATATCAAGATATTCTGATTTTGTTTTAAATTAAAAACAATATTTATAACTTTTCTGAACTTTTATTATTTTAACATTTTAGAGATAGCACAATTTGTTTTTACTATTCGGGTTCATTACACACACTTTGTATTTGATAACACATAATGAGTTTAGAACTTTTCTCTAGTCAAACAATTTCGCAGTTTAGAATAGATGATTTCAAAATTTGAAAATATTCTTTCTATAGAAGCCGAACTAGCAGGTTGGGAAATCAGCATTATTGCTAGTTCAGCTAATTTAAAAGCTGCACTGTTTTCATCCTGAAAATTTTTACACTTCGAAATACATCCACAGGGACCGTACCCTCCTTCCCCTACCACCAACCTCTCGGAAGGACTTACGGACCCACATGGGTTACGGACCCACAGGCGTCTCCCACTGGGTTCCAGTCTAAATTGGGTGGCACTTCCCGGCCGTCCAAGCTGTTGCCTTACACCTTTCTGGTAGGTCGGACGGTCTGGGTCTCAACAACTTCGAAATACATTTCCATAACGTTATCAGATTGGTGAGTTTTGCACTTGTACTGAAGTAAGATGTTGGGAATAGGCTTTCTTGGACTTCAAGTGCAATCAAAAGTGGTAAACAGCCTTCAATTTTTTCTGTAGTATAAAAATGAACAGTTTCCAATTCGCTATCTGTTAAGTCTTTACCCATATATTTCGGATACATAATGTAAGAAAGGAAATGGATTGGCATTAATGCTTGTTGTAGTCTTTTCTGAACAATTGTATTGTGTGGTTACAGGGAATCTTCTTTCATAAGACTTAGCCAAATGTGGCAAGCATCAGCCAGTAAATTGCTGTATTTCTTTATAGTAGGATATAGGCCTACATTTCAGGTGGCAAAAATATTTTTCCATCCAAAAATTAATTGTCAAGGGACTATCCATTTTTTTTTTTTTACCAATATAATAAAAATAACAATAAATTAATTCAAATCAATTAAATATACAATTTACATATAGAGTTGCTCTCTTTCAATTATTATATATTGTTTTATTAAATCCCCTCCCTCCTCCTTAAAAATACAAGGGATCCGAAAGTAAAACCTTGCATGGGGTACATGCAAACTAGCTACGGTACCGATTGTTGGTGACAGGATTTTGATTGGCAATATTGTTTGTTTCATTCTCACTTGACAGTTTTTGACATTCGGGTTTTTGACGTGATGGTTAAAACCATGGATTACACCGGATAAAACCGTCATGCGTCAAAAACCTGCCAACCCTGTTATATGCTCAAAACATATACTTTAAACATGGGATGATAATATTTTAATGTTTCCAAGAATTGTCAAATAAAATAAAATTAAAATGGAATTAATACCTAATCAAATCATATTTTAAAACTCTACTGTCTAAAGAATTTGATATTCAAATAAATGACCCAATCAACTGATTCAATACAAAAAAATATATATAATAATATTAATAATTGAATTTTTATTTTTAAAATACCTCTTTTAAACAACGCATATTACTAGAAACGGAATCCAAACGAGAAATCGATTACATAAGTTACGATCTATAATGAACGAAGAAAAATCTCTTAATCTAATTAATAGCGTAATAAAACCAAAATCACCTCTGGACCAGGGATCTGGAGGCTCTAAAAAACACGTAACTAATATTTCATCAGCTGGGAAATGTACTCTAGTATTACGTTTTCCCTTTTTCTTCACTGAAGCATTTGTATGTTGTTTTATTTGCTCAGTCGGAGTAGACGGAGCAGAAACAGACGATGTGCAACTCATTTTATGGAATAAACATTGATCAAATTTGAATTTAGAATTATATTTAAAGCTACTATATAATCAAAGGCTGATCAAAAGCGAAAAGTTTATATTTCTTCATAATCAAGAATTATTGATGATCGTTTATATTCTTTATAATATACACAGGTATTATAATACAGTAGATAGATAGACTAGACAGACAGAATGATGAGTTTAACGGAATGAGTTGTACAACAGCATATGATTCAAAGTCATTCACGTGACATTCATTGGAGGGTATCATATTTCTTTTTCCTCCTCAGTTTCGCGAGCGGCAAATTCATTCCATTTTGACAATATATACAACATACATATTAATAAGTAAATTATGTCTTTATACACGTTAATACCCCTTGCAAGTAATGCCAGTGGAATAAGTATAAAAGTAGAATCAAGTTTCCAGTCACGATATCAATATCCATGGACCGGTTTCGTGCTTTCACATGTTCTTCAACGTGGAATACCAGGCGCTGATACCAGTAATTACAATGGCAGTAAGAAAACTTGATCTGTGCACAGCAATTAGAAATCTCAAGGTAGCATGCAATCTTTATGGAATTTGATGCCAACTGCCTCGTAGGATTGAATTTGTCATTGATGATAGTGGTTCACAAAATTTGGCACGTAGCAAGTTTTATTACTTTCATTGCAGGTATCGCTTATTACATGATAAGAGCGACTACAATTCGCGAAATGGGTTTGTAGATGGCGTTATCTGCAATGGAAGCACATTCCTGGCTTTGGGAACGCTCTCATTTATGCAGATTCTGTTCAAGCGTATTCATTACTTTAATGATGGCTCAGCCGCTACCCAGAACAAGAATTTTCATTTTCTTTGTCGCCATTTTATGTGAATGGAACTTTAATGAATTTGCTGAATAGCATTTTTTCGCCACAAGCCACAGAAATCGCTGTGCGACGGGATAGGAGGAGCAGTCAAGCATTTAGTTTCACTAGCAAGACTAGCTAATTTATTAGAATTTTGTCGAAAGAATATGAATGGGTATGGGATTGAAGTATTTTTATTCAAATAGATGTGGAGGTAGATCAAGAAAAATATTACCAAATAACAGCATACCAAATTTTGACTTTCTGACTGCTCCGATTCTCGAGTTATTCACAAAATATTCATTCTTATGGTGGGACCAGGACAAACTATCCCGATAAAGTTCAAAATCCAAAGTATCAACATGTACCATAAAATACAACGACAAATGAAATGTCGTTGTATGGACTTTTTAGTTGCTCTGGTTCTCAAGTTATTCCTTCAAAAACGAGTGCATACTTATTACAGTCCCTGGATGGACTTGCCCGATAAGATTTAGAGTTACAAAAAACTCTGAAATTTTGAGAAGCGGGAATAAACCCGGGAATTTTGGAAGCATTGGAAACTTTGATGGGAAGAAATTAATTTAAGCGTTTATGGATCGCCATTTAGATAAATTTACTAAATCTTTTTAACAATTTAAAGGTAAAATCTATTGAAATAAAACATTTTGAAAATTCAAAATGATAAAAACATTTGTTGAAAATGCGCAAATTATATTAATCACAAAATTATTAAAATGTTATTGGGACTCATATAGATTTCTTATTATCGTTCAATTTTAGATTAATATGAATATGAATAAATTAATAACTTTATAATAAGGATTTCATCGTGTAGTGCTTTTGCCTTAAAATGTTTACAAATTAAATTACAATTTATTTACGAAATTAATCTTTACTTTTATATATAATAAAGTCATATAATTGAAAAAATTTTCTTGGATCAGAAATTCAGATTCAAATCTCTCTGAATATTATGCTTCAGCTATTTACAATTCCAAATGTAAAAAATGAATATTAGTTTTGGGTTATACACATTTCTTTTACAATGCAAAATGCAATGACTGAAAATTCCTACTTTTTGGAAACTTTCAAAATTCCCTTCCCATAAAACCTAGTTTATTCCCGAGAATGAACCTGGATTTTACCCGTCTTTGCAACTCTACCCAGCACTGACTGTTCCAATAAGATTGAAAATCACAAGAATTAAAATGTACCACAAAAGACATATTAAATTTCATATTACTATAATTAATGGAACTTAATTAGTTAGAGTCTCAAAAATCTGAATCACACTGACAAACAAACACCAGATCAGGGTAAATGAAAGGTTGTGAAAAGTCAAAACTTTTAAAAGGGAAAATAAGTGTAACTATGGAGATCCACCAAACTCACGCACAGCAGACAACGATTCAGATGATTATTATGATGAATAATTAGAAAAAAATAGCCAAACCCTTCAATCTGAATCTAAGTTAGAATTTATGTTTTTGTCACATTTCATGTAGGCCTTAAAGCAAAACCCGTGTTTTAAGTTGGTGAAATTATAAATTTGAGAAAAGTGATTTAGGAGTAAACTTTCTCCGGAAGTCGATGAGATTGTTAATGCGTTTATACATCCTGTTGTGCCAGTCGCCAGACATTCATTTAGTACAAAAAAGACTGCAAACATTCAGTGCTACCAACACCAATGACAAACAGACCTCCTAAATGCTCATATGAAACTGGAAGAGAACAGTTATTGTTTTGAATTAATATAATTTAATATACTCAATATACATGTACATATACATATATAGCTGTGTATGTATGTATATATATATATATGCTATAATACATATGTGTATTGTATATACTATACATACATATACATATACGTATGTACATATCTACTATCTGATCAGCACATAAAAATGATTTGATCTATTGGTGGGAACAATAAGTCAAAACTTTTTTTAACAGTTATTTTACGCCTGTCAGTAACTAATGGAGTAAATTTATTAATGTGTGGTTAAAATATAAACCCATGGTGTTAAAATACGCTATTTTACATTTGTCAAAGTGGAATAGAAACTGGTTGAAAAATAATTAAAAAAGCGTTTTCCGGTTCTTTAGTCCCCACTCTTCTCTAATTGATTGTCAGTATTCTTGTTTCGACAGTAACAAGAATGGGGAGTCACTACAATTTATCAGAAATGATGGTGGTGATGATCATCAACAGAAAATTTCAGGCATTCAACCAACAAAGCATTACGGCTTGGAAACTAAAAATATTAAAAACAACTTTTTAAGTTACAAGGTTTTAGTAAAATACACTAAAAAGTAAGAAATAATTTTTAGCTTATCACAACATTCTTGGTCGTATGTGACTCAAAATAAATCCGTAAATTCTATTTGGACATTGACAAAATTTTATGGAACAGTAGAAGTGATAACACAGAAATGACATACGTAAAAATTATTACATTCAATTCATTAAAATTTTCTTTGATAATTTTCGTTTAACAATCTGCCATTCTTATATATGTATATCATTTCTATGTTGCCACTTCTATTGTTCCTTAAAATTCTGTGAATGCCCAAATACAATTTCTTTATGGACGCCTCACGGTTTTATTTTGAGTTACACGGTTTAGAATACAGTCAAAACTTATTCGAAATTTTAAATTTTCTTAATATAGCAGCATGGAATAAACATATGATATAATCATGCATAAAATGATTTATTTATGGCTCAATGATCACGATACTTCATAGTTTCAATCATTGTTGTTAAAGATAGTCGTGATACATGTTGTTTTATTCGTGACGTCATTAACCTCCTCGGTGTGTGTGTGGGAGGGGGGGAGTTACCTCCAGGGGGTGTCAGGTATGGTATCAATGGTCCATTGTCAGGTATGGTATCAATCGAAAGATTTTTTCAAGCATTTTAAAGTAAAGGGTAAAAGGCTGTGATTGTAATCATTTGGAACCATGATACAGATTTTTCGCAAATTTTCTTGTAAATTTTGAAAAAAAAGAAGCTACTAAAATTGTGTTTGGTACGAAAAAGTCGAGTTGAGCCACACTCCAGCTAATTTTTCCAAGTGCACTAACTTAAAAGGACTCATAAATGACTTACAGTTTTGTAACAGGACTTGCTGTCGGTTTACCACTATATAAAATATCCTAAATTATAAAAATGTCCCGCTTAGAAATAAATTAAAGTGAAAGCTATGTATAAAAAACAAGAAAGATCAATCATGCACGAAGCATTGTTTATGAAACACTTTCCAACTTCAATGCAATTTTATTTAAACATCTCTAAAATGCGATACATTCCTTGGTAATATTTTAAAAATTAATACAATAGTACATTAATGTATTATATTTGAAAACTTAAAACTTCATCGAAAAAAATGAACATTATTCAAATGACGGCATTGAAATATAAATGACCTGGTTTAAACATCTCTAAAATGCGATACATACCTCAGTAATATTTTAAAATTATCGTAATACTACAATAATTTATTATATTTGAAAACTTCATCGAAAACAAATGAACTTTATTCAAATGGCGTCATCGAAATATAAATCGCCTCTATATAAGAGCAGCATTTCATTCATAAACTTTTTCCATTCTTTTCATTCATTACAATACTATAATAATTTATTTTATTTAAAAACTTAACACCATGGAGTTACAAGTAATTTAACTCTATGCTTAAAACTTCATCGAAAAAATCGTCTGCTTCTCTGTGTAAAATCAATGAATGTTTCATTCATATCAGCTATATTGCAAACTCCATGAGCTAACTAATTTTGCGTTAAAGAAATGCAGCAATTCTTATACAACTCATTCAATATCTTTTGGTGTTTACATTCTCCGTAAGTGAAAATTAGGCTTCGTTGTAGAAATAATCAAAGTTTGATGATCATTTAAACTCAAATATATTTTAATTGCATTGTTTCAGTATGTAGATGCACAGAATTTAAGCAAAAATAAAGAGGTTTTAGAACGGATACAACACTAAATACGAATTGAAAAGAACTTTAAAAATCACGATTTTGACACAAGATGGATGCCGGCCTTCCTTTTTGCTGCTCCATGTTTTCGGACGAGTCGGTCGGCCTGGACTTTCGACAAGATGGATGCCATATTTTATTTTGAAGTGGGTCGCGTGATCTCTTCATATAATGATCACGTGATGTCTTTATAAAGGGTGTAATTATTATTTTAATTTTTATTAAAAAAAACTACTGAATATATTTTGTTGAAATTTTTTTTATATATTTTATGGGATAATTTGAATACTTCCTAAAACTTTCGAGGCAATTTGTGAATTTTAAATTCGCTTAAAAAATGTTTGAAAAATTAGGTCCCACAGGATTCAATGTATTTCATTTTTTCAACCCGGGTTCAATCGCTAATGTACTCCTCGGTGCAGCTAGCTTCATTTGGCAGCCAACAACATGAAATGGTCGGACAGCCAGTGTTTCCGAAATAATTCTAGAGACGAGAAAAATGATTCGGGTACATATTCTAACCCACGCAGTTTCCAAATGCTTCTCTTGTGACGTTGGGGGAATTAAATTGCAAATGTCATTAAAAATTTATGCAAAATAGGTGAAGTTAAAGCTTGAATTTATTAAAAATGTTATGCTTTTGTAGAGTGAAACGCTGCTTCCTCCACCGCACGCCACTGCTTGATACCCATATCCATGCTTGGAAATTTGCAATAAACAGATCGGGAGGATTGTGGGGGTTAACAATAATCAAGAACGGTATAGTGGTTCAACCATCAAGAGGCAATGCAGGGATTCGCACACTTCCCGTGAGAAAATCGTCGTAATTTTGTACCAAATTTTCGCCCCTGAAATGGAAAGACAAAGATGAAAAATCTGATGTGGTCAGCACATGACTTTCCCTGCAGACTCATATTCCGGTTCTCTTTATTTCTTCAATAATTCATTAAATTGAATTTAATGGCGCAATATAACAGCCATGATTTTTTTAAATGACACTGAATTGGCACTTTTAATTCAATTTTCGTTCTCATTGAGTAACTGGACTTATTTCAAAAGTGGTGGCGTAGCGAAAATTTGAAAACACTAAAATGTCCCGAGAACGGCTAGGCCTAGTGTATTGGGGTTCTTCTTATTCCTTTCATCTTTAAACATTGCGTATAAAACAAGAATTTAATGGATATATTTGAGCATACATAGTTTTTTATTTTAGATTTTGACAATTTTTGCGGGCCATTTCCCAAAAAGGGGCAGGTTATTTTTTTCCGAATAGTACCAAAATCTAATCAGCTTCAGGGTAACCCATAAGTGACTATCTATTTTGTAAAATTTGATCTATTAGTTTTTCAGCTAGAGTGGATACAGGTAATTTTTGCGGGCCATTTCGCAAAAAAAGGTTATTTTATCCCGAATCGTACCAAAAACTAATCAGCACCATAGTTACATACTATTGACTTACCTACTTAATTTTATGAAATTGGGTCCATTCGTTTTTGAATCAGAGTGGATACACACATTGCACGGACAGACACACACACACAGACGTCAAGCTAAAAATAGTTTTTTCGTCTTTCAGAGGTCCCAAAACGTGTAGATCCGTCGAAAACTGGAGTTGCGATTTTCGGTATGATTCCAATACTTTCCCTATGCATTACCATGTATTGCAGGGAAAGTAAAAATAGCCTAATATTTTCTAATCGATTAAAATGTGATCTTCGCAATAGTGTCATCGACAATGAAATAGTACATGTCAATTTTGGGATAGTTCTGAAAATGGGTAAAATTCCGTGCATTCCATTTTGAGTACAAATTTATAGGAGCTGAACCCAGAAAATACATAAGAAGGAAAGATGCCTCTTGAACAACAACGCCGCGACTCAGGATCCATAAACTGGCGAAGCACCAACTTCTCAAATCTCTACTTGCTACGTAGTATGGCCAAAATTTGCTGTGATGAAATTTACCCATCCCTTTTTAGTCAAGATGCAATGTACTATTAATATCAATTGCGTGAAATAAATGGCTTTTGATGAATTCTGGGGAGTCAATATACAAAAATATTACAAAATGTATCTTCTCTCATGAATGGAACGATCTTGATTTACAAGAATAATCTTGCACTTGAAAAGTGAGCATATTTGGAGATTCTTAATACTTTCTTTTAATTATATATAATTTTTTGATGCATTTATTTGAAAAACGTGCGATATTTCGCGAAAAATTCAAGCTAGCTTTCTAAAGTTTGAGTTAATCGCCTTATAATTAAATACTACGCATGAAATGATTATTTATTAAACACTATTCAAAGTTCAGATTTTCCAATTATTTTTTAAATATTGATTCGAAAATCATGCAATATCTTGAGAACGGTTCATGATAGCATTGTATCATTCGTTTTCTAATAAAAATAAACTCATTATCGACAGTGTTGATTTTTAAAATATTGATTCGAAAATGGGTAGGTCTTCCGAATATTCGATCGAGTTAATAAGGTTAAAAATCGATAAGATTCCAGTATTCACTGATTGCAATAATCGCACTAAATAATGTTCGAAGCGCATCATTTGTTCGTGAGATATCACATCCACACACACACACACACACCACCTCTAAAATGTTCGATTCGAGTTCAGGGATGCTTGAAACGTGCTCTTCGGACGAAATCTCGATCCCGTCATAGTACTTTCTCATGTATAGAAAGTAAAAAAATCTATTTCCGCTAAGAAGAAAATTCTCAGAATAAGTCACTTAGCAGTGTAATTATGCATTTCGAGTAACACAGCCGTTTGCGATGAATGACGATACGTTTTCCGATAATTTGTTGGAAAGAAATATAAGTTCCTGGAAACCTACTATAAAACCGCCCTATAAAAGGTGCATTCTATGACGCCGCAGAGGCTTTGCCGTCGAATTTTTGATACGTTCATGCAGACAGTTGCCAAGATGTGTAAGTGAAATGTTTAATATTTTTGTCTTATACTGCATATATGCGGCCTCAGATTTCTTTGAAATGACATAAGGCTGCAACGGTCAAGATCATACGCACAGAACCCGCCGATAGAGGCGTTCCGGAAGTAGGATCGCGGTCACATTACAGTTAACAACATCCATTGCTCAGTTTCACCCCTTTTATGTACTCGCAACATTGTAGCGCTCAGCAATTCCCCCCCCCCCCCCCTACATACATAGTGTAATGTAATACATAGGGAATGTACTGTGATTGAGTTGGAAATTCGAATTTGGGGCGGAAGAGTACATTTCAAGGTTATCTGAACTCGAATCGAACGTTTTTGAAGTGATGTGTGTGCATGTTTATGCGTGTGTGTATATGTATGTTAGTGCGCGTGTTTACGTATATATTAATCTGCGTGTGTGAGTGTATGTGTGTTTATGTTAATGTGTGTGTATTTAAGTTAATGCGTGTGTATTTTGGTTAGTGTGTGTATGTATGTTAGTGCGTATATATCTATGTTAGTATGTGTGTATATGTATGTTGATGGGTGTGTGTTATGTTAATGTGTATGTGCGCGTGTATGTATATTAGTGTATGTCCATGTGTGTGTTTATATTAGTGAGTGTGTATGTATATATGTATGTGTGTGCGTCTTTGAGCCTGTGGATACGATATCTCACGGACGAATTGAACGTTTCGTATAAAATTCGGTACTATTACTATAATTGATGAATACTGAAACCCTGTTGATTTTAAACGCAATGAAATGTTCAAATGACCCCCCGCCCCCACACTCCCTCCATTTTCCAAGGATTTTTTTTTTAAAAATCAATAAAACCTTAAAATTTTCTCTCAATAATGACAAAAAATAATCATTTCTTACATAATTTTTTCATTTGTAAATTAATAACATAAAATTTAGAACACTAGCACCATCAAGATATTTCACGATTTTTAAAAACAGTTTTCCCGAGAATTGTTTAAAATTAAAATATATATATATATATATATCAAATATGTTCAATTGCCATAGGCGACATTATGCAATTAATCTGTTACCACCCTTCCCGTGGATCTAATTCGTTCCATTCACGAGAGAAGTTACTATTTGTGATAGTTTTGTATTTTGACGTCAAATAATTCGTGAAAAGTTATTTATTTCACGGGATGTTAATTAAATGCCAATTACATTTGGATGAAGATTTTTTTTTTCACATGAGTATGAGTGAATCGTTCTGTCTAGACTATAAAGTTGCGGCAGCATCTCCCAATTTCAATGTTCGTGGTATTAATTCCATGACAAAATCATTATGTGCTTGTGGATCTTGTACACCATTATTTGGTGTACATTATTTGGTGTAAAAGAAGTCGAGTCTTGGCATGATGAAGAGAAAATCATGGGCTGCCCACATCAGATTTTTTTATGTGAATAGCATCTATGCTTGAGGTTTCTGCGGCGGAAAATGAAGCCTTGTAAACATTTTGGACGCTTATACTCTAAACCTATAAGAGACAAAAATGGAAATAATTTTTCTTGTTTTGTCGGAAATAGGATCCAGATTATAAAAAAATTAAAAAATAATTTCAATTTTTTAATATTTTGAACTTTGTTTTGCGAAAAACTTCAAACATTATCTGTCCCAGCAAATGATTTTTTTTTTTTTTTAACTTTCCCTGCAGAAAGTATTCGAATTGTGTCGAAAATCGCAACTCGAGTTTTCAATGGATCTACACGTTTTGAGGTCTCTAGAACACGAAAACACTATTTTTAGCGTGAAGTCTCTCTCTCTCTGTGTGTGTGTGTTGTTGTTGTTGAGATCCAGACCGTCCGACCTACCAGAAAGGTGTAAGGTAACTGTTTGGACGGCCGGGAAGTGCCACCCAATTTGGACCGGAACCCAGTGGGGGAGGCATCCACAGGGACCGTACCCTCCTTCCCCTACCACCAACCTCTCGGAAGGACTTACGGACCCACATGTTTAACGTGATCGTATTCCGCGTGAACACGGCGGCAGTTCTGGCAGTGGCTGGAATCGAACCCGGGCCTACCGAGTGCAACTCCAGCGCGCTAACCAATGGGCTACCGCGCCCCCGTGTGTGTGTGTGTGTGTGTGTGTGTGTGTGTGTGTGTGAAATGTATGTATCCATTCTAACTGAAAAACTAATTGACCGAATTTCATAAAATTAGGTGGATAAGTGACCTGTAGCTGACCCTGGTTATGCTGATTAGATGTTAGTGCGATTCCGAAAAAAGAAACCTGCCTTTTTTTTTACAAAATGGCCCGCAAAAACCGCATGCATCCACTCTAGCTGACAAATTAATTGACCAAATTACACAAAACTTGGTAGATAAGTCGCTTGTGGGACACTGTGGTGCTGGTTAAATTTTAGTACGATCCGAAAAAGAAAATCTGCCTTTTTTTTTGCGAAATAGCCAGAAAATCTAAAATATTAGATCTAAAATAAAACACTACATATGCTCAAATGTATCCATTAAATTCTTGTTTTATACGTAATTTTGATGACAAAAAGAGTAAAATCCACCTCATTACTCTAAGATGGACCATTCTCCAGATAGCTCATTTTTATTTTTATTTTGGGGAAATGAAAACGATTTTCACTATAGTTAAAAACTATATTTAATAAAATTTCTTGAAACTTAGTAGTTAAGTCCCCTGATGGTTATCCTGATGCTAATTAGATTTTAATATGATTCGGAAAAGTATAACCGACTTTTTTTTTTTCGCAAAATGGCCCGCAAAGAGAGTGAAAATCTGAAATAAATGACTAAAATTGTCGAATTATACTTATTAAGTACTTGTTCTTCGAGTAAATTTTGATAACGAAGCGAATAAGACTGACCCCATGACTGACGTTCCCGAGATCGTTTAATTTTTTTTTAACTTTGAGGACCTAAAGAATTTAAAGTGAATTAAGTTGCCAAATGGAACGAAGATGCAATAGAAAGGCGAATTGATTATATTATCAGAAAAGTATCCAAGTCGTTTTCTGTAATTAAACTCATCATGAAATAAAAAATTACAAAATGAATTTGAATCTACAGAGAAAGCCATGCGCTGTTCACATCGAATTTATTTTTTCACTCGAAGTATCTTCGAAACTATAAAAGATAGATATAATAAGCGACAAAAGCATGTACTAGGAAATTTAGTATCTAAATCTATATTTATTTATTTAAAAAAATAAAACTCTTATAGTTATCGAGTCATCGTCTTGTTAAGTTGGAGAAGTTTTCAAAATCTTCCTGTTTTGAAGTTTGTAATGCCTATATCTTAAAAACTAAAAGTGTTAGCTATAAACAATAAGCAAGAATTTGTAGCTTTTTGAAAACCCCATAAGTGTATAAAATTGAATTTTAGATCATGCTGTTACTTTTTGAAGTAGAGTAGTTAACATTTCTATATTTTATCATTTTAATTTGGGTTTTACAATGGATGGGAAAGCTGAAATATTTAAAATGTTCACATTGTTGCAGCTCAATCTGTTAACTGACTCCTTGGTGAAATAGGGGTGCACAAGCAAGGGATATTTTGCTTTGTTATAAAAAATATTAAGAAGTTAAATGAACTTGGGGATTCTTAAGATGTTTAATGGTGGATGAAATTTGAACAGAATAGATGGAAATATACGTATTAAAGTATGTGTATTTAAGTACGTGTTTATGTGCCGCTAGGCAAGTTTATAGATTAACTTGAAAATAAAATCTCGTCAGATATATTGAGCAGGTTTAATTTAGATACCGTAAAACAAGTTAGTAAAATAACTGGTTTGAGTCCATGGTCGGAGATTCGAGATGAAATCAAGGCTTACACTAAAAGTGTCATAAACTAGCTATAAACAGTTAAGGAGTCCCTTGTAACGCTTTGAAAGCATGTAAATAAAACAAATTATAAAGAGCCTTGCTGCCCCAACCGAAGATTGAAGATCTCCGAACTGGACAGTATAGAATCTAGATCTCCGAACTGGACAGCTGACGTTCTGCCCTTGAGCTACTGGGACGAAATTGCAAGCTCTTATCGTCGAAGTGGACCCTGTATTCTCCGCCCTCTAATGTCAGATTGGCGATCTGAACCATCTGAATGACCACCTCCTGCTCTGAGTAGCCTCCTGTTACTACTATTTTTACCCAGGTTAGTATTCTGCGTGGTTTTTATCACCTCAATTTGAAATCGGCGCTCCATCTTCCAGAGTCCACTGAATCCGTACTAGTCGTACTAGGGTGGCTTTCAGACCTCCGACATCTTTTCTTCTCCCTCCCTCCCGCCTCCCTCTGATTTTGATTTCCTTGTTCCTTTCTCTAACTTTCGCCCCTCTAAATGGTCCGTAAGTTTAGTTAACAGAATGGATAAAAACTCTGCCATTTATAATATATATACTGATGGTTCAAATATTGACAATAACACTGGTTTTTCAGTCTGTATTTTTAAACATGATGTTCTGGAAAAGGTTCTCTCCTATAAACTTGACAACAGGAATACAGTATTTCAAGCCGAACTTACTGCTATTTCCTTTGCTATTGACTGGGCTTCCTCTGATAATACCCCTGTTAATATTTTTTCCGATAGCCTCTCTTCCATTCAAGTTCTTAACTCAATGAAATATAAATCTAATTATCTTAACTTCATTAAATACAAAGCTCTCCTTGCCAAAAACCTTGTCAATATTTCTTGGGTAAAAGCTCACAATAACATATCTGGAAATGAAATTGCTGATTACCATGCCAAAATTGCTGCTATCTCTGGTTCCCCTCTTACTCCCTTTCCTTACTCGCTCCTCTCAAAATTTTGTAAATCTCATATTCTTAACCTTTGGCAAAATTATCTTAATGATTACATTTCCACCAGGACTGGTGATCCAGCTAGAATCCTGTCTTACCTCCCTATCGTGAATCCTAATTTACAAATTTTTAATAAATATCTCATTTACTTTCTTACTGGTCATGGCCCTTTTCTTGATTACTTATACTTTTTCAAAATTAAATCCACCTCTAACTGTATTTGCAATAAATTCGGTGACGTTGACCATTACATTTTCGATTGTCCTTTTTCTAAAAAATTTCATCTCTGCAAACCTTCCCCCTCTAATAAACCAATTTGGTTCTCCAAAGTTCGTTCAAATCCCTCTTCAGTAGATAAAATTAAAAACTATATTCTTGTTTCCATGGAAATTTCTAATAAAGTGACCTAAGCTTATGAGTAGATTCTGCTCTCATTTAATTTTGATCAATGAATCCCTTTATTTCATTCTTATTAACTTATATGAACTTATTGTGTTCCCTCTATTTTTTTCTTTAAAAAAAAAAAAAAAAAAAAAAAAACTATGTTAACTGTTCTTATTTTTTTGGATCTTTCTTTTTCTTTTGACACTTTTTATTTGTAATTTTTATTATTTTTCTTTTCTAAATTTTATTCTAAATTTCTGTTTTTGTTTTCATACGCCAATTTTTTTTTCCTTTTCATATATTTTCTTTTTATATATTTTCTGAATTTTACTTTTAAAATTTTATTATTTTCTTTCATTTTAATCTATATTTTATTATGTTATTATACCTCACTCTAAATATTATTTTTCAATGATCTTTTTATCTATATTCGCAATAACCATTTTCCCATTTTTGTAAAATGGACGTACTTGTCAAGTTCAAATATAATGCAAAACTGTCTGTTTAATCACAATATTTATTATAAATTGTAATATTTTTAGACCTAAATAAAAGTTCGTTTGGTGGGATGGTAGACCTTGGGTGCCTCCTGAATGCAGGAGGTATCCTTTCCCGGCCGTGCAGATAGTTACTCTAAACCCAATATGTGAGTCGCACGGTCTGGGGTCTTCAGACCTCCGACATCTTTGCACTAACCTACAGGGTTGATTTGTTCGGGAGTCATTGTAAAGAGCCCCAAACGGGAATCGAACCCTGGATCTCCGAACTGACCAGCCGACCCTCTACCGTTGAGCTTCTGGGGTGAAATTGCAAGCTTTTATTATTGAAGCGGACTCTGCAAGTTAGCGAGTCACTTGTAGCTCTTTAAAAACCTCTCAACAAAACAAATGTCACCTAAAAAAGTAGAATAAACTTATGGAATTTTGCAAGACTTTTATTTAACACAACATTATACAAGCAAAACCATTTCGGCTCCATCTGACTGGAGCCACCGCCGATTTTATTTTTTTCTCCCCTTTACTTTTTTCCCTTACGAACGTAAACTGCATTCCGTTGCTCCTCTTCATTTACATGTGCAGAAAGGTAAAGGTCTCGCATTTTTATTGCCGTGTTTTGTTTACCGCTGCAGTGTCCCACTGTTTTGTAAATGATTTAATTTTTAACACAATTTATGTCCCGGAGAATTATAAATTTTCCCCTTATCGTAGCGGTGTGGAAAGAGGCCATTTAAATGCAATCAGCATAATCCCTCGCTATCAGCGACGCAGACTGCCAAGTAAATGTTAAACATGTAAATACCATCGAGTCAACATCAAACACTGGAATCTGTATGTGTGTTCACGAACTTTGAAATATCTCCCACTCGAAATATTTATGATTTATTGATAAAGGATCGCATTCACTCATTTAAATATATTATTGTGAAAATTACTGTGAAACCTGGTAAAGTGACCACCTTAGTTTATTGATCACCTGGCTAAAGTGACCACTTTTCTCAAAGTGACCATACTATTTTCATATAGTAACCACTGCCATTTCCATAAAGTGGCCAGTTTTCACCGTCCCAAGGGTGGCCACTTTAACCAGGTTTCACTGTATATGTTATTACTTTCCTTATATATACATAGTATAATGCATAAGGAAAGTATTGTGACGGGGTTGAACATTCGAATTCGAGTTTTCGACGGGAGAGCGCGTTTCAAGCAACCCTGATCACGAATCGAACATTTTTGAGGTGATGTGTGTGTGTGTGTGTGTGTGTCAGTGAGCCTATGGAGACGATATCTCACGAACGAATGGAGCGATTCGAATGAAATTTGGTACAAAAATTTCAATCCATGAATACTGAAAGCTTATCATTTTTAAACACAATTAAATGTTCAGAACCCACCCCCCCTAAATTTTAGAGTGAAATTTTGAAAAAAATCATCAAAAAATCAAAACCTTTAATAAAGTTAGGAAAATAGACATTTCTTATGTAATTTTTTATTAGAAAACGATTGACATAAACTTTAGAAAGCTAGCACAAATCGTTCTCGAGATATTGCACATTTTTCAAATAAATTTATCAAAAAGCCCATAAATTAAAAAAAAAATATTAACTGTTGAGAAACATGTTCACTTTTTATATGTGATATCATGTGATAAATTGGGTGACATTATTCTCGTGGATCTAGCTCGTTCCATTCACGAGAAAAGATATTTTGAGTAATACTTTTGTATTTGAACGCTAATAGTCATTTATCTGCTATAAAAATAACTTATTTCTCCGTCCATAACGCTAGGCGAAATTTTGGCGACGAATTTGGCGGAATGTCGCCAACTTGGCGACTTTTTTCAATGTTGCCAAATTAACGAAAATCTCGCCAAATGGATAGAAATGACGCTAAATCAATGAAAATGACGACTAACTGACGAAAATTCAATATTTTGGAAAGAATATAAGTATCTACTATAAGAGTAACTTTTTTTTTACTGTAAAAGTAGTAAATTCATTGCATTATATGAGGAAAGTTATGTGCTGCCCGCATCAGATTTTTTATTTATTTATTTATTTAAAAAAGATTGAAAGTTACAGGATAAAGTCCCGGTAACAAAGTGCAAGATAAAAATGCATTACAAAATGTACAGATTAAAATATAATAAAATACATTAAAATGCAAACTATTTACAACAAATGATATTCGAAAACACCTGCAAATGAAGAAATACATTAAAATATAAAATATTGACGACAAATGACTTTTAAAATCCATTTCCGATGAATAAAAAACATCGAGATAATCGGGGAAACTGTTCAATTGTGCAATTTACAAAAATTGCACAATAACAACCAATATTCGAACTAAAACTCATGCTCCTGGTTGAATACTGGGGAATAGGAAACCCGATCAGGGGAGCAATCCATTCCGCCACTGAACAGATTCCTGAAGAATGAAAATAAAATGTAAGCTTTTAACATTAAATACATTACGTAGAAAAGAAGCAGATAAGGCATAACAAAAAATACGAGTTTTCTTATAATATAGATATCTCAAGAATTCATTTTGAATAATCTCGATCTTGTTTGATTGATTATAATTAATATATAATTACCATATTTAATGATTTTCTGATTTTTTCAATTTTTGGTTTTTAAAAAATGTGCAATATCTCGAGTTCGGCACATGATACAGTTCTGTAAATAATATCATTCGTTTCCGAATAAAATATTGCGTACAAAATGGATTGGGTTCTTCGTTTTTGGTAGAGTGGTTAGAACTTTAACATTTTATGAGTTAACGCAATTTTGAAAAGGTGGTTCAAATTTCAATATTTTAGCTAGCTATAGGAACAGTAAGTGAATCATCTGTAGTCTTTTAAAAACTCTACGTGGATACATAATTGGGGTTTTATTGCATTTTATGACTAGAAAAGATTCCCGGCGTTGAGCAGGGTAGTTGTATAAAATAAAACTGAATTTTATTCGTATAAATAACCGTGAAAATGGATGCAATCCGTGTACAACGGCACAACGGGCGTGATACGCAACCCAACCCTCCAAAAAATTTCCAGACCGAAATCCGTCACTTGCAAAAATGTTATCTAAATTAACGGACACAATTTAAATCTTAATTTCGACAATCTTCGCAAAATTAGACCAATTTATATAATGGTCATATTTTCCGCAAACAACGTAATTTATATATATATATAGTAATTTTTTAAATAATAACATAAACGCTCGCTACTAAGCAGCCACTATTTATAAATAATTAAATTAGAGCATTCACGCTCAAAATCCTTTCCGAAAAAAAAAAAATCCAGACGGGAGAGAAGGCTTATTAAATGTGTTTTCTAATAGATGGCGGTAAGGGTCGGATCCCGAGTTACCGCGCGCGGGCGCGCGCGCGAAAAAGACTCTGATAATTCAAAATTTTGAAGAGTACATTCAATTAAAAACATTTATAATTAATTAGCTATTGGGTTGAAGAAATTACTTTAAATCATAAACATCAGCATGGTGCGTCCATTTTTTACTTTCTCTGCAATACATGGTAATGTATAGGGAAAGTATTGGAATCCTGTCAATGTGTATCTGTATGCGTGTGTGTGTCTGTGTGCCTGTCTGTGCAATGCATGTATCCACTCTAACTCAAAATTTAATGTACCCAATTTCATAAAATTTTATAGGTAAGTCGCTTGTGGTTTACCCTGGTGTTGATTAGATTTTGGTAGGATTCGGTAAAGAACCTGGGCCCTTTTGCGAAATAGCCTTCAAAAATCGACTATTTCATGGCCGTACGATGAATAGATTCCATCTGCACCCCCCCCCCCCCCCCCTACACACACACACACATACACGCAGAGAGAGAGAGAGAAAGAGATCCTCCTTTATTATGTAAAATACAAGACGTTATTCAAGCAAAACCCTTTCGGCTCCATGGGACTGGAGGCAGCACTGATTTCCCTTCTGAAACTCATAAAAGCGACACCAAGTAATGAAAACAGTGTACTGCATTTTAAAATGATTTTTATTTTCTTCTTAGACATCGGGTTACTTCTGCTGGCGGGGCTGGTGGTGAATGTGGCGTTCGGGGGAGAATTCAACAAGAGCGACTGTGGATCAGTGACCATTCAGTGCGTCTGCGGAATTGGTGACGGTCGAAGAATTATATCCCTGGATCTGAAAATGTAAGTAAATACACAAGAGAAGATTTTGCAATAATTAACTCAAGAAATTTATTTATTGACTAGTATTTAAGCCTGTCATATACGGGAAAACTAATACTCTTGAGGCAATTTTTTTTACAAATTTTATTGTGTAAGAAAGTGTGCTTAACGTCGAAAACAGTTGTCTCAATTGAAAATTGGCTCATTAGGTTCCATTGCAGATAACGGTAACTATGGTCCGGTTTCACGCTTATTATGCGCTCATCAGCAAAAAATAACCGTTAACTGCAATGGTAGCAATAACATTTGTTATTTGTTGCAATTTTGCGAACTTTTATGGGAACTTACGATTTCAGTTTTTCCACGTAGCCGGAATAAAATTTATTTACAACTTATCTCTGGCTATACAAAGATGCAAAAGGCCAAATTCACAAGCACAAGAACCCGCAAGAAAAGGGCGTCCCCAAAAATGAAGAAAACACTCCATTGCAAATAACAGTCTTCAACTGAAAGGACTGAAATGGTTAGTTCCCACAGAAGTTCGTAAAATCACGGCAAATGACAAGTTTTCCTGCTACCATTGCAATTAACTGTTATCCCATGCTGCTAAGCGCATGAAAAACGCGAAACCGGTTCATGGATACTGTTATCTGTAATGGGAATGTCTGCCTTATTTTGGGAACTCTTCCTTCTGGCGGGTTCTTGTGATTTTATTACCGTAGGTCCTGTTCAATAATCAATACTATAAGTGTGAAAACATTCAGCTTTCTGGGTCACCAGGAGGCATCTTTGAAGAGACTTTTCGAAAAAAACATTTCCCCAGCGCCCGAGGTTAAATCGAAAACCCGGCTACTTCAGGTTCTGTAGCGTAGTCGATACTTACTATAAGTAAGTATGCAAAGATTCAACCTTCTAGGTCACGGAGGGGAGGGGGGGGGGGCTTCTGCTCAGTTTTCGAAAAAGAAAAAACATTAGGTTATTATAGATAATGGTAACTATTTACTAGATGTTAAGCCCGTGATATGGCAGGGAGCATAAAGTTATAGAAAATCCCCTCCCACCCACCTATTTGCAGCATTTGCGTACCCAAAATCCCTAGGCACACACAGACCACGAAACTTTCTGGATATTAATCACTGTACAACTCGCTAACAAAACGTACCTGTCCCACTAACATTAAGACTCGCTATATTTTGGATAAAAAATATCAAATAATTCCCACAAAGCGGCGAGGATTATCAAAGAAATTAATTTTCGTTTTCAAAGATGCTGAATTATTGCTAAATTAGTGATTTTTGGGAAATGACACTAAGTTGACGATTTTGCACCGAATGGACGTAATTGTGGAGACTGAGTTTTGACTAATACGATCTTTTGCCTGGCAATGGCCACTCCTTACACGTGGTTCGAAGATACTTTACATTTCGAGTGAATAACTTTATTTTCTTCATTCCACGCCACTCAACCCAGTCTAGGGGATTTATTAGGAGTTGCAAAATGTCATTCCACTAATGTGGACTACACTGTAAAACATGTCAAGCATGTTACTGAACGTTTCAGGAGAATCAGCTATCCGTAAGGGTCTTGAGTAAGGTTCCTGATAGTTATAATAACATATATATATAAATACAGCAATAACGCTTGGGCAGACTATAATGAGCTGAATATTTCAGAAGTGAAGTTGGAATTTTCACGAATGCCTGTCATTGCGGCTTTTCTGATAGTTTACCGAAATGATCAACAAAGTAGCTGAAAAAAATGAACAAAGGTTGCAGAATGTTTTACAATGTAGTGTGAAAAAGATATGTAAAGAAATCTGTAGCCAGCGAACCCATTGTCGCCTTAAATACATTAAATTAATTTAATTTATATAGATTCCGTTTACTTCGGCCACCGATTCATTAGGGAGCATTTGAATTTCCTTCAACATTTCAAAATAAAATGCCACTAAGGAGCCTTAAAAAACCGAGAAGTGCTGCGCTAGATAATAAGAGTAGGATATATTATGATAGCAATAGTTAGTGGTTGATCTTTAGCTGAATAACATATCCATATTGTGATCTCAAAGCCTTAAATGTTAAGAACCATTAGTTTAATTCTTCTCAAGCTCTTCTCTTTAAATTGTTCTCTTTTTTAATTTCGAAACTGTCTTCAAAAGATTTAAATCGAAAAATCTTCTGTATTGAGATATATTTTCCCCCCGTATGTAATAAGGCAATTTTTAATATCCCAGGTATTCTATTGAAGACGCAGAGACTGGAAAGAACAAATGCTCAGGATTTTCAGATCCATACCAAGCCTGTGCCAACCACTCCTGCATCCTCGCCTCTAACAGCACGACATCACTGGAAAGTAAGCATTACCACGATATACAAAATATTCGCTTAAACTTCTGTTAAAGAAAATATACTAAAAAGAAACTTAACTAATAAACAGCTTTAATCCCCCAAAATTAACGTTATTAAATGATTTTTTAAAAGCAAAATGGACTTCCTCTATATCAGTCCAAGAAAAAGAAAAGGATCATCAACAAACTGCCACGACAGCAATGGCAAACTGACTGTTAAGACAGCAAAAGCAAACTGACAGTCAAGACAGCAAAGACAAACTGGATGTTTAGACAGGAATGACAAACTGGCTATCAAGACAGCAAACGCAAACTCACTGTCAAGACAGCAAAGACAAACTGATTGTTCTAGACAGAAAAGACAAACTGGCTATCAAGACAGCAAACGCAAACTGACTATCAAGAAGCAAAGACAAACGAGTTGTCTTGACAGAAAAGACAAACTGGCTATCAAGACAGCAAACGCAAACTGACTGTCAAGACAACAAAGACAAACTGGTTGTCTAGACAGAAAAGACAAACTAGCCATCAAAACAGCAAACGCAACCTGATTGTCAAGACAGCAAAGGCAAACTGATTGCCTCGACAGAAAAGACAAACTGGCTATCTATCAAGACAGCAAATGCAAACTGACTGTCAAGACAGCAAAGACAAATTGGTTGTCTAGACAGAAAAGACAAACTGGCTATCTATCAAGACAGCAAATGCAAACTGACTGTCAAGACAGCAAAGACAAATTGGTTGTCTAGACAGAAAAGACAAGTTGGCTATCAAGACAACAAACGCAAACTGACTGTCAAGACAGCAAAGACAAACTGATTGTCTAGACAGTAAAGACAAACTGACTATCAAGACAGCAAACGTAAACTGACTGCCAAGACAGTAAAGGAAAACTGATTGCCTAGACAGAAAAAACAAACTGGCTATCAAGACAGTAAACGTAAACTGATTGTTGAGACAGGAAAGGAAAACTCTCCATCCAGACAGCAAAGACTAACTGACTGTCAAAACAGAAAAACAAATTGACTATCGAAATATAAAAAGTCGAACTAATGGCCTAAACAGAAAAGACATACTGACTGTCAAAACAAAACATCTGAAGCAATCTAGTTTTTAAAACAAGAAAGGCAATCTGACTGTCCAAACAGCTGGCTTACCTCATCGCTGTGTTTCAACTGCATACCCAATTGAATTAATATAATATCCGCATAAAAAGTAATATATGTAAAAGTAATATATAATATCCGCATAAAAAGTTTGAAAACTTGAGAAGTTTAAAATTGGATTACCGGTGCATCAAAAAGTGTCGTTTCTTTTGAACGTAAATAGTTTTAGTAAATAGTCGTAAATAGTTTTAGAAGCAAAATAACTTAATAAGTATAACAAGTCCTTTTGATAACTAAGAAATTACCACTCAACTGGCATCGAAATCAAAAAGATTAAGCTTAAACTTCGCAAATCCATCGCCCAATTGAAAAGTCGCAGAAAAAACGCCTGAAAAAATTTTTATGCGATTGGAAACAACTTCAATATTTATGAATTTTACTTATTTCTACTCAAGAAACTACACCATTCAACTTCCATTTTACACGAATCAAGTTCGCACAAGAAGTTTGACAGTTCAATTTATAAATCCAACCTCTTGCATCGTGTATAGGGGCCTTTGCATGCACAGGAAACTAATGTACATTCTGGCCAAAATGCTCTTCGTCAGCAACAATGCACATTGGAATTCGAGAAAGAACATTTACCACACACTTTGACAGGTCAGGTGTCACCGTGTTACAACTTCTAACAACTGATGAAGTTTGGTGGGTATTTATTGCCGTCTATGTAAGCTTTTTGTGCATTCCTGAAGCTGATCCCTACTCATTAGACAATGCTGTACAACTTTGCAATTGACATTTTTCTTCTATCTCGCTTTGTTGTCGAGTTCTAGTTCCTAACTTCTTCAATTCTCCTTTCTTAGGAACAATGTACATTAAACAGTGTGTAATTTATATTTTAAAGAAAAACTGTTATAAATAACCCGTTCTTCGTACATAATACAATAAAAAAAAATCACAATGATGTAGAAATTTCTGTAATATTCTAAATGGCATTGTTATGCAGAACATTCTATTAAAACATTTAATTTCATTCTTCTAAAAAGAGATATAAAAATCTCTGTTCACACTATACAGCATTATCTCCTTAGGCAGATCCTCTAAACAAATTTACAAAAAAATGTAAAATTGGACCCATATATGCCAAAATGAAAGCGCTAAAATGTTAATAGTGAAAAGAACCGTACTAGTTTCAACAATTCCCTAAACACAATATATGAGTTTTAAAAATATTTCACAAAATAAAGTAGATAAATAACAATAATGCTTGTAATATTTAAACTCGAAGGGCATAATTAATATAATCCAGTCAAAAATGCAATACTGTTCATTTATAACATTTATTTTTATATCCATTTCTTTTTGACTCAAATCGGAAAAATATTTAATAAAAATCACCTACCGTATAAACGCATTGAATAAAATTCCGTTGCTATTAGCAACACGATATTTTTCTTCAAAAAAAAATCACCTACCGTACAAACGCATTGAATGGAATTCCATTGCTGTTAGTAACATGATATATTTTTCTTCAAATAAATTTGCGGGAAAATATTGCCTGCATAATGCTATCTCTATGGAAGGTTTGTTTTTTAGGAATATCTTAAAAACTCGAAACATGCACTCAATTTTGAGTGGGGCTGACACGATGTAATCCCGTAAATCAACTCAATCTTTTGCATTCTCGATGTATAAATTTCGTAAGCTTTTACTAACAGTCATCGAATTCTTTCCTCATAGAAGCAAAGAAAGGAAAGAAAACGAACGGGAATGAAGCAAATGGAAGTGCAGTGTCTGGAAGGAGTGGCCAGGAAAGGGGCAGTCTGATGTCCGCTTTCTATCCGTTGGAATTCACCGTACCCAGAGGAGGTAATAACGTGTCATTCATGCATTTTTACTTTCTCATTGTATTAAAATGATTAATGACTTATGAGTATCTCCACTCGACTCTCTCATACATCAGCGTTTCATGATTTTTTCATAATTTAGGATACATTTAGTATCGCTGTGAAAAAATCGGCGATGGCTCCAGTCCGATGGAGCCGAAATGGTTTTGAGTGAATAATGTCTTGTAAAATAAAATGCCAATGACGTTCTAAATAATGTAACCTTGTAAGATTTTCAAAAAGCTGCGTATGACTCTCTTGTTATTCATCGGTTTAAAATATCGAAATGATAACCACCTTTCAAAAATAGTTCAAAATATTCAAATATCGAAATTATATCGGTTTTATGTTTATTATAAAAGACAACACTCAATCGCTGGGTATAAAATAACCATCGAGGTGAATTTATACCTCAGGTCGAAGGCGTTTCCACAACATGATGCAATGCTTGGTCAAAAGATTTTAATGCCTGAAAAATCGAAACGGAAACCATGGAGGTAAAAGTAAGGAGTTAAAACTCCATATTAAGAAAACGCCCATATCGTTTGAGACAGTCATTCGGGTAGTCCTGGATTGTATGCATTTCCATGGCGAAAGACCTAAACTATTTATTTAAATTGTACATTTTGTAAAAATAAATTAATAATTTATGCAGAATAGAACTGAAACCATAAAGAATATTCCTACGTATTCAACATTATTTTACCTTTCAATTTATTTTTATCTTCCTTTATTCTGTACTTAATCCTACAACTATAAAAAAAATACTGTTTAATTATACTCCTAATTGGGAACCCTACATTTAAAAATAATCAAAAATACATATTCTAAATATGTATCTCCTTCTTTCTAACTTCATGCGGAAAACTGTGTATTGAACTCATGGATTGAGAGATGAGACGGTCCCTTTACCTCCATGGTTCAGCTAAATAGGAAAGTTAGTACTGAGAGGTTTTCCTCATTTAAGAAGTCAGAGTTTGAATATTTAAACCATGGAGTGCTAGAGACTGTCCTTCTCCTATATCTTAAAATTCATGTTTAAAACAATGAAATGAATGCAAAATTGATTTATATAACCCTTTAAGTTAGATAGAGTGAGTCCCTTTCACTTCCATGGTATGACCCGTCACTTAAAACTTGAAAAGTTTGAGACATGGAGTTAGAAGTACTACAAATTACTTTTACCTCCATGGTTTGAGCCATTAAATTGATACATTCGTTGTTAGGGGCTCTATGGAATCGTAGATTAATTGCGTTATGTTTACGGATGATATGTACGTTTTGGTACGGAGTCATATAATAAATAGTAATATTGAATAGGAGGAGTGTATGTAAGAGGAAAGGGAAGTGGATTGGAGGAAATCTTTCGCAACTTTATAAATAGAGGATCTGAAATTATTTTTTAAAACGTTTGATGACGGGCTTATCCCCCTTGTCAGTCAATACAAGACCAGATGCCAGTATTTCTGCAAGTATTGAGCATTTTGGTAGAAAAGATTTCAGCTTCAAATCGGGAAGATTGGGCGCAGTTGAATAGGGCTCTTCTATTCGCAGTTTGACTCACTGGACTTTTGTTAGACGTTCATTTTCCTTTTTCGTATCCTGCCGTTCATTCACTGAGTCCTACTTCTTGTTCGTTCTTCCTCGGTTTTTTTTTTTATCTCTTTTTCTTTTCTCGCCATTGCCGACCCATTTACACATTTTCTTTTCTTACATCAGTCGCCAATCTATAGTTCTCACAGATGAAGATTGCGCTCCTGTGTGTTCTGACGAAGACAGCCCTTTTTTTTATGTTCGATACCGGTCGACATTATTAATTTTGTCTTGTATGCCGTTTTTAACGAAGTTATTTTAGTTGTATTTATATTTACATTTATTTTTCCCAATAGGTTTCCCCGAAGGCCATCGCTTCGCCAGGCAAAGTGAACCGTGCCACGTGACCCCCCTGAAGAATGCGGAGATCAAGTGCTGGAAGTGGCCCAATTGGATGTAATCAATCGTTTCCTTAAATGTGTTAGAACTTAACGTGTCCAAACTGCTCAACAGAATGTATTACTTTTCCAACATACATAGTTTAAAATATAGGGAGAATGGTGTGACGGGGTCAAAAGTTCGAATTCGAGTTTTCAATGGAAGAGCACGTTCCGAGCGTCCCTAAATTCGAATTAAACGTTTCTGAAGTGATGTGTGTGTGTATATATGCGTGTATCTGTGGAAACGATAGCTGACGAACGATAAAACGACACTTTGATAAAATTAAATACATAATCATTTATTGCGTAATTTATCATTAGAAAACGAATGGCGCCTATTTTAGAGCGTTGGCAAGAGCCATTCTTGAGATATAACGTTTTTAGATACATTTATCGAAAAAATTACAATTAAAATAAGTTACGCTCAAAAAAGGTGATATGGGCGATACATTTTGCGTGATAAATTTAGCGATTTTTTAAAAAATGCTGCCCAATAACATTTAATTAACGAAAATGACGCCAAAAAGGATGAAAATTCACTATTTTTTAATCATTAACATCCTTTATTATATGGACCCTACTGCTCAGAAAATATTGTATCAAATTGTTAGATTTGCGCTAAACATATTAATTGGGCATTTCGAAATAGTTTTATACATTGTCATCCAAAAAAGCGGCCAAGGTAATTTACAATTAATTCAACGTTGAAGCATTGTGGCATGGATCTCATCATTGTAGTTTGTTGTGGAAAAAAATGGAAAAATGTGGAAAAAAGTCATTGCATAAGATAGGGAAAGTCATGCCAAATTTTTAATGTGAATAACATCTATGCTTGGAGTATTTGTGCAGGCGCGTTGTAAAAAATATAAACGTTTTGGTCGCTATCTCCGACCCTAATAGATAAAAATTGTAAATATTTTTTTCTTGTTTTGTCGTAAATAGGGCTCATATTATATATATATAATAAAAAAGATAAAAATAAATAAATAAAATATAGTAAGACTAATTTAAACATGATCAGTGTAATACCCTGGTTCAAAAACAATACGGAGGAAAATAAAGTAAAGAGGATATGAAAGGAAATATCCGACATAAGGAAAATAATTGCTACCATATAAGGTAAAATGAACTTAATTTTAAATTATCAATAATACACATGAATTTATCAACATTCAAGAGCGATACATACAAATCAAGTTCAAACATCAAAGGATTATCAAAATCTGGAGGCTCAAAATATTAAAATGACAAAAATAAAAATAAGAGAAAAGATGCAATCCGAAAGTATGAAATAGGATAGAACCTCTGTAGATCCAGCTTTTCAAGGGTATTTGCATCAACAGAGGTTCCAAATGTGTTTCGCTCAACGATACAGCCACATGGCCGAAACATCGTCAAAAGATCCGACACATTTTCAAACATTAACATAAATGAAAATAACAAAATTAATAGAAGGCAAATAGAAAGAATATGATGAAAGTGCATACAGCAAACATATAAGTAATCTAACCACCAATCCACATGGATTCAGATAGAAAAAAAACTCATACCTTTCTTCACCATTATACAGGACACCTAATACATTTCGTTGCTCTGTCCTAAGTTGTTGTTACCCAGACCGTCCGACCTACCAGAAAGGTGTAAGGTAACTGTTTGGACGGCCGGGAAGTGCCACCCAATTTAGACCGGAACCCAGTGGGGGAGGCATCCACAGGGACCGTACCCTCCTTCCCCTACCACCAACCTCTCGGAAGGACTTATGGACCCACATGTTTAACGTGATCGTACTCCGCGTGAACACGGCGGCAGTTTTGGCAGTGGCTGGAATCGAACCCGGGCCTACCGAGTGCAACTCCAGCGCTCTAACCAATGGACTACCGCGCCCTGCTATGTCCTAAGTGAATAAGTAAAGAATACTAGAGAGCGCCATCTGTTGTGAATTATAGGAAATACTCCTGAATAAGATTTTCAACCAATGGACAGTAGATATACAAATATATATGTTTTAAACCCAAAAAATTAGAGATAAAAAGAAAAATATGTTTATGAATTATACTAAGCAATAATTAATAATATTAACAATTATATATTATGTATCCAAACCTTATCACTAAGACAATAAAATCTCAAAAAATATTTTAATGTTTATAGTATACAATAGCAATTTAAATTTGACTAAAATAATAAAAAAACGTATTAAAAATAGAATTCAGAATTTCTAAAGTGATATTTAACGAAATTAACAGGATAAGATTCAGCCTTATAGTATCGAAATAAATCTGCTAGATGGTTACTGTATTGGGTATTTTCACATAACCTAAAAATCCTATGAAATTGATTTATTAAAATATTTTTGTATACCTGTTTACTCATACATGAGTTAAAATTGATATACAAGGAGGGGGGTGCCTCATCATTATTGGCTAATCTGTATTTCTTCTACTATGAAAAGAACATTAAACCAGTGTTGCATAATATGCACATGTTTAGATATTTAGATGACATATTATGTCTATCCCATAATAACAATCCTATAGTATTTAACTTTTATCCTAATAATTTACAATTAACTGCAAGTGATAATGACTCTAATGTTGCAAACTTTTTAGATTTAAATTTATATTTACCAAATTGTAATCTGGCTATAAACTATATATGATAAAAGACAAGATTTTAATTTTAATACATAAAAAATTCAACGCTTTGACTCTTGTTTGCATATATCAGTGTTTAGAAAATTAATTAGAAATATTATATCAAACCAGGTTCTTAGAATCAATAACATTAAGTGATGAAAATTATAAATTAGCACATTTTATAGAATTATTAAATACAGTGACTAATAATGCATATCCTCCCAATTTCGTAATTAAAATTATCAACTCAATGTATCAACTACCACTCGATAACACTTTCCCAATTATGGCGACTAATAAGAAAAAAAAAATATTATAATTATTAATTAATTATATAATTAAATAAAAATGAAAAATAATAAAATGAACTAAAAAAATTTGAAAAATAATAAAATCGGAAAATAAGATACATTAACATTTTATGTTTTGAACTTATTTTCGCTAAAAATATGCAACTTTAGCCAGTTTGATACTACGATTTGAGCCCCTTTATAATGGTGTTAGTGGCATTCTCGTTTATTCATTTCTTCTATGAATAAACGAGAGTAAGAATTTTCATGTATGCTTCATGTTCATATTCTGTTTTCCTTATATGAATCATTTTTCCTGTCTCGTATTCTAACTCACTGGGCGGATCTGGGAAGGTTACTGTAATCGTTTGTTCTACCTGTCTGATATATTTCGTCATCTTCTTCCCGGTGCTTTTCGACTTTTTTCATTCTGTTGCGGCTTTTCGAAAAAAACTTCAAAATGTATCTGTCCGAGCGAGTGCTTTTTTCATTTTTCTTACTTTCACTCAAAATAACTTCGAAACTATAACAGATGAATATAAATAGCCATTGACAAAAATACGCATTAGGAAATTTAAGTTCAAAATCTATATTTCTAAATCTGCCTTGAAAATTTCACCCCATACAGTGCAGCCATTCTCCCGTGATGATGAAATACATACACACACAAGCAAATAAACAGACAGATTTTCAATTTTACTTATATAGATTGCTCTCCCTGAACTGCCACCCCTTTCTGTGATGATTTTCGCGCACTTTTCGACTAGCTCGTATTGACGCGATCCGAACACGCCTAAAAAGAACGAAATGCTAAAATTGGAAACGACCCAAATACAAGTCTAAATGTACGTCTCGCCGGTGCTCGAGAGTATTTTTAAATCAGAGATGAAATATCTTCAGGTGAATCCTATTAAAACGCATAAATGGAAACATTTGAGGCATGGAGGTAAAAGTAAGGTTTTAAAACTTCATATTAAGAAAACCCCAATACCGTTCAGGTGGCGCTGGGATAAGATAAGTAGCCCTGCATTATACGCTTTTCTATGGCGAAAGGCCTAAAACATTTATTTAAACTGTCCGTTTTGTAAAAATAAATTATGAGCGCAATGCAAATTTGAACTGAAACATTCAAGAATATTCCTATGTATTACATAAGTTATTTTATCTTTCAATATATTTTGATCGCCCTATATTCTGTATTCTATCCTACAACTATGAAAAATACATGGTTAATTATACTCATAATAAGGGAACCTTTAATTTAAAAATAATCAAAAATACATTTACTCAAGTACTACGCCTTTCTGTTGCGTCAACTGACAATAACATCGACTTTACTAACACCTAGATCTAATTCTCAAAGCATTATGGCATTTTTAAACGTTTCATCCATAGGAGTTTTATCTCCTTCTTTCTAACTCCCTGATTTTAGGTCTTCGACAAATGACTTCTTCCCTAAATTAGCAAATTTAAAAAAAAATGTTTGTGTGTACGGTAGGGGTTACGTTTTTAAATGAGTTACTTTGGTTTCTTCGTTTTCCCGCATTCTTATTTGCTTAACTTCCTATTCAAACTCTGTAAAACATATAGGCTCTTTTATATCAGGATTCTCAAATATTGAAATTCATTTTTTATGCTTCTAATTTGATAATGATTTGTTACATTTAATCTTTCACAGCCCGCATAGCCCGTCCTTTTGCTAGTCTATTCATATAGGATACCCGATTTCTGACAAATCTATAAACTGTTTTCATTTTTAACACTTTCCAACATAGTTGAAAAGTGTTTATGGCTTGGGTCATCCTGTCTGTCTGTCTGTCCGTTCACACGATAACTGCCGTAAAAATGACTTTATTAAATTGAAATTTTAGTATGTTATTCAGACGGTCTGTGGGACACATGGGAATGTAGATGAATAACATCACCCAATTAGTTTTGGATTGAATCCGGGCTGAAAAAAATAAAATACGTTGAACCCTATGGGACCTCATTTTTCAAAAATTTTTTAATCAAAGTTAAAATGCACAATTTGCTTCGGAAATTTTAGAAAATATTCAAATTATCCCATAAAATATATAAAAAAATTTTAGCAAAATATGTCTGGTAGTGTTTTAAATAAAAATTAAAATAATAATGACACCCATATAATATGAAGAGATCGGGTGACCCACTTCAAAATAAAATAGGGCATCCATCTTTTTTTCCCAGAGAACAAATTGCGATTTTAAAAATTCTTTTAAATTTATATTGAGTGTTGCACATCCGTCCTAAAACCGCTTCATTTTTGCGTATTTTATGTGCATCTATATTCTGTGCCAACGCGATTACACTATTTTTGAGTTTAAAGGATCATCCAACTTTGGTTATTTCTACAGCCAAGCCTAATTTTAATGAATGCAGAATGTAAACAAGTGATCGTAAGATGGGTCGTATAAGAATTGCTACAAAGCCCAGACCGGAGGGCTAGCCGAAAATATTATAAGAATTACTGAATTTTTTTAACGCAAAATTATTTAACTCTGGAGTCTGGAATAAAAGTGTATGAATGAAATATTCACTGCTTTTACATAGAGATGCCAGACGATTTATATTTCGATGATGTCGTTTCAATAAAGTTCATTTTTTTTTATGAAGTATTAAGTTTTTAAGTAAAATATATTACTGTAGTTCTGTGATAATTAAAAAAATATCACCGCTTAATGCATCGCATGTTAGAGATGCTTAAATGAAATTGCATTTCAGTTGGTTGTTTCATAATCAATGCTTTATGCATGATTGATCTTTCTTGTTATTATTTTTTATGGAGATATAAGAGATACCCATGTTATGCACGTTATGTTATGCACGTCAAAATTTAAAGAAATATACTTTGGTTCGGAAGTGTACTCTTTTCAATTTAAATATGCATGATAGAATACCCTTAATCTGACAAATCTTATTGGTAAGTCCTTAAGAAAAATTGATGAGAATAGCATTTATGGTTGCGGTATCTCTGTCACAAAAAATGTAAACACTTCGGAACCTTAATAGATAAAGCTGGAAACAATTGTTACTTATTTGGTTGAAAATAGGGTACAGTTTATGAATAGGCAAAAATAATTTCAATATTTTAATATTTTTAACTTTTTATTCGGAAAATCTAAAAAGGGTTTGTCCAAGTGAGTAACTTCGTTTACTTTCACTCAAAATACATTTGAAACTGCAAAAGATAGATATAAACAATAAGTGACAAAAATATCCAGTTTCCAAATTAGTAATTTGTTTTTACAAAGCTCTTATAGTTATTGAGGAATCGATTTGCCAATTTGAAGACGATTAAAAATGTTCCATTTTTCGCTTATAACTCTAAAACTTAGAAATGATTGCTCTGAACTATAAGAAGCAATTTATGGTCCTTCAAAAACCTTCTACCAAGACATATAATTGGATTTTGGATCGAGTTTAGTTCTTGAAATGGTTATAATTTCGATATTTTAATGGTTTTTTCCTATGAAGATTTTCCAATGGGAAGGACAGCTGTAACATTCAAAATGCCAAGAATACAGCTCAATGTGTTTCTTCCTTGGCGAAATAGGGGTGCACAAACTTGAGATATTTCGTTTTATTTTAAAGAAATTAGAAAGTGAAATGACTTAGGAATTCTAAAGATGGTTAATGGTTGATGAGGTTTCGAAGAGAAGAAATGAAAGTGTAAAATTCAAGTATTTATGTGGCGCCGCAGGCAAGTTTATAGAATGACCTGAATCTTAAATCTCATAAGAGATATTGCATAAGTTTAGTATATAGCGCCAGACAAATTAGTAAAATAATTTATTATTTTGACATCTTGATGTTTGATATTATTCCGTTTGATATTTTGAGTCCAATATCCAACTAAAATCGGAGCGAAAATTTTAAAGTTCTAGCTTTGAACATTGCGAATGATTTATATCCTATTGAAAACCCTACCAGGATATATAATTGGGCATATAATTCGGAGTAGGTTCTTAGTTTTTGAAATTGAGTGGTTATAATTTCGGTGTTTTAATTATTTTGAAGTATTTTAAAAAGGTGATTCTAATTTCGATATTTTAATATTTTGAAGTATTTTGAATACGTCTAAAGTAGGCAAGCCACCCACAAACAAAGATGTTATTCACCATTTCGGCTCCATCGGACTAGAACCACTGTCAATCTTTTTGCAACAAAATTTACACACATCTCCAAGATGTGTATAGATGTTGTTGCAAAAAGATTGGCAGTGGTTCTAGCCCAATGAAGCCGTGGTGAATAACAGCTTTCTTTGTGGGTGGCTTGTCTTCTGCTTTAGACATATTCAAAAGAGTTATTTTCGACAATTTTTATGACCCATCTTACTTTTGCACACCTACTAGAAAACTATGGATGCATATCATATTTATGGTTGACATGTACATGATTAATTTTAGGGAGAAAAAAAATGGCCATATAAGAATTTCCGTATATCTGTAATATGAACAACAATCTATCTAATAGATAATGAAATCCAATGCTGTCAGGATTTTTCGATTCTTATTGTTATTGTGCTCACACTATAGAAATACTACTAGAAATAATCTTATTTTTCGTATTTTAGCAACTGTGACATTAACTGTATCCACGGCTACGCCCTTCAAGGATCTAAAGATAGTTCGAAGAACATCAACATCAACTGCAGGTTGACTGAAAACACGTGGAAGCCTCACGGGTTTCAAGACTGCCAACGTAAGCCACTCCATTCAAATTATTATTGTACCCATAGCTTCCTATATACTTCATGCCAATATCACCACTACTTACCGAATACTACCTTAATTTATCGAATATTGGACCTATATTGGTGGAATATATATAGCCAGTTATATATATATATAAAAAAATATGTTCAAACTGCTACAGAAATAAACATAAAATGAAACATAAGTGTTACATTTAGCTGATAAAATATATTAGCTGGTTTCGGATCCAAAAAACAGATTTCTTTGTCAAGATGAAAAGACTGCATACCCACCTCTGTGAGGGAGGTTTTTGTTGCCAGAAAGTTGCACACATGACCCAGATAGAATGATGAGAAGAAAAATTGAAAGGATAAACGTAGCTTTCTTTCTACCCAGACCGTCCGACCTACCCGAAGGTGCAAGGTATCTATTTGGACGGTCGAGACAGTGGCATCCAATTTAGACCGAAATCCAGTGGGGGAGACATCTATCCTACTTCCCCTACCACTCACCTCTTGGAAGGGCTTTCAGATCCACCTATTTAACGTGTTCGCTCTCTGTGTGAACACGGGGACAGTTTTTGCAGAGCTAAGAACTAAACTCGGGTCTTCAGAGTCCAATCTCACCACTGGACTGTCCCACCCCTAGGAGTTACCTTTCAAAGTGAAACCACCCAAGTGAGACCCCTAAGACAAAGTGAGTTACCACCCATGTCGAAGTAAACGAACACTCTCAAACAAGTAAGCCAGCGCGCGGTTGTGTGTTGTGGTCATCCTTGACTAAGCTGACCAGGCGTCCTCAAGTCTTAAGGACAGACAGTCCTCGAATTTTAACGATCGTCCTAAAAAAATTTAAAACTCCTCGAAGACAACAAATGTCCTCAAATCCCAATTCGTGTCCGCCAATGACATTTCAAGCTTAATCTTTTGCTTACGGATGGGAAAGCGTCCATCCCAAAAGAAGAACCTCCCAAAAAGACAGGTATTTGACATATCCTATCCCAAACAGTTGGATCCCCCTTTGCAGGTATTGGACGCCAATGCCTGCAAAGGGGTATCGAACTGTTTGGGATAGGGTATCTCAAATACCTGTCTTTTTGGGAGGTGCTTCGTTTGGGATGGACGCTGTCCCATCCATAAGCAAAAGGTTAACTTTGTAATATAATAATACGTGGAAAATGACCAAAGACGAAACTTTTTTTTATTAGATGAACTATTTTCATCCTAATTATGTTAGCGGCAGATATTCAATTTTACGAGATATTATAATGAAGTCCAATGATTCTAAAATCACGTTTAGAAAATGAATTTGCAGAAATAATGTCGCATTTCATACAAAAGCAGACATCCTTTCGATGAAATCCTTTTTCGTTCTGTCGAAGTTGGAGGACAAAATGGGACTCCAATTGAAATCGCATTCGTATTCACCGCTTTGATGAAAATGTTAGAAAATCGATTGAAGGAAGAAAAGTTCTGCTGATGCTAATGAAATGATGCTAGGGAAAATGAAATGTTACAGAATATATTCATTTTATGATACTTATATTAAGCATTTAAAAAAAATGGATTGCGCCATTTGAAGATTATATTAACTTTCAGTGGATGAATCTATACAAAGAATTTCAAAGTGGGGGGAGTACAGAAGAATGGTGTAGTTGCTTTCCATCTATTGCAACTGCCATAGATGACGGCGTGGCGATGCTTATATAGTATATGGACTCCGAAAAAAATGCCTTGAATATATCACTACCCTTTTTGGTAAAATAAATCTTGCCTATTTTTATTACGAATTTTATGAAAAGCTTGTAAAATATAAACAAATCTTACAAGCCATTCAGTCATTTAAAAAATACATATAACTTTTAACATTCAATAAGTTCAAATAAACATATTTGTAGTGTTTAAAAAATGATGTTAAAGGCAAGTAAATGGATGAAAAAGATGGTACTAGATGTTAAAAATACTGGAACTTTACACACATTTATTTGCCACGGAGCCAACGGCCGTACCGTGCTGAAAACACCGGTTCTCGTTAGATTACCGAAGTCAAGCAGCATCGGGCGCGGTTGGTACTTGGTTGGGTGATCACCTGGGAACACCGCGTGCTGTTGGGATATTTCGGACTCGGTAGGCCGGTGGTTTGCGCGCTGGATTTGCACGCTGCCACAACTGCCGCCGTGTTTATGCGGAGTACGATCACGTTAAACATGTGGGTCCGTAAATCCTTCCGAGAGGTTGGTGGTAGGGGAAGGAGGGTACGGTCCCTGTGGATGCCTCCCCCACTGGGTTCCGGTCTAAATTGGGTGGCACTTCCCGGCCGTCCAAACAGTTACCTTACACCTTTCTGGTAGGTCGGACGGTCTGGGTCTCAACAACAACAACACATTTACCACGTTTCAAATATTTCAAGAACTACGTCACAAGGTTCATACTATTCATAGTGGCATGAAATTTAGCATGTCGTTGTCTTTTGAAATACATTTTGATTCTCTGGATTTTGAACTTTTTCGGATCAACCAGTCCAGGGTCTGTCATAGGAATACAGTTTTTGGAAATAACTCGAGAAGCAGGGCAGCTAGAAAGCTCAAATTTGGCATATCGTTGCCTTTCGTAGTATATTTTAATTTATTTGGATTTTGAGCCTTACTGGTCTAGCCCATCTTGGGTCCGTCATTGGAAAGCACATGTTTTGGGTGGAGTTCGAGTGAGCAAATCCACACAAACATTTATTTTAAAATGTACTAAAAAGTAGAAAATAAAATAGGAGCATTTTATTGGCTAATTCTGGCCCCCTAGTTTCATGTTTCTCTAAACTATATTATAACGTTTCGAAACTGATAATATGTATTTCTACTGGAATAATGTGTGGAAGTACAACAATATCGAGATTATTCTCACGCTGGAATAAACTTTCGTGACATACTGGCATGGTTAATGCCCATTTTAGGAGTCTGTTTTGTGATAATAGTTTTGATAAATCTGTTTGAAACGATTCTTTAAAAAATACACCTGTATAAATAAGATTTTACTTATTTATTTCATGTATAATATGAAAATATATTATTTGTGATCATAAATGAACCAATGCCCTCAAATGAGAATTTCCTTTTCGAGGACACAACGCTGATGGGTCAGCAGATCAAGGTTTCAAATTCTGGTCACCTGACCCTTCCTTGACTTACAACCGATTCGAGTAGATTCGTTCACTGAATCTTTCCGTGGTAACTCTTTTTACTTTCCTTATATACATATAATGTATAAGGAAAGTATTGTGACGGGCTCGAACATTCGAATTCGAGTTTTCGACGGGAGAGCACGTTTCAACCATCCCTGAACGCGAATCAGACGTTTCTGAGGTTATGTCTGTGTGTGTGTGTGTGTATGTGTGTGTGTCAGTGAGTCTGTGGAGACGATAACTGACAAACGAATGAACCGATTTGAGCGAAATTTGGTACAAAAATTACAATCCGTGAATACTGGAAGCCTATTGTTTTTAAACGCAATCGAATGTTCAGAACCTCCCTAAATTTTCAAGTGAAATTTTGAAAAAATCATCAAAAAATTAAAATCTTAAATAAAATTACGCAAATAGACATTTGTTACGTAATTTTCCCTTAGAAAACGATTAACATAAATTTTAGAACGCTAGCACAAACCGTTCTCGAGATATTGCACATTTTTCAAATAAATTTATCAAAATATCCCATAAATTAAAAAAAAATATTAACTGTTGAGAAACATGTTCACTTTTCATATGTAATATCAAATTGGGTGACATCATTCTCGTGGATCTAGTTAGTTCCATTTATGAGAAAAGATACTTTGAGTAATACTTTTGTATTTGAACGCACAATAGTCATTTATCTGCTGTAAGAATAACTTATTTCTCCGTCCATAACGCTTGGCGAGATTTTGGCGACGAATTTAGCAGAATGTCGCCAACTTGGCGACATTTTTAAATGTTGCTTAATTAACGAAAATCTCGCCAAAAGGATATATATGACTCTAAATCAATGAAAATGACGACTCATTGAAGAAAATTCAATATCTTGGAAAGAGTATAAGTATCTACTATAAGAATAACATTTTTTTTAACTATAAAAGTAGTAAATTCATTCATTATATAAGGAAAGTCATGTGCTGCCTACATCAAATTTTTTCTTTATTGTGAATGTAGTAAATTTATTGCATTATATAAGGAAAGTCATGTGTTGCCCACATCAGATTTTTTATTATATAAATTAGTTACTATCCCATTAGTATCCCCTTACTTGGTACTCATACCTAAATTCCATAAAACACCTATTTCTTTTAGAACAGTCAATCAGTCAACAGTTAGAACAATAATCATTTATCTGCTATAAGAATAATTTATTTCTCCCTCCATAATGCTTGGTGATTTTAGCGACGAATGTCGCCAACTTGGTGACTTTTCAAATGTTGCCAAATTAACGAAAATCTCGCCAAATGGGTAGAAATGACGCTAATCAATGAAAATGATGACTCATTGACGAAAATTCAATATCTTGAAAATGATATAAATATCTACTATAAGAAAAACCTATTTTTTTACTGTAAAAGTAGTAAATTCATTGTATTATATAAGGAAAGTCATGTGCTACCCACATCAGATTTTTTTTTTTTACTGTAAAAGTAGTAAATTCATTGCATTATATAAGGAAAGTCATGTGTTGCCTACATCAGATTTTTTTTTGTACTGTAAAAGTAGTCAATTTATTGCATTATATAACGAAAATCATGTGCTGCCCACATCAGATTTTTAATTTGGTAATGAAAGTTAGCTCTTTGGGTTTTTTCCCTTTAAATTATATATTTCTACATGGCAGCGCAATACTACCTGGATTCTATGAGTAACCAACCACCCGGCAACAGCAATATTTCTTACTTCAATTAAAGTGTTTGCTCTGTCTTTTCATACCGTAGTAGATTTTCGACTCCGAGTTTTATCAATTAAGTGCTGTATACGTGTTTCTTTCAATATGTATCTAATATTGAACAGATATGTTTATCCTAGTATATAAATATAAATTACCCGAGTACCAGAATATTTTATATAATGATCATAGATGTCACATTAAATACATTATGTATATGTGATGTATGAGATAATTTTAATATTTATTTTTGTATATGTAAAATTTCCAAGGAAATTTTACATATACAAAAAGGACAGTTTGCGCAACAAAGAACATTTGTTGCAATATTTGACTCCATGAAAATAACTTCAACAACATTTTTAATTCCCCTATATAGGGTATTCGAAGGAGGTGATATAACAGGCTTCATTATCTTGCTGAAATAATTACTCTAAATAATTATTCCTTCAAAAAATTATTCTTTAAATTATAATTCTAGACATTTACATATTCAAGCCTGCACGAGCTCGAGCCTGGCATCCGGGCATAGGCCTGTCCCTACCTGTGGGACGGTCGGGCTTAAATTTTCAAACAGTGATTCGACCGGACTGGACTCGGGCTTGGCTTTTAAAAAGTCGCGTCATGCTGGACCGAACTTATTTCATTTTGAAAAAAAATTTTAAGTACTTTCAATAGAATACATGAAATTATTGTGTTGATTTCAGTTATGTAAATATTAATGTTTAAATGAAATCAACTTTTACCTTTGTTCTTTGTACAAAAATTTCACACATTCAGATTTTTAACGCACATAAATTCAAATCGTTTCGGTCTGGACCGAGCCTAGACTCAATGGTCTTCGTGACGGGCTCGGGTTTTACATCTGTCAATATCTTCGGGCTCGGATCAGTGTGAAGTACTGGTTCTGCAAGTACTTATTATTTTTTTTTTACAATAATAACATTTTCTACACACTATTTCTGTCTTATTTTATAACTTTCAAATGATTAGTTAAATATTAAGCCGGAATAAGTGTTCCATACGTTTACCGAAGATTCTCCGTGACCGTATATGTAGGATGAACCGACACTTAGCACTTCGGCCACTTGAAGAAGAGAATATCAAAAGAGATCATTTTGAGTCGCTTTAACGTGGTAAAAAATAATACTATATAAAATCTATACTAAAACTATTCGTTTTGAAGATATATTTGATATAAAAAAATCAAACATATTTACCATTTATTAACTTTCAGCGAAAAAAAAAAATTCCAATGATTTTTCATAGGCGTCTATCAAAATGAAAGACTGACTACTTACCTTCTTATTGTAATGAAGCCCTTCTTTTTCAGCTTATGTGAACTGCAAAGCGCATCTGGTGAAGCCCGGTGATCTTCGGTGCAAAGAACCGATCAACGCCCCTGCCTACTGCGAGATCTCCTGCCTGGACTACGACCAATATGAAGCTACCAGCCTGCAGAAATACGAATGCCTGGACGAAACCTTTGCCCGAACCTTACCACACTGTGCCGTTCTCAGTGGAAACGGTGAGTAGCACTCTATGCACATCCAGCGGTCTTTGTGAGAAGTGGTTTTCTTCAGAATAAGGGAAGATGCCTGTGCTTGTGAGAGAGAGAGAGTGTATGTATATAAGAGAGAGAGAGAATGTGTTGTTGTTGAGACCCAGACCGTCTGATCTACCAGAAAGGTGTAAGGTAACTGTTTGGACGGCCGGGAAGAGCCACCCAATTTAGACCGGAATACAGTGGGGGAGGCATCCACAGGGACCGTACCTTCCTTCCCCTAGCACCAACCTCTCGGAAGGACTTACGGACCCACATGTTTAACGTGATCGTACTCCACGTAAACACTGCTACAGTTTTGGCAGCGGAGGGAATCGAACCAGGGGAGAGAGAATGTGTTGAAAGCCCAGACAACCGGGCTTACGGCAGTTAAATGTGTAACCGGGAGAGCGAATGTGTGCATGTGTATGTGAGAAAGAGAAATTGTGTATGTAAGAGAGAATGTGTGTATGTGAAAGAGAGAATGTGTGTAGGTGAGAAAGAGAAACTGTGTGTGAGAGAGAGAAAGTGTGTGGGGGGGAGAGAGAGATTTGTCATGTAAGAGAGAGAATGTGTGTATGTCTGTGTGAGAGAGAGAGAGATTGTGTATGTAAGAGAGAGAATGTGTGTATGTAAGAGAGAGAATGTGTGTATGTGAGAGAGATAATGTGTGTAGGTGAGAGAGATGTGTGTAGGTGAGAGAGATGTGTGTAGGTGAGAGAAATAATGTGTGTGTGAGAGAGAGAATGTGTTTGTGTGTGTGAGAGAGAGAGAACGATTGTGTATGGAAGAGAGAGAATGTGTGTGTGTGAGAGAGAGAGAGAGAGAGATTGTGTACGTAAGGGAGAGAATGTGTGTATGTGAGAGAGAGAAAGAGAATGTGTGTAGGCGAGAGAGAGAATGTGGTGCCGTCGTGATTGCGGGACTACACAGACTCTGCTGCCCTATGAATGCGGTAATGCGCATGTCTATAATTTGGGATTTAAGACTCTGCAACAAGAATATCTTCAGTCTCGAAGCCTGGAGTCTTGAAGCCCTGAGTCTCGGCGTAACGCTGATTACGTGTCAGGCATTTCTTTACTCAACTACATGCATGCATTAATTAGGATAACTTACGCTGTAACGTTTTAAGTACAGTATGTAACGTAACCTGTAATTGTAGTGTTAAAGATTGGTTATTTTTATTTATTTATTTTTTTCAAATGGCCAGGCACTAAAGATTGGTAAATAAAATGTTAAGTTTCTAACGTGTCGAGTGTTATTGTACGAGCGAGTGTATTCCACAACCTACACAACCGCTACTAATTATTTCAAGTCTTACGTGGTTAGCGTCTCCTTTCTTGCCACGTACTTAGAGAGGACAGAGCAACTACCTAGAGATGAATACTCTTAACCTATATACTAGAGTGGTAATAGACGCTGCCCCAAGGTGGTGACATACATCCCCAAAAGAATATGTGTAGGCGAGAGAGAGAATGCGTGTGTGAGAGAGAGATTGTGTATGTAAGAGAGAAAATGTCTGTATGTGTATGTGAGAGAGAGAAAGAGAGATTGTGTATGTAAGAGAGAGAAAGATTGTGTATATAAGAGACAGAGATTGTGTATGTAAGAGAGAAAGATTGTGTATGTAAGAGAGAATGAGTGTATGTGAGAGAGAGACTGTGTGTATGAGAGAAAGAGAATGTGTGTGTATGTGAGAGACAGAATGTATGTATGTGAGAGACAGAATGTGTGTAGGTGAGAAAGATAATGTGTGTATGTGAGAGAGAGAATGTGTGTGAGAGAGAGAGAGAATGTGTGTGTGAGAGAGAGAATGTGTATGTGAGAGAGAGACTGTGTGTATGAGAGAGACAGAATGTGTGTAGGTCAGAAAGATAATGTGTGTATGTGAGAGACAGAATATATGTATGTGAGAGACAGAATGTGTGTAGGTGAGAAAGATAATGTGTGTATGTGAGAGAGAGAATGTGTGTGTATGTGAGAGACAGAATGTATGTATGTGAGAGACAGAATGTGTGTAGGTCAGAAAGATAATGTGTGTATGTGAGAGACAGAATATATGTATGTGAGAGACAGAATGTGTGTAGGTGAGAAAGATAATGTGTGTATGTGAGAGAGAGAATGTGTGTGTGAGAGAGAGAATGTGTGTGAGAGAGAGAGAATGTGTGTGTGAGAGAGAGAATGTGTGTGTGAGAGAGAGAATGTGTGTGAGAGAGAGAGAATGTGCGTGTGAGAGAGAGAATGTGTGTGTGAGAAAGAGAATGTGTGTGTGAGAGAGAGGGAGATTGTGTATGTAAGAGAGAGAACGTGTGTATGTGTATGTGAGAGAGAGAGAGATTGTGTACATACGAGAGATTATGTATGTTAGAGAGAGAATGTGTATGTAAGAGAGAGAATGTGTATGTAAGAGAAAGAGAGATTGTGTGTGTAAGAGAGAGAGAGATTGTGTATATAAGAGAGAGAGATTGTGTATGTGAGCGAGAGAATGTGTGAGAGAGAATGTGTGTAGGCGAGAGAGAGAATGTGTGTATGAGAGAGAAAGATTGTGTATGTAAGAGAGAAAATGTGTGTATGTGTGTGTGAAAGAGAGAGAGTGCGTATGTGTGTGTGTGTGTGAATGTGTATACGTGGAGTGTGTGTAAGTGTGAGAAAGAGAATATGTGTATAAGAGAGTGTGTGTGTGTGTGTGTGTCTGTGTGTGTGTGTGAGTGTGTGCGAGTGTGTGAGAGAGAGAGTGCGTGTGAGTATGAGAGAGAGAGTGTGTGTCTGAGAGAGAGAGTGTGAGTATGAGAGAGAGTGTGTGTGTGAGAGAGAGTGTGTGTATGAGAGAGAAAGTGTGTGAGAGAGAATGTATGAGAGAGTGTGAGAGAGAGGGGAGAGAGGGAGCATGAATAAGAGAGTGTGTGGCAACGTGTGTTTGTGCAGTCTGTAGAGTAACATCTAGGCGTCGTATGGCCATGATACTAGGTACACAGATACTCAGGACCCGGGGAGATACCGTTATTTTCCTTTTTACTTTACTTATATACATGTATAAGGAAAGTATTGTGACGGGGTCGAAAATTCGAATTCGAGTTTTAACGGGAGAGCACGTTTCAAGCATCTCTGAACACGAATCAAACACTTTGAGGGTGTGTATATGTGTGTGTGTGTGTGTGTGTGTGTGTGTGTGTGTGTGTGTGTGTGTATGTGTGTGTGTGTGTATGTGAGTCTGTGGAGACGATATCTCACAGTCGAATGAAGAACAAAATTTGGTACAAAATTTACAATTCGTGAATACTAGAAGCCTATTGTTTTGAAACGCAATTGAATGTTCAGAATTCCACTAAATTTTAGAGTGAAATTTTGAAAAAATCATCAAAAAATCGAAACCTTTCATACGCAAATAGTTATTTCTTATGTAATGTTGCATTAACGATTGACATAAACTTTAGAACGCTAGCATGAACCGTTCTCGAAATATTGCACATTTTTCAAATAAATTTATCAAAAAAAGTATATAAAATAAAAGAAATATTAACTATTGTGTAATTGTGAATATTGATAAATTTATCAAAAAAATTACATAAAATAAAAAGAAATATTAACTATTGGGAAATAGGTTCTCTTTTCATAAGTAATATCATGCGATAAATTTAATGACATCATTCTCGTGGATCTAGCTCGTGCCATTCATGGGAAAAGCTACTTCGAGTAATACTTTTGTAGTTGGACGCCAATAGTCATTTAACTGCTATAAGAAAACTTATTTCTCCACTCATAACGCTTGGCAAGATTTTGGCAATAAATTTAGCAGAATGTCGCCAACTTGGCGACTTTTTTAAATATTGCCAAATTGAAGAAAATGTTGCCAAATTGATAAAAATGACCCTAAATCAATGACATTCATTATCTTGGAAGGAATATAAGAATCCACGAGTACTATAAGAATAACCTATTTTTCCTTCCGTAAAGTTTGGATAAAATTTTGGTGACGAAATTTTCGGAATATCTCCAACTTGGTAACTTTTTAATTGTTGTCAAATTGACGAAAATGTCACCCAATTCATAAAAATTCGCCAAATTGGTAAAACTGAACCAATGAAATGACGACTCATTGATGAAAGTTCAATATCTTGGAAAGAACATAAGAATAGGCTATAAGAATAACCCATTTCTCCGTCAGTCCGTCCGTAACTCTTGGAGAGAAATTTAGCCTGATTTTGCTAACATGGCGACTATTTTAAATGTTACCAAAGTGACACAATGTCGCCAAATTGATGAAAATGACGCCAAATGAGAAGTTATGTTTCGAAAATTCTGATTTCCGTCCTTTAACGGACATACATTCTAGTATACAGGATGTCTCAAAAATATTGAAACGCTCTTTAATTATTTACCTGTTGGAGATAAGTGGGCAGTGTAAATTGCAAAAATGTTGAAAGTAAGGTAGGAAATAAGACTACACTAATGAAATAGTCCTCCCATTGATTTTCAAAAACTGACACTTATTAAATTTTTATACGACCCTCTTAGGCAAATTGGGTCAATCAGAAAATTTTTATTTTTAATGCAACGAGATCATTAAAAAACCCACATAAAATTAAGCGAGTTATATTTAATTGAAAATTGAACATTGTGAATGGGGGCCCTATATCAAATTAGAAATATAAATTTGTGACACATCACAAAAAAGATAAAAGTGGACGATAATGCATAGGATACCCAACCGCGTAGTGAGTATCACTGTTTTATATGATCTCTGTCTGTGTATTGTTTTATTTAGATTCATTTGTAATAAAAAATTTTGACACATATTAACGTATTTTTGATCTAAACAATTTCCATGGTCAATTTGCTTATGATCCCTACTCTCACTGATGAAACATATTTTCACATGGTACGAAAAAGTGGAGTCAGTCAGATTTTCCCCTTTATCATAATTCAGTTGATTTTAAAGACACAGATATGCGGGGTTTTTTAATGATCTTGTTGCATTAAAAGTAAAAAATTTCTGATTGACCCAATTTGTCTAAGGGGGTCGTATAAAAATTTATAAAGTGTAACTTTTTGAAAATGAATGGGAGGACTATTTCATGAACGTAGTCTTATTTCAACATTTTTGCAGTTTCCATTGCCCACTTATCTCCAACAGGTAAAGAATTAAAGCGCGTTTCAAGCCCTGTATAAGAAATGTTCTTCTCTCCGTTTGTCTGTAACACTTGGTGATGCATCTGGTAAACTTAGCGAATAATTTAGCAAAGTATCGCCAACTTAGCTATAAGTCACCCCAGATTTACAAAAATTTCGTCAAAATTGCAAAAATGAAGCTAAATTAATGAAAACGACGCCTAATGGATGAATTAATTATTAAAATATTTTAATATATGGACCCTATCGCATGTTGTCATCTGGAAAATCGCCAAATGTACAATTCAACGTTATAAAGACAATACCGTGGATCTTATACATTACTTTTCATTGTAAAAGGTGTAAATTCATTGCAGTATATAAGGAAAATCATATGTTGCCCACATCAGATTTTTTTTTTTTAATTCGAATTAGATTTTTAATTATTTAATGTTTTAGTACTATTTTCGCACAAGTGAGTTCTTTATCGGATAAAAATAGGGTCTTAGCGATTCCATTTTGACACCATCTGAAAGATCGAAAGATTCATTTTTGAACAAACTTTGAACGGAATCCATACGGTTAATAATCGAATTTTCGTGAATTTATAAATTCACGAAAATTTGATTGAAATTCGCTAATTTATAAATTCACCAAGTCCAGAAAAGGAATGGGTCATTCCTCTTTTGGTTCCTCCTTTGTTTATTATCTTGCACTGATGAAGGGGATCCAGTGTATACTCGAAACAGTTGTATGCTGCATTATTATGTTATTCTAATACATATGTTTGCCGTTTACTATTTATATCTATCTTTTATGGTTTCGAAGATACTTCGACTGAGAGTAAGAAAATGAAAGAAAAAATTCGCTGGGACATATACATTTTTAAGCTTTTTCAAAAAATGTTCAAAATATTAAAATATTGAAATTATTTTTATATATTCATAAATTTAACCTTATTTCCGACAAAATAGGATTATTTATATTTCTTTATCAATTAGAATTGGAGATATAAAGGCCCAAAGTGTTTACATTTTTCGTAAAGCTCCGATTTCCGCTACAGATACCCCAAGTTCAGATATTATTCACAGCAAAACCCTGCTTCTGTTCTGCCCCCACCCCACCTTGCTTTATCGTTAATAGATTTTTGGACTGAAAGTTGAATATTTATAAGAGATATTCAAATATTTTTTGTGTGTTGACTCTTTACTGTATATATGTGGATTTATGGGAATGTACAGAAAATTAGCTTGAAAAAGAAGTTTCTAGTGCCCTAAAACTACAAGAGATGGCGACACTTTGGCGGTAAAGTACCTTTTACAGCTGAAGGAGATATATTATTTCTATTTATGGAATTCCATAAACTAGCAAAGGCAGAAATTTAAAATTTGATATTTAGATGACTTAAAATGTAGTACCATGCATGAGCACCCATAGAGGGGAGAAACAGGAGTTGAAACTTCATACACTATTTTACACGCTTTTCAGAATGTTTTTGTAAATTTCTTCGTTTTGTATAGTATAGAAATAAAAATTTCTGATTATATTGATGATCATAAATTTATTTACATATTTAATTTTTTAATCTTTAACAAGTTTTCAAAAATTAGAGTTTCATAATTAGACATACTAGAGTTGTGCATTATCAACTGATAATGTATTACTTTAGAATATATAACTCTAGAACTTAGTCATATAGAGTTATATATTATCATGCTATACCTAGAATGAGTAGTTACAGAGTTAATACGAGTATTATGTGATATACTGTATTTAGTTATAATTAAAATACATTTCTAATACAGTGATTTATTTAAAGACTAAAATTTAATATTTTAGTGCACTTTCTTCCACCCGATTCCCCCCTCCCCCACATATTTTTTTAGTGAGCCATCTTGTATTTCACTTCAGCCCTCTCTTAGATTTCTTTTCTGGCAACGGTCCTGGCTTGCGCCCCCCCCCCCCTCCCCAGAGGATGTTCAGGATCACAAAGGTGGGCATCAGAATTGTCTCTATAGAGCCTGGGTAGGTTCTCTGTTAGCTTGGATAGGGATAGAGAACCTGGTTAGGGTCTCCATATCCAGGCTCTCTATGATTGTCGATATTATACATTACCCTGCAGTGTACCCCACTAACGTCAATGGCTTGCCCCTCCTGGAAGAAGTTCTATGGACGTCCATGGTACCGAGTCATACATTATGCTGGGTAATTTAGAAGAATTTAGTCACTGTTGAATTATCAAAATTTTAAGAATTCATATTCTACTAAATTTGAACCACCAACACGCCATTAAAAATCTCTATTTGTTTCGGTCTGTCCGAGTTTCTGTATTTTGTGATTTCAAGAGAGCTAAAATGAACCTCGGCCTATAAACATTTGCGCAATCAGTATTCCTTCTTCCTGCCTAAGCTATAACTATGGACGTTTAGGCATTGGACAGAAAAACTATCCATTGGGACAAGGTCCCTATCTAGGCTTTCTAGGACAAGGTAGTTAAGGATATTTTTATACCATAAGCAAAGATTCCTAAAATTTTGTTAACCCGGGAGACCCGAAATTTTATGCCAGAACCTAGAGTTAAAAGAACTAACGTGATGAACTGAACTCGAATACAAAATGCGGTTTAATAATATTCATTCTTGTAAATAAGTTTTAAAAAGTTTATTATCAAGTTTGGCTTTCGTTATCGGATGTTAAACGCAACAACAACTCCAAAGAAATCCTGCTCTTTATATAATGAATCCGATGCAATATCAAGACTTATTCAACTATGAACCAGATATTGGGAACCCTTTCAACCACCGTATGCGGAAATTCATAGATAGGAGAAATTTAGGGTTTGAAATTTCCTGGTCAGTTGCACCACTAGCCCATCTGTGCACCAAATTGCAAGTTTCTACTATTTCTAGAAGTAGGCAAATATTTCCCGGACACACGTGTATTAAAAACGCTGTCGAGAGAGGGCAGCTTAATTTTTCTTAACTCTTTTTTTTTCCTTTTGAAAAATTGCAGAGGAATATGAAAATATTACTTGCAGAACCTGTAGCCCAGGGAGCCTGCAAAATCACAATCGTACCATGGTCACATCACTAGCCATTTGAAAATGGCTATAATTGTATAAAACTATTTCTTTGCTTATATTTTCTTTCTTTTTTTTTTCAGTTCAACTTGTGAGAAAACCGAAATAAACTCGAAATACTTTACCATGGAAAGCTGTGCACTGCAAGATAGTGGGGGACTCTGAAGAAAGCTGGCGTCTTGACTCTTTTCCTTCTAGTGGATACTTTAACGTCGAAATAAATTCTGTATTTTCGATTTAAATTAAAAACAAAATACAAAATAAAATAGTCTGAAATATTTGCTTTTCAATTTTTTTCTTTCTCATACTATGTAATATAATATGTTGTATTCACGAAAATTTTGATGCCAATCTACACATTAAGACCCCCTGAACACGTTTTGACTATTTTTGGAGTGATGTTCGTCTGTATGTCTGTGATCGATTTCTTGTGCACACGATAGCGGCCACACATATGAATGGATTTCCACGAAACTTTAAATACGGCTATTAAAAAAATCTAAAACTAGATTGAATTTTATGAAATGCGAGAGGAAACTTCGAAATGGGTTCGAAATTTTATTTTTAACATGGCAGTGTAAGACAAAATTTGATATAATCGTGCATAAAAGGGGTTATTTATAACTCAATGATCACGACACTTAACAGCTTCAATCAGTGTTGCAAAAGATTGCCGCGATAGAATTTTTCCACGGTTCCATTTTGACGCCATTCATTAGCCCCCTCGGGGGTACATTGTTAAGTATGGTATCAATCGATATATTTCCTACACCCTTTAATGGGTGATACGCTATAACTGCAATCATTCCCATGATACCAATTTTGTTGTAAAATTAAAAAAAAAAGCTACTAAAAATGGATTTCAGTATGAGAAAATCGAATTGAGTCAAACTCCAATTAATTTACCGAGGTTTTAATTTAGAATGATGCTGTACGTGCAGGAACTCACTACGACGGACCGGTTTCACTCTCGTTTGAGCACCGAATAACTTTAATTGCACTAGCAGCAAGATATGTATACATAAAAAGAGAACTTGGTACATGACGTAATTTTACAAACTTTTTGTGGTGATCCACTATGTCAGTCGTACCACGTAAAATCGAATATATATAAGGGCTGTCCTAACTGCACTATAAGGTTAGGTCCATAATCACAAAACAACCGATAGAAAGCGTTCAAAAACTTTTTATCCTGTTCCCAGTGAAACTACAAGCACCAGTGAACGGATTTATCTTTGCTTAGACCACGGAAGTTTACAGTACTTGTAGTACCATCAAGATTTCATGCAGTTAACTGTTAACCTTTTGCTTACGGGTGGGACAGCGTCCATCCCAAACGAAGAACCTCCCACCCGTAAGCAAAAGGTTAAGGAAAACTTAAGCAACATATGCAAGCACAAATAAAATAATAATGCAACCTACAACTGTCTCGAGGGTACGCTATATCCCCTTCTTCAGTGCAATAGGACCACCCAATCCGAAGTCGAAAAGACGAAATGGGCACAAATAGTGAGTGGGTTTCGTCCAGAAAAGAGCACCAGGCGCGAAGCGCCTTTAATCTCCAATCTCTAGGTGTGGTTCTTATCTTCATACTGTGACATTATTTCATTTGCCCATAGTTGGAGGTTCGAGGTTTTTGATTTACTGTTTTTATTATTTGACTTAGCTCCTAGTGTGGCAGTTTGTTGCACATTTAGAGTTTAAGTAATTTTGGGGAGTTGATGCAGTTCTAAGGATTTCCTATCAATTTGGCAGTTTAAGGTTTAAGAACATTTTTTAGAAAACATTGATCGAGTTTTAATTTAATATCAACTATTTAAGTTGGGACTTACCTAATTCCGATTGTCAATATTAAGTACCGCGCGTGGTCTCTTACGTGATTTGGCTTTGCGGTGATCATAGTCATGCAGATTGAATAGTAGTTCATTTGGAACAGATGGCAGATTTTTATAGAATTTAAGCGCTAGCTTTTTAATTTGGGCTCTAACAGTTTTTATTTTGAAGTCTTTCCTAATTACCGAGTTTCTTAAGTATCTAGGAGCTTTCCTTATAATCCTTAGGGTTTTGTTTTGTTTTGTCTCTAGTAAGTCTATAGTAGTTTTACAGGCATATCCCCATACGGGTGCTGCATACAGCATTCCCGGGCGGATGACCGATTTATAAATTAGGAGTTTATTTTGATAACTTAGATTTCCGTTTCCTATCATTGGGTATAAGGCTCCTGTGGCCATATACGCTTTTTTGATTAAGTTCGTTACGTGCTGTTTCCAGGTTAGGTGGGAATCTATCGTTACACCTAGGTATTTAGTAGATTTTTCCGCTTTTAGGGCATGGTTGTTTATGTACAGAGGCGGCGGAGGTTTACGTTTTCTAGAGAAATAAATCCAATGACATTTATTGGGGTTTAATTTTATTCGCCATTTTTCCAGCCATGTTTGGAGTATGTCTAAGTGTTGTTGTAGCTGTCTGTGCATTACTGAGACGTAAGGATGTTTTGCAAGTATCGCACTGTCGTCTGCATAGAGTGCCAGCTCCGTGTCTAGGGTCCTGGGGATGTCATTTAGATATATATTAAAGAGTGTCGGGCCCAGGATGGATCCTTGCGGTACACTACTTTTAATGAGCTTGGGTGTAGACAAGTTATCTTTTACTCTAACTTGGAAGTGTCTGTTATTTAGGTATGAGATTAAAAGTTTGACAAGTGCGTCAGGGACTTTTAGAGTGATCAATTTGTATGCTAATCCACAGTGCCACACTTTATCAAATGCTTTTTGTATGTCAAGAAAAATCGCAGCTGTGGGTGTCTTACTATTAAGTCCAGAAGATATGTACTCTACCACTCTCAGCAATTGATGAGTGGTGGAGTGTTTTGGCCGAAATCCAAACTGCTCCGGAATGATAATATCATTCTCACTAAGGTGCGTGTTCAGTCTATTAAGAATTATTTTCTCAGTAATTTTACTAAGTGTTGGTAGTAAGCTGATTGGTCTATAGTTGGCTGGAATTGTGGCATCCTCACCAGGCTTATGGATCGCTATAATTATCGCTTCCTTCCATTCTTTGGGGAAATAATTTAGTTTTAGTATTTTGTTTATTAGGATGGTCAAGTAAAATATTATATTTAAGGGTAGGTTTTTGACCGCAATATTCCTGATTTTGTCGTGCCCTGGGCTTTTACGGTTTTTAAGGTTTTTGATGATATCAATTATCTCTTGCGGGGTGGCTGGGTTAATCTCAGCCGTGACCGGGGAGTTCCTGAAGTTGTTTAGAGTTTGCCTAACCATTCTTAGGGTGTCCTGACACATTAGATCGTGGTTTGGTTCAAATTGCTTTTCGTAATGCCTAGCAAGCGCCTCTGCTTTTTCTTCGTCTGAGTACGCGATTTTAACGCCATCTATTAGTGGCGGGAGTTTAATTTGAGGTTTTCTGAGTCTTTTAGCGAATTGCCAGAGCGATACGTCTTCCGAGCTAAGGGATTCAATTAACTCTTTATACTGTTGCTGCTTTTCTGCGACAATTTTATCCCTGACTTTCCACGTGAGTCTGTTAAGCTCCCTTTTGAGGGTAGGGTCTCTATTAGCCTGCCATGTCTTACGCATTCTGTTCCTTTGCCTAACTAATTGTTTGACATGATGGGAAAGTGTGGGCATTTTTGGTGACTCACGATGTGTTGTGGCAGAGGCAATAGCTCTCTTGATTTCTGTTGTGAGTGTGTGTGTGGCAGAGTCAATATCCGCCGTGCTCATAATGTTGGGTACTGCCAAGTGCGGCTCAAAAAGTGCTCTTTTGAAAACGTTCCAGTTCACCCTCTCTTGTCCCAGAGAGGCTGGAAGGGGAGTGTTCAGATCGAATGTCACCAATACCGGTAAATGATCCGAGTCGAATTCATCTAGGGTATCGATAGTGTGAGCGTATTCTATGTTTCTCGTTAGGACAAAGTCTATGAATGAGCCGTTGGCACCTGAGAAGCAGGTTGGTCTCGACGGTGCAATGATGTTGGTGTTTGTTGTGTTCAGTAATCTGTGTATCTGTGTACCGCGTATGTTGGCTCTCCTGCTGCCCCACGCTCGGTGGTGTGCATTGAAGTCGCCCGCGAGTATTGTGTTTGGATATCGCGAGAAAAGCAGTTCCAGATGCGCAGCTACATTTATACCACTCATGTTTTTGACATATATTGAAGTTAGGATAAATGGGTTTACATTATTTATTTTAATTTTTATGCTAGTATTTTCTACTCCTTGAAGATTTATGTTGTTTATTTCCTCGTGGGGAATATTTCTTTTGATATATATTGCTGTTCCTCCATGGGGGTTTCTAGCAGTTGTATTTGGGCTTAGGTTGTGATAGCCAATATAGTTTGCTATGTTTAGTTTTTTATTTTCTCTAACTTTAGTTTCCTGAATTAACAGGGCATCTACATCATTTTCATTTACGTAGCTCCTAAGTTCATTTATTCTTGGAGATATGCCGTTCGCATTCCAAAATATTATTTTAAAGCTTTCTTTTTGGGACCTAGCCATGGCGGGTTTGATTCTCACTGTTATTTTTAAAGTCCGCGATTAATTTAAAAGCCTCAAAGACCATTTGCATTGGATCACTCTTTTTTTGTATTAGCTCTGCGAACTGCATCAACAGGTGTTTTATTGCATCTAGGTCGAACATGGTGATAAACCCTCTGATGAGGTTGAGGATTTCATCCATCTTTTCATCATTGGTTTTACCAGCAGGTTCAGTCTCAGCTTCCATATCCTCAGCCTCAACCGCGGTTTGGTCATTTTTGTGAGTATCCTTTTGGACCTCAGTAGTTTTTTGCCTTTTTTCAACCGTTTTTTCTAACAGCTGGGTTTGCGCGAGCTCTTCTCTAACTCGTTTAGTTTTGGCTTCACGCGTTTTGATTTCTTCTTTTGATTTAGCATATTGATTTACAATTTTAGCTTCTAGTTCCGCCTGTCTTGCCTGTCTGGCTTTTTCGGCTTCCTTTCTCTTTATAATGGCTATAGTAGCCAGTTTTACTTCTTCCGGAGTCAATTCTCTGGAAGACGAAGGTTTGGGGGCCTGCTCTTGCACCGATCTGGTGGGTGCTGAAGATTGGTATCTATTTTGTTGTGGCACAGTGTGCGAGGAGCCCTGAGGGGGTGCCTGGGAGTTTAATCCGAGGGCCTTTTGCCTCCAAGGGGGTATCTGATTTTGGGGAGGGGGGGCATACCCCGGTGCCTTTCCTCTGTTCCAGGGGTTCTTCGGGCATTGCCTGAAGTTCGCTGGGTGGTCTCCATTGCAATTTGCACACGTAGCCTTCTCAGACCTAGGTCTCTGGCAGTCCCGTGTGAAGTGTTCTTCAGCACACTTAAGGCACTTAGGTGGCATACTGCAGTTCTCCGAGGAGTGATTGAACTGTTGGCACCGGTAGCAGATTTTGAAGCCCCGTGCTCTGAAGGCCTCTACCTTCACAGCCAAGTAACCTAATCTTGTTAGTCTGTAGACCCTCTGCCAGTCTGCCGTAGGCCTAAGGCTGACTAAGAAGATCGGCAGGGGTAATCTCGTTTTAGTGTTTCTCAGTTGAGAAACCCGGACTACATCTAATCCTTCGGATGTTAAAGTGATTTTTATTTCCTCTATGTTATAATTTGTTGGTAGCCCCTTCAGAACTACCTTTTTTGGCCTTTCCGTCTTTAGGTTTAAGCTGTGGAAGGGGATTTTCTCACTACTTAAATGGCGCTGTACAACCCTGTAGGTGTCAGCGTCATTTGGAATCAATTTTAGCATGTCTCCTGTGAGCTTGCCAGATACTTTATTTCCTGAGATATCATTTAGTTTTTTAAGGAGAACTTTGTAATTATCATTGAACTTTATGAAAAAACATTCAGCTTTTGGGTCTTTTTTCTCAACTTCAACTGTTGTTAGCCTGTCACTATTTTCGACCGTTTTAGGTTTAGGTGCACTTTTAAACACAACTGGTTGCGCGGCAATCTCAGCGTAAGTCTTAGTTTTAACATAATCATTGTCAGTTACATTTACAACATTATCAGCTATTTCATTACAGTCCATGTTATCATGGACATTTAAGTTTTCTTCGACAATCTGACTTTTAGTAGGAGCATCCTTAGTGGATTGCCCCTCCATCTTTCTTTTTTTATTTGGATTTTCAACCGTTTTAAGTTTATCTTCATCTTTAATTTCCTTAATTAAGCCTAGCTCTATCATTTTACTTTTGATTTGAACACTAGAATTACATCCCTCACATTTAGAAATCTCATAAATATCACAATCAATAAACCTATCCAATTTCCGGGCAAACAAAAAAGAGTTCACAGAAAGTAACGAACCTAGCATCTTGGAGACTTGATCCTCTTCCTGTCCCAGTAGTCCGTTCATCAGCAGCTCCCTGATGTGAAGAGTCATCACGTAGACTGCCAAGGTGCAGAAGTTGATGGCGGTCTTGATTTCTTCCTTCAGTCCAGTCATCAGTCCATCATCAGGTAGAGTTTCACAGTAATTCGTCATGGCACCCTTGAGAGGCCCGAATTCTTCCTCGTCCAGCTCACCAGCAAGTTCGCGAGTAGCTGCCACGTCGCCTCGTTCCAAATCCATATCGTCAGGGTAGAGAAGTTCCAAGAAATAGCACTACCACGTGGTAACAACACACGTGGCACTCCCAAATGAAAAGCACAAAATCCAAAATGGCGAATCGTCCGTACACACCAAGCTGTAGAATTGCTTTGCCCGACGTGCTCTATCGTAAATAGATATAACACGCCCAAACGCTAGCAAGAAGATCACCAACTTGTAAAAAGCAGGAGCAATACTAAAGCACGTCCGCACAACTCGGGGTCTGAGCTCCCATTGGGGCACAAATAGCAGAAACAGGGGGTTTATATACCCAAGTCTTGGATTAAGAGTCCACCTGAGAGAGCCAATCAGAAAGCAGAAAAAGGACCCATCCGAAACGATAAGTAGCACACAAGATTTGCATGAGGCAAACACAAAGAAAATAACCTGCCAAGACGAGTCAAGTCCGAACAAGAATGAATGAAGCCCAACAAGGCACAAAAATAAGTCGAAATAAGCATCAAAGGCTAAGAAATATAACAAATATATAAAGGAAACAGAAAACACTCCGCCGGACCGAAGATAAAAAAGGAGTAATATTATGCGTTATTATTTTATGTCTGTCTAAATACGTTGCTCAAGTTTTCCTTATCTTTGCGAAAGAGAAAATTCATTGAAGGCTGCAGGGTAGTCATGTGCTGCCCGCATTGCACGGACAAATTCCATGCCAAAATATTTAGTAAGATACTCTGTTATTTGTTATTTACAGATTAATGGGAAACATCACTCCTTTCGCGTATACAATAGACATAGGAATTTTTTTTTTTAATTATACAGTTTTGATAGATCAATAGAATGCAATTTATTTCGTACAGATCGGACCATGCACGACGGAGTTGTAACGTTTGGATGTGACCTTTGCAGTCACTTCACCGGGCAAGCGGTGCAATCAACGAAGGCAATGAACACATACCAGTGTACAGCGAAGATGTTGGTGCACAAATGTCACAGATCATCAAAAACTAACTTTTTACATCTTTTCTACCAAAATCTACTGTTTAAAGGGATATATAATCAGACGAATAATTACATATCAGGTTTTGTATTGAGTTAGGAAAATGGTTTCACTCATATAACTTCAATTACTCAACTGTTCGACGAGGAACTTATGTACTCTCTATCGAAACTTCCGGAAAAAGAACGTAACTTACGTTCTTCATCAATTCACAAAATTCAAAAAATTCCTAACATTCACCAAAAGTCGTCAAGTTGGCGATAATACATCAAATATGACGCTAAGGTCAAGCGACAGACCTTCAAACTATAACAATGGTTTCATAGGAACTGTTACGAATTCGTAACAATCGTCATTTTCACTTCCGTTTAAATTCCCGTCACACTCCTTTCATGATTTACCCCGTACCCTGCGCCCTAAGCAGGACCGCCCATACAAATTCGCACCCCCCCCCCCCCCCTCTACAAGCATTTATCACGATCCACTCTTCATATTTGATTTTTCTCTTTTTGTAAATGTTTCATGTCTTCTCCCCTCTAAAAAATACATGATTGGAGGTAGGGTTCTGGCCCACTTTGGAGCCCGGCAGGCCCTGCCTTAAGATGTTTACGATAATACTAATATACATATCAGACTCAATAAGTCTCCGATCTAACTAAGAAAAACAATTTTTGTTTTAGAAATTCGACTTTATTCATCAACATACTATCCTTCAAGAGTGATACATTCATTCCAAAGCTCCTCTAACTTTTCGATGTCTTTTTTGTAGAACGATTTGTCTTTGCTCTCAAAATAGACCTCAGTTTTGGCAATCACTTCTTCATTTGAGACTAATTTCTTTCCCTGGAACATCTTTATGATGTCTGCAAAAATCCACTAGTCGCTGGGGGCCAGATCTGGAGAGTACGGTGGGTGAGGAAGCAATTCGAAGCGTAATTCATATAATTTAACCATCGTTTTCATCGACTTGTGACACGGGGCATTGTCTTGGTGGAACAGCACTTTTTCTTTTGCATGTGAGGCCGTTTTTTCTTGATTTCTACACTCAATCGATCCAATAATGCCATGTAATATTCGCTATTGATAGTTTTACCTTTCTCAAGATAGTCGATGAACAAAATTCCATGCGCATCCCAAAATACGGATGCCATAACCTTGCCAGCTGACTTTTGGGTTTTGGGTCGCTTTGGACAACTTTCACCGGCTGCTGTCCACTCAGTTGACAATCTTTTTGATTCAGGTGTTGTTGTTGAAACCCAGACCGTCCGACCTACCAGAAAGGTGTAAGGTAACTGTTTGGACGGTCGGGAAGTGCCACCCAATTTAGACCGGAACCCAGTGGGGGAGGCATCCACAGGGACCGTACCCTCCTTCCCCTACCACCAACCTCTCGGAAGGACTTTCGGACCCACATGTTTAACATGATCGTACTCCGCATGAACACGGCGGCAGTTTTGGCAGTGGCTGGAATCGAACCCGGGCCTACCGAGTGCAACTCCAGCGCGCTAACCAATCTTTTTGATTCAGGTGTGTAGTAATGGATCCATGTTTCATCCATTGTCACATACCGACGCAAGAAATCCTTCTTATCTCGCTTGCACAGCTCCAAACAGCGCTCTGAATCGTCGACGTGTTGTTGTTTTTGGTCCGGTGTGAGCAAACGCGGCACCCTCTTCGAAAGCAACTTACGCATACTCAAATTTTCGTGTAAAATAGTAAACACACTACCTTCAGATATCTTTAAAGTGTCAGCTACCTCGCGCAACTTCACTTTACGGTTTTTCAAAACTATTTTGTGGACTTTTTTTATGTTTTCCGGAACAACTGCCGATTTTGGGCGACCAGAGCGTTCAGCATCGTCGGCGTTTGTACGACCGCGTTTAAATTCAGCATACCAGTCAATAATAGTTGATTTCCCTGGTGCAGAGTCTCCATAACGCTCATCAAGCCACTGTTTGGCTTCAACAGTATTTTTCCCCATCAAAACACAATGTTTAATCAACACACGAAATTCTTTTTGATCCATTGTTTTGAGAATTACGAAACTGGAGTCACTAAAACGACTGTAACCTATAAACTAATTGTCAGAATGTCATGAAATTTTGATACGTGTCGTTTGAAGGTTGGTACTATCCAGAAACGCTTAAATCTGATGAAAACATGAATTCGGATTTTCGACTCCGTCACATTATACGTATTACAAGCAAAGCAGAAATGAGAACAAGGCAACGAACACATTTTTCAGAACAATTTACCTATGAAATGAAACTACAGATTCCAAAATAACATATTTTCTTTTGCTGTTGTGCACTTCATTTTCCCCCGAGTTCTTTTCATCTACGGGTCACCTTCTCAGTAAATGGATCACAGAATCACTCATTGGTTTTTTGCTCCAAACATCCACCAACGACGAGTTTAACGCCTGCGTGAAAATAAAAAATGATTTTTCACTTTGAATATACGATGGTAATACTGAGTGGGCCAAATTTAGCCGACTATACAAATTATAAAAAGACCACTCACAACCACAACCAGGGAGGGGGCCTCTGGCCCCCAAATTTTAAAGAGCCCTAAATTTTGTACGTAATAAAAAAATATAAGCAGAAATAATTTTTTAATTCATTTAAAGCTGGTGATATTAGTGATATTAGTTTTTATTTTTATTTATAAAATATATTAATAGTTTTAAATATTATACATCTTTTAAAGTCTTGACATATTGCTTTGAGATAAAAAGTTTGGACGTTTTCTATATGTACAAAAGGACCTTCAAGGCTATGATCCTGACCCCCCCCCCCCCTAAATTTGTTATGTGTTCATGTTTTTCATGTATTTGGTATGCTGTGAGCTCCGAATTAACACCAGGCCCTGAGCCTCACTTTGGCTTGATCAGGCAATGGGCCTCACTTTGACATGATTATGCCCTGCTCACAACTAGGAACGTTAGTCATTCTCACAATCTAACTTGAGAATAAAGCAATGTATAGGAAAAAATCGGTCCAAAGGTTTGGACGGCCGGGAAGTGCCACCCAATTTAGACCGAAACCCAGTGAGGGAAGCATCTATAGGGACCGTACCCTCCTTCCCCTACCACCAACCTGTCGGAAGGACATATAGACACACATATTTAAAGTGCCGCGTTAATTAACTCCCCGTGAACATGGGGATAGTTTGTGCAGAGCCGGGAATCGAACTCGGGTCGTCTGAGTGCAATCCCCGGAGCTAACCACTGAACTCTCCCATCCCTACTATAGATTCCCTGTAAATCGGTCATTTACACGTCAAGTATGATATACACTTGCCAACTACGGATTTATAAATGACGACTTAGCAGAGGGGAAAGCTGCCGTGTTCCTAAAATAACACCGATTGGGTGAAATACAAGGTCCGAGTATGTCCAGGGATTTTGGAAGCTCAAATGCTGCTGGCGGCGACAGGGCGGGAAACTTTTACATAACTTCAAGCACCCTAAAACCAGTCCCAAAGTTAAATTCTTGACTCCCATTGTACATAACAGCATACATGGACCTGTTTTGTATTTTTTTATGCGCATCTCATCATGGAATAGTCAGTCAATACTGTAATAGCAACATGAGAACTTGTTATGTGCTAGAATTCTACCCCGTTCTATATGAGATCTAATATTTACAATTAGGTTCCTAAGTGTGCATCGCACACATCTTACCGGACAGTTGACAACAATTGGGAAAATGGAAGCCATGCCACTTTCATGGTTGTCCGGGCTCTTCATACTCTTCGGAGACGAAGATTTTTCACCAAGACCGATGTGTTGCATTCCTTTGCGTAGCATCTCACTCAGCTGAGAAAATGGCAACCTACTATGATATAAAGAATGTAATTTAAAATATAAATCGCATAAGAATTCGCTTCATCAATTTGAACAAAGGTTCTCGAAGAACTGCAGCTCCGTCACAAACAGTGGCGAAGCGTCAGGGGAGACAAGGTAGATAGCGTCTACCCAAATAATTTATGACTCCATTTTTTTTTAATTACATATTACCTTTCTTTTTCGCCAATTTGTGATCGTGCTCATTTCCATAAATCCTACAATAATGACACACGAATCCACTGGAACACAATTGTTTTCCCATTTCAAGTTATCGGATGACATTCCAGCACATCTATTAAAGTCTAGATATGGGTTAAGCAGATGAATTGGAGAGCGACTCTAGAGTCGGACCCGATGGTAACCTTTACAAATTTATCATAGACACATTCAAATGTTCGACGCATAGCTATAAATATCTATATCGGATAATTATGTGTAGTGAGTACTTTCTGATATTCAGCTTTCGAATCATTAACGTTTTATTGTTTTGGTAATTTTTCAGAACTCTCTCTAAGACTGTTTGGTGGTACACTATCGATAAATGATTAAATTTCTCAAACCATTAAATGAGAGAAGAACTCATAAGACGAACAAATGTCCCTGACTGAGATGTGACGTAACCAACAACCTCGGAGCTGCTAGAGGAGTTATCACCTCGATTTTCTACATCTTGGTCCTTGGACCACAATTGTGGAATCCCTCTAAATTGATATCCAATAATGGGTTCACGAATACAAACGGAGAAGAATGCCAATTGGGTCCCTTGTCGTCCAAGTGATAAAACATCTAGATCGATGCTTGCTAATTTGAGTCCAGGTCAGCTGTCAGTAGTCCCGAAATTTTCTGGCGAGCTTTCGAGAAGACTCCATATGAACAATAAATACAGTAAAACGTTCCAAATCCAAAAACTCGTTTATGTTACTTTTACAAGTTCAAAAATAAATATGGTTTCATTGCATTCCTTTCACTTTAGTTTCTGGCAGAGAAATTTGGGTCCTGGGACAACATTATTTTAGGGGGCTTTGTTGATGATATAAAAATATTCACGGGCCCAAAGCCAACGTGTCCCAATGGATAACCTAGCCCTCGTTATATAGCCATTGTTTTTCTATCTAATACCTAAATGTCCATTGTTACAGCTCAGACAGGAAGCAGGAATATTGATTATGAAAATGTTTTTAGGCGAAGGCCTATTAAGCTCTCCTGAAACCCAAAATATCAAAAATCGTAAAGACCAAAACAAATATAAAAAGCTACAGATCGTACATTAAAACCGTACCATGGAAATTATAGTATTATGATCTCTATATTCTCAACTAGAAAACAATAAAAATGTCGCGCTGTAAAGACAACTATAAAGTGATATAAATGCAGAATTATATAAAATGCAACTAAACGCTGGATTAGATATCATACACTAATGAGTCTTTAAAAAACTGAGAACTTCCAAGGTTCGTAGAATATCTTATATTCCAAGGTTAATATTCTATGAGCTTTGGAGGCCTTTTAGAAACACGAGGCCCCCACTTGTTCATTGCTTTTAATAATTGGCCCTATAGGTATTTCTTGTTTACATTTACCTTGATGCTATAAAAATGCATCTGCTTGAAAATTAGAGGCTTAATTTTATCTGTGAAGCAATCGACAACTGTCGGCTATTATGTTTTTGCCATTACAAACTAATTGTTGGATCTAAATGGATAAAGATGCCAGTTCTGCTCCTGTGATCCAAGTGGTAAGGTAGAACAATATCGTGCTAGCTCGAAGATCACTAGTTCGAACCCAGTTAGAGACAGTCGCTTATATTTGAATTATTGTCCTTTGGCATTTATTGTTCCTGTTTAAATAGATTTCTAGCTATATAGAAATTTATCTATTTAAAAATTACGGCTAAAAGCTCTGTGAGTAGCAAAAAACCCGGGAATTTTGTAAAGAGGGAATAAACAGGGAATTTTGGAAGCATTGGCCACTAATATCCCTTAGAATTAGGGATGGGCAAATAAACACTTTTCTTAAATTCGAATACTTATTTATTACAAATGTCCAGGCATCATCATTCGCCTTTCGAATATCGAACTCGAATATTAACTAGATCAAATATCATGAATGGTTATTTCAAATTATTAATAAATATTACTTTCCTTATACATAATGTATAAGGAAAGTATTGTGATGGGGTCGAAAATTCGAATTCGAGTTTTCAACGGGAGAGCACGTTTCAAGCATCCCTGACCACGAATCAAACATTTTTGAAGTGATGTCTGTGTGTGTGTGTGTGTGTGAAAGTATGTGTGTGTGTGTGTGTGTGTGTGTGTGTCAGTGAGTCTGTGGAGACGATAACTGACGAACGAATGGACCGATTCGAACAAAATTTGGTACAAAAATCACAATCCGTAAACACTGGAAGCCTATTGTTTTTATACGCAATTGTTTTTATACAAAAAGGAGCTATCTTCAAGATAGCTCCTTTATGTATAAAAACAATTTTGTATAAATGCAATTGCGTCCAGAACCCCCCTAAATTTTCGAATGAAATTTTGAAAAAATCGTCAAAAAATCAAAACCGCTAATAAAGTTACGTAAATAGACATTTCTTATGTAACTTTTCATTAGAAAACGATTGACATAGATTTTAGAACGCTAACATGAACCGGTCTCGAGATATTGTACATTTTTCAAAAAAATTATCAAAAAGTCATATAAAATAAGAAAAAAAAATTTCGTATTGAGAACCATGTTCACTTTTCATATGTAATACCATGCGAAAAATTAGGTGACATCATTCTCGTGGATCTAGCTCGTTCCATTCATGAAAAAAGATACTTTGAGTAATACTTTTGTATTTGAACGCCTATAGTCATTTATCTGCTGTAAGAATAAGTTATTTCTTCGTCCATAACGCTTGGCGAGATTTTGGCGGAATGTCGCCAACTTGGCGACTTTTTGAAATGTTGCCAAATTAACAAAAATCTCGCTAAATGGATAAAAATGACGCTAAATCAATGAAAATGATGACTAATTGTCGAAAATTCAATATCTTGGAAAGAATATTAGTATCTACTATAAGAAAAACCTATTTTTTTACTGTAAAAGTAGTAAATTCATTACATTATATAAGGAAAGTCATGTGTTGCCCACATCAGATTTTTTATATTTATTAAATGTTTATTACTAATTACTTGTAAATAAATTAATAAAGTAAAATAAAAAAGTCAAAAGTGTAATAAAACTACGTTACTTTAGAAAGGAAACTTTTTATTTTAGGTAGGTACTTTTACCACTACAATAATTAAAGAATTGTAAATGTTTCTCACTTACTGTGGATGATTACTTGAGCTGAGAAAGCAAGCATTCGAACACATTGAACACATTCAGGATCTAGTCTGTTTTATTTGTGTTTTTTTTGTTTTTTTTTGTTGTTGTTTTCTCTCTATTTCGCAAATTCAACCGGGTGTGCTTTTCAGCAAAAGCACACCCGGTCGCTCTGCTTTTGACGGCGGCATGATTAAATAACTTCATTCGAGCTTTGATAATTCATTCAAGCGAGTACGCAGATTTTTTCCAATAGTCCAAAAATGTTTTCCCTTGGTGTCAAATCTTTTCACAAAGAAATACTGGAATAAGTCTACAAAATTCTTATACTTCTTTTTAGGAGAATGGAATTAAATTTTTAATAGAATGTTTTGCCAACAATGTCATTTAGACAATAACAATATCATTTAGAATACTATATAGGAATTTGCACGTGATTGTGAATGTTAAGTTTCTTTCTATTATATATTCCTTACAAAGAACGGGTATACTGCTATAGTGTTGAAATAAATAGCTAAATAAAAACAGTTGTAAAACAGGGTGTTGAAATCGTTTACTTACGGTGATTGCAAAATATTTTGGGAGGTAGAGAAAAATTTGAGAAACCAGCAAATAGCCACGCATAAGACCTTAAGTAGAAACAGAAGTTGGACGGTGGTTTTGAAGAATTTGCTTCTTGATAGAGCAGAGTGAGTCAGTAGGCTGGCGATATAGATGCAACAAATCTATAGAGAAAAGAGACATTATTCGAGCATATAACAATATAATATGGGTCATAAATTATGAGAAAAAAAAAACAAGTTTTTCAATGTCCTTTACCTACACAACAAGGACGCGCAGAAAAGTAGAACATGAATTTTAATCACACACGAATGTGAATCAAATTAAGGGTATAAGCAGATTCAATTCAAAGTAATGCTATATAAATCTTATAATTATCCTAATTTGAAATCACGCAAAATTGTCGAAGTGAATGAGGGTGTAAAAACTGATGAGATAGTTTGTATGATTATAATTGCGATTATAATTGTATGATTATATCAATAGTTATTATTGCGTAATTAAAATTTATTTCCTACGTTCTCATGGCCCGCTATTGTTTAAGAAAATACATTAAAAGGAAATACCGACCCTTTTCTTCTGTTTCCTACTTCCTATGAAGTAAATTATGGCCTTCACAATTCAAAATAGTGTCTGAAATGAAGATGTAATTAACTGGAGGGAGGCTCAACTCAATTTTCTCAAACCATTTTTAAGTATCTTGCGATTTTTTAATTGCAAATTTTACAAGAAAAAATTCGCCACATTTCTTGCCAAGTAGGACGGTCGGACTGACACACAGACCCTACAGAAGCATCATTACAGTGCTCTCTCCTAACGAAACAATGTTAATTTTATTGATTTGGTATCATGTTCACCAATTTGCGTCCATTTGACAACTTTTAAAAAACTTACTAAGTCGACGATATTCCCCCAAATTCGTCGTTTTCGCCAAACGTTATAAACGGATGGAGAAATGGGTAAGATATTAAATTAATCACTGCCTATGGCTACCATGTTAAAGAAATATAAAATTTAGAATTTTTCTCTCGAATTTCAAAAAATTCTAGTTCTAGATTTTTCGTTAATAGAATCAAATATAGATTAAAATAAAATCGTAGAAAGAATTGCATTTGGCCATTAACAAAATTTTAAAGAACAATAGAAGTGATGACACAGAAATGACATATATAGGATGGTTAGAATTAAAGTATCCCTGTTCAGAGATCTGTAGAGAAAAACCAGTAGTCATAAGAACGCCAGATCTGCGTGGTATGCATTTCAGAACATGGGAAAACGAATAACGCAAAAAAAAAAAATTGCTCCAAAAATGACCGATAGGGGGAGAGATGGCCCTGCGAACCGTCCCTAGTAAAACATAATTCAATAAAACGGCTTGGTATTCGTGATGCTTATGAATTACGAATTGTAAGTGGTTGAAACCCAGACCGTCCGACCTACCAGAAAGGTGTAAGGTAACTGTTTGGACGGTCGGGAATTGTAAGTGGTGTAAAAGTACGATAGATACTGACAATAATCATAAACACCTAAATGCCAATTTAATTAATGCATCTAGAACATGTTACACATGGAACGCTTTGACTGTTAGCAGCGCCTAAAATCTCTTCCCCTATCGGACATTTTTGGAACTTTTCCTTTTTTTTGCTTCATTCGTCTCCCCATGTTCTGAAATACGTACCAAAGAATATACATATACGTACCACACAGGTTTGGTGTTCTTATGACCACTGGTTTTTTCTCTACAGTGCTCGGAACAGGGGGATACTTTAATTCTAACCACCCGGTATATAAGAATGACGGATTTTTAAATCAAAATCATCAAAGAAAAGTTTTAAATGAATTGAATGTAATCATTCTTATATGTATGTCATTTCTATGTTATCACTTCTATTATTCCTTAAAATTCGGTTAATGTCATCCAAATAGAATTCCTTTATGAGCGCCCCAAGGTTTTATTTTGAGTCACATATAACCAAGAACGTTGTGATAACTAAAAAGTATTTCTTACGTTTTAGTGCATTTTACAAAAACCGTGTAACTTGAAAAGTTTTTTTTTATAATATTTTTTAGTTTACAAGCCGTAATGCTTTGTTGTTCATTGGTTGAATGCCCGAAATTTGCTGTTGATGATCATTAGTCATCACCATCACTTCTGATAAATTGTAAGATAAATTTAAATGAATTGAATGTAATCACTTCTATTGTTCCTTAAAATCTTGCTAATATCCAAATGCAATTCTTTCTGCGATTTTATTTTGACTTTCTCATACGAAGTATAGAGAAAGTATTGTTTCACGAAAATTTTCTATTTCGAGATTTTGATGCCAATATATGCTTTAGGACCCGTTTTGATTATTTTTAAATTGATGTCCGTCTGTCTGTCTGTGGTTGTACCCCCAGTGGGGGGGGAGTACATTATCAAACTTGGTACAATTCGAAAGATATTTTTAAGTCTTTTAAAATGGAAGAGTGACATGCTATAATTGTGATCATTTGATTACTGTTTCACAAATGCAGTTTACAATTCTTCACGCAAACAAATGAATGCTACTTACGCCAAGGATCCCATGCTCAAACTGACGAATCAAAACGTTTTTAGCATCTACGGCTCCCATCTTGGTCAATATTTTAAGAACTAAATGCATCAAAATGACCGATAAAGTAGCTCGCAGTACTGCATGTACGTACGACTGGAAGCAATGTAAACGGAAATAACGGAAGATATGTTCATTTTCATCGCCGGCGAAAGCAAAAATTACGGATGCAGCATAAAGGAAAGACAGCAAAGGTTTCGCCTCTAAAATTACATGCTCCATCATGTAAACTAAGAGGAAACTTGAATGATATACTTGGAAAATGTATCTTCAGGTGGTCTATTGAAACAAATTTAAAGTAAGGTTTGACAATGAAAATAATTTCAAAATCTGAGGTTGCACATGTTATAAACATCACGTACTAAGCTAAAGCCAAAGCCAAGGAGTTACCTTTACCCCCACACACAAGGTATTTTATTCTAAGCTATTTTGATGTGAATAACATCTATGGTTCGACCATGGAGATAAAAGTAAGGAGCTAAAACTTCATATTAAGCAAACGCCCATATCGTTTGAGGCAATCATTCAGGTGGCGCTGGGATAAGAGAAGTAGCTTTGTGTTGTATGCATTTCTATAGCGAAAAGCCAAGGATATATATTAGTTAGTTTTGTAATTAGTAGTAATTAGCAGTAAATTAGTAGTAATTAGTAGTAATTAGTAGTAAATTAGTAGTAATTAGTAGTAAAATAAAAGATTAAGTATGCCCAAAAGTAACAATTAAATGAATGCTTGTTTAGACGTAATTTTTGAGAATGAAAAAAATAAGACCCACCCCCATTACTCTAGGACTAGCCGTTCTCAAGATTTTTTAGTTTAATCGCATTTTTGCTACGCCACCTTGAAAATATATCCCGTTACCAAATGAAAACGAAACTTGAGTAAGTAGTGCAAATTTGGTGTTATTTCAAAAATGCAGAGTCCACTTCAACGATGCGATCTTGCAATTTCGTCCCAGTAGCTCAACAGTAGAGCGTCGGCTGGCCAGAAAGGAGATCCCGAGTTCATTCCCGGTTGGGGAATCAAGACTCTTTACAAGTCAACCCTGTAGGTTAGTGCAAAGATGTCGGAAGTCTGAAAGTGACTCTAGTACGGATTCAGTTGAATCTGGAAGATTGAGCGTCGATTTCAAATCAAGGGCGGATCCAGGGGGGGGGGCGCAGGGGGCGCGCGCCCTCCCCGAGAATAGGATTTCAATGCAGAATAAAAAAAATCAAAATGTAAAATTATTAGAAAAATAAAAGCATAAGAAATAAATAAAAAAATTACAGAAATGAAATACGTTTATGAAATACGACAACACAATCCAAAGTAGAAAATATAAGCTAATCTTGATTCAATGACGTATCTAGAAATTAAAAAAATCTAGGAAGGATGTCGTGGCTTGATCACAGTAGGAGCTTTTTATTTTCCACAAATGAAATATATTTGGTTGAATAATGATAAAAAATTCAGAAATATTCGATGATAGCTTAGCGATGCTGTCACACACAAAGGGCAAGACGAATTTTCTAAAATAATACACTAGGTGTGCTTTAAGTGCGGCAATCGCTAATTGAGCTGTGCGAATTATTAAAAAACTAAAACTTTATTGAATTATGCCTGATTTTGCTGGATTTTGTAACCAGAAAGCACTCTGTGTCAAAAGTTAAATATAGTAGGAAAGTAAAAAGTTTTCGGAGTTTAATAAACGAAACGGAAATTACCGTGAACATGAAACTAAAACTCACAAATTATAGAGTACTGAAACCTGCATACATTGCAGATTCAATCTTTCGGGTGTAATAAGAATTTCTATCCTGGAATGTTTGTAATCGCTCAAACTCGACCCTTTTAATTGGAAAAAGTTTGTGGTTGTTGATACTAAGCAGTCGTGATTCTGGGAAAGTCTTGATCAAATGTGCGAACTCCAGACAACGCAACATAAGTAAGGCCAAGGGGAAAACTGGGGTTCGCCAATGTCTACAATGCACTTATCTTGGATTATGTCTTGACTTCGGAGAGTTGCGTATGGCAGATTGCATATGCTACAACGCACTGTTCGAGGGTAATGCCTTGACTTCGGTGGGCGTTGATTGCTTATGCGAGACTACGCAATTGAATGAGAGAATATTCAATGCACATCGTACGGAAACAATGGAAAACTGCGGAACAGACGCAAGTGCTAACTAAAATGACAGATAGAGACATCAAATTAGAGGGAATTTTAAGAAGAACTAATTTAATGATTTGCCTCTGTGGCAGTGAGACCTGGTTGAGGGGGGATCAATATTTTTCAGGTAAAAGCGACTAATAGGGTTTCATTTGTATTTATACGAACTAACTTCAGAGAAAATTTCACACAATTTTCGATTTCTGAAAACCTACCCGCGTTAGTTGTGACCACTGTTCAAAATTTTAGTTATGACCACTGTGTAATTATTTTAACAGTGGTTATATATTATATATAATAACTAATATATAAACTTTTTAACACGTTATTGATAAGAACCGTGAAAAAAATGACATTTGGAAGGGTCCTAAAAAATGTTTTATTATGCTCAGCTCAATAAACAGATTGTTTTTGGGTTTTCGTACTTTTTAAAGAGTCGTAGCTAACAATATATTCTAAATTTATATGTCTAGCAGATATTATTTTGAATATCTTCCCTGTGTTTAAAATGCTTTTAGCGATTAATGCTGTTTCGACCTCGCGTCGTTTGAAACTCTGTAAGGTATGTAAGTCACTATTCAGTCGATTAATTTTGTTTATCTTTTGTATTTACTATTTGCTTATTCAAATAACAACAATGGATTCAATTTTTCACATTAACCAGTATATGAAATACGGAACGACCATAATCTCAATCTGGCAATTTCTAGTTACTGTGATGTGCATGCCTTTCACCAGGAATGCACTAGAAACTGCGGAATAAATAATCTCTTTTTTCAACGCCTTGCAAAAGCATGTATTACTGAGCGATCACTTGGGTTTATTCCTTGGTCGGACACTGTTGGACCCACTAGGATTAGCGAATCGACTCAATTCTACAATTCAAAATTGATATGCTACTAATTGCAGAACAGCTTTAGTGAAATTAACACAATGCCATTGTATGGGAACAGCGACCAAAGCAAATCTTCTTTTCAGCGGTATATCGCATTATGAATTCATAATGGCCGTATTTCGTTCAGTGATTTAATTGTTATAATCAAACCATTCAACAATAGTTTATACAGAAGAAGAGCTTGGATGCATACGAAGCCACTGTAAAAATTTTGCAAGTGGTCAAAGCATGGAGTTAGAAGTAAGGAGGAAAATCTTCTATGGGTGCAAGGCGTTAAAATACCATAATGCTTTGAGAATTATATCTACGCGCCGCTAGTGTTGCTTAAGTAGTTCGAGATACTGGTGTTGCCATTTCTGAACAGATAAATGTTATAAAAATGTGAATGAAATGAAAATGTAATGACAATTAATAAATCACAAATATTTATCATATACATATCATTTTTCTATATTTAAAACAATTTAGATTTACTAATTTGAAGTTAGATTTACCCGTATAAATGCAAATTCGGATAGCAAAGTGTGTATACCTTCATTATTTGTTGAAAATGGAAGATTTTGTATCGTTATAGATAATTAGAGTAATTATATTGCAAATATTTGACAAGAAAAAATAATTTTTATTCTGTAATTTAATCTTTAATCTGCAAGCATTCTGTAATTTGGCAACGAAGCATTTTAGCCAATGACATCAAAATCTTTTGCATTTTGATTGGATACTACACCGATGGCGGGATTAATTTTTGATTCGTCTGCTTGTTTACATTTTGTTTGTTTCTGTCATTTCTAGCTTCATGTCTTCTGTTCACATGCGAAACAATAGGCATAATTAATTGATTACGTTTCACATCTCTCTAATTACGTATAGACGATGTCACTGTTTTGTTCCTGGTTGTAAAACAGGCTACAATGTAAATCGAGCAAAACTTAAAGTTGAAGGAAAAATAAATTTGAGTTTGTTTCAAACTCTCATACATTTACTGTACTTCGTTCTGTTCAATATTTCTCTTTAATAAAAATAATTTAAAAAACACTCCAACATTGACTATTAGTTGTAGTAGTATATTTTAAAATTCAACTTTCAGAGATTTGAATCTGTTTCTGCAGGGTACACTGTAACAAATTATAGTTGAAGTATTCTATAAATAGTTAAATTACCAGTATATATATGTATATTGACTTCAATTTATGCTTATCTTTGCGAGATGTTGAAAATAGACATGTTAATAGGTAGTAATAATATACAATATGTAATTACAGTTAATAACATTGGCAGCATATAGTTAATACTTGGTATTTGATTAGGCAAAAGCTAATAGGTGTTAGTGGATATTAATTGAATATTTAAAAATAACACTCAAAGCCTTCCCACCTTCATATTAAAGTACATGATCTTGTCACTGGTTACCACTAAATCATTAAAAAAAAAGCTCCCTTCCTCTAAATAAAAATTACTGTATTTTATGTATATTTTCACTCATAATTCAATTGTGTAACGTGCAACTTGTAGTTTTGTGAAAATTAGAGCTATTTATCATGGGTGTCCATAGGGAACTGCAAGAGGGGGCACTTGCCTCTCTCCCCCCGGGACATTCAAGGTCACAAAGGTGGACATAAATCTAGTGAATGTTGTACGTCTTATCCTTGAGTTTTCCCCACTGACATCAGTGGTCTGCCTCCCCAGCACTCTGGAAAAAGTTCTATGGGCAGCGTCCATACTGTTTAAATTTATACTCTTTCCATGCACAAAAATTTGTTTAAAAGTTTAATTCATATCTTACACAAAAAAGTGGGAAAAGGTGCAAATTAAGATATTTTTATTGCTCAAAATAAAGTATATTCTGCATATTTTGATGCAGTCCTTATATTTCTGATGATGTCCTTATACTTTTTTCTCGTGTTCTCAGTGCAGCGATCAACATTGCTAATCACTGCATTGAGAGCATGATTTCATACTTTGAGAACACCTCCACCACAGCTGGTGGGAGGTTCTGTGACTATGGTTTTCCCTCTTGTAAAAAATTATATTTTATCAACTTGACATTTTTGTGGATAGTTGATATTTAAAATGCTAGTACTTTTTCATTACAATTAATAGTAAACTGCCAAAATATTGACAACTGTTATGTTACTAAATTTTAATATCTAGTTTGCTCTTAAAAATATATTTATTCTTGGTTCGCATTGTATTTTGAACTAATAGGTATGAATAATTTCAAATTTATTTTGTATTTATATGTACCAAATTAAGATTTTAGCAGTAAGTTATATTTCAGTTCATTTGTGTTCAGTGTTTAAATGTATAACCTGCATTTTGTTATATGTATTTTTCAACAGCCAAAATAATACAGCAGTATCCTTTGCCTAGCTGACAAATTTTGTTTAAAGAATAATTAGATATTTTATTACATATTCAGAAGTTGTATACATTTTATTTGCATATGCTAAGAAGAATGTTGAAGTCATAAAAAAAATATATGGTAAAAGACTGGGAAGTTATATACTTTCTAGCTAAATAAGTACTTCTTCAGGTGTTGCTTTTAAATGAGTTCAACTTCTGTATGGAGTATTTTTTTAGCATATGAAAAAAATATTCAGTGCATGTGTGGATCTTTGTCAAGAGCAAGAATCAACATGTTTATCTGTCAAATGCTCCGCTTCTAAGCTACAGCAATAACACATGTATCCTTACAGTTTATTTTAATTTATTACCTGGACTTGTATTCAAGCTCAATTAATAATTTTCGTATTATTTTTTCTAATCAAATGTTTACTGTACAATATAAGAACAACTACAAACTCTCAGCAAAAACTGTACAAGTAAGTTAAAAATAAATTTTCTTAGGTAATTTCTAGTTACAAATAAATTTCTTATGTAATTAATATGACGTCCAAACTGAGACCTCTGCCATAATACATTGCATAATAATTATCTTATATTTTTGCAAATTTTATTTTGTTTTAATGCATGTAGATGTTTTGATTTTATCTTAAATTGATTTCAAAATTACTTTTGTATTTTTACATATATCTTATTAATTTTACCTTGTTGACTTTTGAAGAATTTACTAACAATTTAGTAGTAATACATAGTTTTTAACATTGTTATATTTTATCTAGTTACTTTGCTTTTATTGATTTCATAATCTTTGACTCTGATTATATTTTTAATATTCTTTTACTTTTGTCTTTTTAGATTTGCTATTACAAGTTCTATATGAATGTCATTATTACATTTATCTTTACATGTCTGTAGGTTATAGTATAAAAAGTAAAACATGTGACATAAAATGTTGCCTAGAGAAAAATTTAAATACAGTTAAAATTATTAGCTGATCTATTACCTTATATATGGATATTAGAAGAATGAATTGATGGTAAATATAACTTCATATTAGAATTCCCATATCAAAATAACCTTGAATTCTAAATTTGGTGCAATTTCAATAAACATTGTATTTTTTAAAATATGTATGTGCATTATGGTTCTTTTCTCCCAAATTATGGGCATATATTTTTATACATGAAGAATTTGGTTTTTGCCTCAGTTTTGGTTTTAATTGGTTACATAATTCATAAAAAGCGATTCCTAAGGGTTGGTGCAGTAGACAAAAGCATCTTCTTAATTAATATTTGAACTGTCTACACGTAGCTAATATGGAGCCCTTAATGGTTTACTGGTATGCAAAAAATGTACTAAAGAATACCTCATCTTTCTAAATATCATGTCTTATGTTTGAAAGTAATGCATCACACTATATTTAGAATGTTTTGTTTTTATTATCAACCCTTTATAAGAATAATAGACAGTTCTTCGTTTTTTCTTCTGTTCCTTCGCTTTATAATCAGTGCAATAATTTATTCTTAAAATACTTCTCAAATTGCATTTATTAAAATCTAGTGCACACATTTCACATCACTCATCAAACTGCCATATTGTTTGAATTTTTATAGGCAGGAAAAGTTAAACGGGAAGTTAAAATGTAAAATATAGCCAAATTATTATCTTTCACACTTTAAGTAATTCATGTATATTTTGTTTAAAATCTGTTTAGGCTAAGTTGTATATGTGTCATGCTGTTCTGTGTTTGTCGCTGACCTATGCAACTTCCCCATTAATCATTGTTTAAATAAACCTGGTTCAATTATTCACATTCCTTCTAAACGTTTTAGTGGAAAATAGTATATTTTTATAGTCATTAATTTCTGTTTAGTCTTAAAAATTGGAAAAGTTCATTTATGTCAAACATGTTTTTTAAAATCCTGCATTTGTAATTCATATTAAGTATATTTATTTTTGGATACCATTATATACTTTTATTTGAATTCTTTGCTTTTGCATATCCATAACTAAAAAAAGTACCCACTAATTTATCCCCATAAAATTTAAATATTTTTAAGTTTATATTCTTTTAAGTGTTACAATTACATTTATTTATGTTCCTTAAGTGTTACAATTTTAGGAATGTTGCAGTGTTCTATGCTGGCAAGTTATCATTTCCAAATCCATGGCTGGCAAGTGTCTTGTTTAAAATGTTATTCTACTGTTCATCTAATTAGGTTCAAAAAATTATTTAATATTTTGAAATAAATTATCTTTTCACCTACTGTTAATCTATTTAAAATGTTAAATAATTTAAGTTGATAATTTGAACAAAGTATTGTTGATATTTTTATATACCCTTTGTATATATTGTTTGTTGTGCACAATAATTAGTATATATACTAGGCGAATACCCATTGGAAATCAATGGTCTCACAATAAGCAACCCCTGAATAATGTGAAATTTTGAATAATTCGTGTTTCACATTTATTTGGCGAATCGATTACTTCGGTGTGCAGAAATCTTTAGAGGGTAAAGAAGAAAATATTGGAAAACTTAAATTGTGCACTTCTTCCTTTCGAACTATCTACACGTACACCAAGTTTCTATCTCATCCCGAAGCAAATTATTTTATCATTTCCAATTTCAAACATTTTTCTGTGGAGCACATCCATAAATGAACATTTTTGAAAAACTTTGTTCGTCTTGGGTTTTTTATCAGATTGGCCCGTATACCAAATATCACACCTTTATCACATTTAAAAGGAAGCGTGTCTCATTTATTCAGAAAATTGAATATATTGGTGTGCAGCACCCCTTAAAGTAGCAAATATCGGAAATCTGTAATTGCACACTTTCTTCCTTTCAAACTATCTACTCGTGCATCAAATTTGAAGTCTCTATTCTATCGTGCAGCATGTTTTTTCTATCACTTCACCTTTCGAACGCTTTTCAGTGTAGCACCCCCTTAAATGAACATTTTTGATAATCCGTATTCATCTCGTTTTTTTTTATCAAATGTATGCCTGTATACTAAATTTCAAGCTTTTATCACACTATAAAGGAGACATTTTTCATTAGTTCATCAAATTGAATATTTTAGTGAGTGCCCCTCCCCCCCCCCCCTCCTACAATAGCAAATATTGGAAAACTGAAATTGCATGCTTTCCTCCTTTCTAACTATTTACACGTAAACCAAATTTGAAGTCTATCTCATCGCAAAGTATGCTTTTTCTATTATTTCACCTTTCGATTGTTTTTGTGTAAAATACCTACCCCCTAAGTATACATTTTTGAAAAACTCCATTCTTCTTGGGTATTCTATCAGATGATTCGCCCATATACCAAATATCAAGTCTTGATCACGTTTTAAAAGGGGTGTTTCTCCTTTATTCCGAAAATTGAACATTTTGTGGTCAGGCACCCTAAAGTAGAAAATAATGGAAAACTGAAATTGTACACTTTCTTCCTTCCAAACTATCTACCCATACACCACATTTGAAAAATCTATCTCATCCCAAAGCATGTTTTTTTTATCAATTCACATTTTGAACGCTTTTCTCTGGAGCACCCCCTTCAACAAACATTTTTGAAAAACTATATTCGTCTTGGGCGTTTTCATCAAATGGTTAGCTCATATACCAAATTTCAAACCTCTATCAAATTTTAAAGGATCTATTTCTTATTTATTCAACAAATCGAACATTTTGGTGTGCGGCACCCCCTTTAGTAGAAAATATTGGAAATCTGAAATTGCACATTTTCTTCCTTTCAAAAAATGTACCCATACACCAAATTTGAAGTCTCTATCTCATCGCAAAGCATGCTTTTGCAACATTTCACTTTTCGAACGTTTTGATGTGAAGCACCCTCTCTACAGAACACATTTGGGAAATACAATTTTTCCAGATGATTTTATCGAATGATTGACTTGTGTACCAAATTACAAGTCTCTATCTATTCGGGAAGTGCCTAAAAGCGTGACATGCTGACAAACACTTGGTAATTAGTATGTAGAGATTGTTTCATTTTAAATAATGCAATTAAATGCAATTATAAATTTTTTAATTATGTTTTGTATTCATCCTTTTCATCGAGTATGCAAAAATAATGCAAATTATGGGTTTAAAAGAAATATACCATAGAAGTAATAGTATGAATAATATGTATATTGTATATATATATTTTTTAAGTAAATATAATATACTAGCTGTCCCATGCAGAGCATCTACTCTCTAGTGTCTGGTAACTTACTACTCAGTCTCTGGAGTGTGAGTCTTCAACTTTTTCAAACATTATTCCATACTATTTAGTTCTATTTGTCTCACAATCATTATCAGAATAAAAGTATAGCTCTTGCATTCCTAATGTCCATAGACAAATGTGGACTCATTAAGCAGATAAGATAAAAACACAATTTTATTACTCATTTTGATATATATTAACTGTCATTTCTGACATGTATTTAGTTATTTTTAACAGCAATGAAGATTTTAAAATACTATGTCTCCTTTTAGTATATAATTTATTTCCCAATGTTAGTTCAAATTTTGGTGCTCAACAACCCTTAGACGTTCATTTCTGACACGGTAATGTAATGATGAAATTCTATTAGCCATGTTTAACAACTGCATTATTTGATATCTGTCATTGTTATTTCAACCACTGTTAATCTTGGAAATACGAATTGTATGGCGATGCATCTCCCAGTACTTAATATTGCCATAACTTGTGGCTTTATATTTTAACACCTTAAATCTATATAGAAAGAGCAATATTCTGGAGTTCTATATTGAATGACGACCTCAGATACTGAAAATGAAGCCAGATATTGGACCCATTTTTACAACAGTGGAGAATTCTAGTGCTTTATGTTGCGTATGACATGAGATACTGAAAGTGAAGCTGGATATTGAATTCATTTTTATGTATTTACAACACAACAATAGATGTTATAATATATCCTTTTGTGTTGTGGCTATGCAGACAGTGATAGAGCGTTGTATTCTATTATAGTAGATATTCCATGAATAAATCAGTTTTTAAATTACTTATGTGCAGAACACTCAAGGGCCTCACTAGTATTTATAAGCACAGTTGTTTAAAAAAAATATTGAATAAAAAATCATCATTTTGTATGAGCTGAAACTTGTCCAAAAGAACAAAATTTCAAAGTAATTATATGCAACACCCCTTTCTCATTTCATGCCCTGAAACGGTCTCTCTCCACTCCACTCCATGATGATACATCTTTTGGATGTGCCAATTAATGATATAACACATTTAGTTATAGTGATATCTTGATAGAGCAGACCCATATGCAACACCCCTTTCTCATTTCATGCCCTGAAACGGTCTCACTCCACTCTATGATGATATATCATTATTTGGCACCTCCAAAAGATGTAACACATTTAGTTAGTGATATCTTGATAGAGCAGACCATTCTAAAAGAATTCAAATACTCCAACTCTTTAGTAAAACTGATAAAATATGAATTTACTATACATATATATTCTAAATGTGATTAATACTACTGCACTCCAATGCTGAGTATATGTAATTTACATGCAACACTTTTCCAATCAAATAGAGATCTTTTAAAATAAATTGCTCAAATGCTTTAAAAATGAATGTAAAGTAACATGTGCAATTTGATACAAAATTTGCAACATATGAGTTTGAGAAACAAAATCAATCTCCTTTTTCGGGATAAAAACACAGAACAACCACACACACTCTAAAAGTTAAAAAACACATTTAAAATAAAATTATTTTATTTCATACTATTGCACAAATGATGTAACAAATTATCTGTACCTTTGTTAAATACATGGAAAAAAATTTCGATTACAAAAACTTCAATTATCTTTGAATTTCCCTATCCATGTAAAATCAAAATATACATATTTTGTTTAAAAGTGAAAACACAATATGGTTCGACATGCATTAAAGTAAATTGACAAATACTTTTTTTAGCAATCATTTGTACTAGCAAATGCTCTGAATTAACTAAACCGTCAACATCACATTCAGCTATAAACAGAACATCAGCTCGATTGTTATGATTGCTATTTCCTAATTTTTACGATATATACATAAGAATGTATTCCATCTATTAAGTATGGATGGGACAGTTTTTGAATAATAATTAATTTATCTAATAGAATTAAATACTAGATTGAAGAAAATAAACATACCTCTAAAAACTTGTGTTGATCTAAATTTAAATCATTGACATCCCAATATTGCGCCAAAGTCCGAAATAATTTTTCATTTTCCTGCTTTTCCCACATCCAATGACGTCATGTTCAGACGCACTGCGCATGACACTTCTCCCAAATGAATGAGTTATTTTAAAATTAAAAAAAAATATTTCCCAACTATTTTTCAAGTGAATTAGTGCATAGAAATTTTCTTCATTGTTTGAACTATAATGTACATTGAACCTCTAATTCATTTTTTCGAAATAAACAGTTTAAATAAATTTTATTTAATGCAAACCAGCTTTTTGCCGAAGAACTGCATACAATGTATAACGTTAGAACACTCACGAGCGCCCCCTGAATTACTGTCTCAAATGGTTTTGGCGTTTACTCAACATGGAGATTTTCCTCCTTACTTCTAACTCCATGGGTCAAAGTGCTAAAGGAGAGGCATACCTACGCTGAAAAGTTTTATGCGGAATTAGCGATGAAAGAAGAAAGCAGGAGTTGAGAGTCTAACTAATTATTCCAAGGCTAGCTGGCAGATAACAGCACCAAGTTAATAATTTAGTGGAAATACTTCTCATCAACAGTGCACTGGAAGTGGGCTGTTTGCGTTCTTTGCTCAAATTAATCCTCAGATTTTAAGAAAATTTTCATTGAAGTGTCTATTAAATATCTTCAGATCCAAATGATTCCAAATCATTACACTAGTTCTCATTGAGCTACACTATGTTGACAGACGCAATTAGCTGACGGCGTCTCCACAATCATGGCGGATAGCAACAGTTGCTAAGGAGCTGTGCTTTTATGACATAATTCCTCACATCGTTTTTATCTCAATGGTTTCCCCAATAAGTCTCATAATTTTTGTTAAAGCAGAAAATAATTCTAATGTCTATTATAATCTGAGCTTATGCATTTACTTTCGAGGGAGGGGGGATTCGTAAACGCTACATAATCAATAAACACAGTTTTTTAGCATTACTTATTAAATATCTAAAGAAATCCATAGTAAAAATGCTTTTTCAACAAAAGCAATATTTATTTATTTATTGTAAGCCTATTATAATCTCTAAATGTATACTAAAAATGTATTTAATATTGGTGCATTGAAACTGCACCTGCATGGCCTCTCCTCTCGCTTCCGAACTCCTAAACCAATGAAATCAACAGAGACATATGTTTTTGTTGCAGTTTATTTGTAAAATTTTCGAGAAGTACTCATCGTTGTTCTGTATAAAATTTGACAATTTTTATTTCTGTATATGTTGAACACATTTTTTAGATCGTAATTGCAGATTCTGAAAATTACTGGACAAAGCTAACGACTAACCTATGTATACACGAAGAACCGCCAAAGAAATGTGCGAGCAACCAGTTCAAACCGGTTACGAAAGGTGAGGTAGTACTGCGAGTTATGATTGTAAATTCGAGCGTGGTTTTGTGTTTAATGTTTTTATAAAGTGTGTATTGGCGAATATATTAATTTATATCTGTATTATTTGTTTAATTATCTTGTATTTAAAGTAAGTTGCTTGTATTATTCAGCTTATTTTTGATTTAATAATATCCTTTGTGCTTGTAAGTTAATGCGTATAAATTGTGTTCATTATGTTTTCAAATCGGAGTTAACATGCATAGCTCTAACCACACTGCAGAATTCTCTAATTGTTTTTTATTCATGCATTTTTTTCATATCTTTAATCGTATTATTCAGTTTATAAACAATGTGCATTGCTTAGATATTGTTGTATTGCAATTAGTTCGTAATTAGAGGATGATTTTGTAGAGTCTAAGCGAGGCGTTAAAAATACTATATTTTTACTTTTTATCTTAATCAGCCCAAGAATTCACTACGTTCTCATGACTTTTATTAACCAGATTGAAGAAATATTGGATCTATTTTTTGTTTTCGATTTTGATCACTGTTTACTTTGATCATATTCTGGTAAAAAATTATAACGTGTTATTAAAGAATATGTATTCGATGATAGATTTTGTTTTCTATTTCTTTAAAATTGATTTTTTATTATAAATAATACACAATCTGTTTTACAAAAGCTTATACTCCCGTTTACAGAACATCGTGCTAACTAATGTTGATTGTACTTAATTATTGTACAAAAATACCAAGCCTTGTATTAAAATTAAAAAATATATTGTTTGAAACGTTTTAGTGTTAAATGATTGGCTAATCAATTTGAATTTTTGTGCTACAAATTAATACATGTTTTCGTTTTTATTGTTTTTTTATTTAAACTGTGCTGTGTTTGTTGTTATGATTTATTTTAAGGAAACATTCCAGTTTGTCGTAAAATATTCAAATGATTGAAATTTTTCAAATTGAAAGTTCTCTGTTATGCAAGCTACCCCAATCTCCAAAGAGGGTACGTATGCCAAACTTGATATCAATCGAAATATTTTTTCCTTTACAATGATTACATGATGACAAGGCTCAAAATTTAATGAATTAAAATATACTGCAGAAGACAATGATATAACTAAATTTTAGTAGTTAATATTCCTATGATTGGCACAGGATGAGGTAGCCCGATAATGTTTAAAATATACCACGAAAGACCATACCATACTAAACTTCATGTAAACTGTGATGAATGGGATCTGATTAGTTAAGGCCTGAAACATTTGAATCACACTGACAAATCCCAGATTGAGATAAATATAAGATTGTAAAAAAAAACTGGTTGATCCAGAGAAAAATCCCCATGCCAAGTCTTCAAAAAGCGTTCTAATTGCGATCACTTTTGTTTGTAATCTGATAACTTCTCATATGCATTACATCCAATAAGCACATGGTTGCTACCATTTTATGAAGAGAACAGCTTTGATATAAGGAATTTGGTGAATTCCGCCTTTTTCTTTTTTTTTTGCGCCAAGGAAGATTACACAATTTGAAAAGTCCTAACGAACCCCATGTTAGGCTTTGTGCATAACAAATATAAAAATATATAATTAAAAATCAAAAATGCATAAAAACGTAATACATAAATAAGTATATAAAAAAACTTAGAAAACGATACTTAGAAAAATATTTTACTGAATGAAATTTTAAAAGAACAATAGTTACTTAGCAAAAACGGTACAGCTTCAATATAAAGAATTTGGATCCGATAATCTTTTTTCTGAAGCGATAAATTGCTCTTGGAGTGAAATTTCCCATGATATGTTTTTCTGGCAACTCCTTTTAGTTCTCTGTTATCTACGGCTTCGGCGATTCTACTTTAGTTGTGTTGTTGCTTTGTGTGAAAGCCCCAGGCCGTCCGGCTTGTCCAGAGGACTTGGAGCAACAAAATGATTGCTTTGTGCTTTGTTCTTTGCTTTGTGCTTTGTTGCTTTGTGTGTAGAAATACATTAAACATGGGAATATCATACAAAAACGAAAGGTAGCACATGTTAGTAGATAAAATAATGTAGAAGCAAAAAATTTACATAGAAATGATCATTCTCTGATGACCGCAATATGGAAACTGCCATTTATGCAATTTGGATATTTACATGTTTTTTCTTTGAAAAGTTTTGGATTTTATTAAACCAGGTACTGTGTTTTGATTTTGATTTAAGAATGGCTTCAGCTTTGTTTTAGCGGGTAATTTAAAGTTTTAATTTCTCGACTGTTGAAACTCAGACCGCCGATCTACTAGAAAGGTGAAAGGTAACGATTTTTTGACTGTAATTTTATGATATTTTGACTTAAATTTTATGATTTTCATGTTACGTCCGCACAGTTGTCGCACAAACAGACTCAAAGTGGTTTTTTTAAAATTTTGTTAAAGTGTATTCTTTTTTCTAAGTATCGTTTTTCAAAATTTTGTTGAGGTGTAATCTTTTTGCGGAACAGATTTGATATAAAGAATTTGGCTAAATCTGCCATTTTTTTTGTCGCCAAGACTGGCGCCAACATGTACGGTATTTGAAAAGTCCTAACGGATGCCATCTTGAACATTGCACGTAAGAAATATAAACATATATAATTAAAAATGCCGATTTAACAATACTTAGAAAAAATACGAAATTTTATAAAAACGTTTGTTTGAAAAGTCCGGACGCCATCTTGAACATTGCGCATAACAAATATAAACATATATAATTAAAAATGCCGATAATTAACAATACTTAGAAAAAATACGAAATTTTATAAAAACGTTTGTACTTTAACAAAATTTAAGAAAAAACAGAACTTAGAAAAATGTTTTAACTAAATTTAAGAGAAAACAATACTTAGAAAAAAGTTTGTACTTTAACTAAATTTAAGAGAAAACGATACTTAGAAAAAAGTTTGTACTTTAACTAAATTTAAGAGAAAACAATACTTAGAAAAAAAGTTTGTACTTTAACTAAATTTAAGAAAAAACAATACTTAGAAAAAAGTTTGTAGTTTAACTAAATTTAAGAGAAAACGATACTTAGAAAAAAGTTTGTACTTTAACTAAATTTAAGAAAAAACAATACTTAGAAAAAAGTTTGTACTTTAAAGAAATTTAAAAGAAACGATACTTTACATGGACAACAAAATCAAAACACAGTACCTGGTTTAATGAAATCCAAAACTTTTCAAAGAAATACACGTGTAGATATCCAAATTGCACAAATTATTGTTTCCACATTACGGTCATAAAAAAACTCATTTCTATGTAAATTTTTTGCTTCTACATTATTTTATTTAATAACATGTGCTATCTTTAATTCCTGTATGATATTTACGTTTTTAACACACTCAGACACGTTTTTACACATACACCAACAACAAAACAAAAATAAAACGGCCGCAGCCCACTATATCAGAAAGCTAAAAGGGGTGGGGTTGCCAGAATTTCCAGAAACACGCGCAAATCAGGCGCACCACATTTCGCCATTTGGCGCCACATCTGGCTCGCGAAAAAAAGTTGAAAAATCCAAATTCTTTATATCAAATCTGTACCGTGAAGTATTTTTGAAATCCTAATTTTTTTTTAAATAGCTATTAGATTTGTAAAATATTAGTAAAGTATGTAACAGATGTGTTGAAATCTTAAAGTTGTGAAATATTTACAAAGTCCCACAAATTAACGTGGTTTGTTTTCGATATTTTTTTTTCTGTTCATAAAATTTTCCTAGGTATTTCATTCTTTATTTTAGTATTTTAATATCCTATTCAAAATTTTATTTCATAACGTAAATTACATCAATTTCCATGTTTTTGAGATGCCCAGATAATTTTCAAAGTAAATTATAACTATTTTTACATTTCATTAAAACTCCCCCCCCCCCCCAATAAATAAATCTTATTTGGGGGGGGATTCTAAATTTATTTCTATTGGGGGGGATTTTGATTCTAAATTTATTTTCATATTGTGGTTGAATACTTACATTACTTTGGCCGGATGGAACCCTTAGCAAAAAAACGAGTTGGAAGCACATGTTTTCTTGAACATTTGCCCAAATTCAGATGCAGGGAAACTTAATTCATTCTTCTACAGATGATATTTAATACATCAAAAGTAACTAGAATTATTTGAAAAATATTATGAAATGAAGAGAAAAATGTGCAAATTTAAGAAACATTCGTAGCGACATTCTTTAACAAATTCGATTGAAAAAAAATCTGATAAAATACCTATTTCTTATTAAAATGCAAAAGCCGAGTGCTGTTTAGATGCCTGGAAAGTTGTGGGTTACCAGATTGGTGATGGAAACCTAATGGAATTGTAACCCGTTGTTTGGTGCGAAAAGGGAGAGGGGATTATATTCTATCAATCACCCAAAACTGTTAAATAAAATCTAACATTCTGTTTCTACAAAACACAAAAATATATTATAAAATACAAGAATAAAAATACTGACGGTATTAAAATGAAGTGACAGGTGTGTGATATGGTAAACTGCAGTCTTTATTGCTAAGAAATCCAATTAATTAAATAAAGCATCTTAAAAAGGATGTTTCTCTTTAGTAAAACTAATTTATATTTTCTCGTTTTAGTGAAAATATGTTTATATTTGTTTTCATGTATTAAAATAGTTTTTTTTTTGGGGGGGGGGGGAGGTAAATAATATTATATAATTATTTTATTTTATTTTTTTACAAAAAAATAATATCTGCACTTTAATTTTAGATAACTCATCTTGCATAAAGTCATTTTGCAATATATAAACTTCAAAATTTCTCTGCAGTAAAGGTAATTTTTTGTTATTTTTTATCTTTTTGTTTTTCATGCTGAAAGTATATATGTACAGTATAAAATTATATATAATTTATTTTATTATTTTTTTTTATTAATATTATATATATATATAATATACGGTATAAAATTTTAAAATTAATGGTAGCTCTCAGGTGTAATCAGGGCTGTCCTGAAAGGATATATGCTGTGTACGCCGCATACTCTCAAGAAATTAAAAAAATACCAAGTATGTGCCATGTACTCTCAAGGTCTCAAGAAAGTTTTTGTATTTGCTGGTTTTGGGACAACTTTCAACAAGGCTTAGCCTTTTTTTTTTTGCTAAGCTTGAATGGAAACAAATGAGGAAAAACCCCTTAACCTCCCAAGCTTCAAAATAATATCCTGCGTACGACCAGGAGAGGAATTAAAAACTGATGAAAGTGGCGAGTGTCACCTTGGGCTTAGATAGACGATAGATGACCAGTCAAATGCCAGTTAGCGCAGTGCGGTGACGTCACAAAGTCCAGTAACCCCATTTTTCATAAAAAGTCAGTGCAGGGGGAGAAAAATAGAAAGTGTTCCAAGGTACAAAATGATCCATCTCTATCAATATATATATATATATATATTAATATATGTCCTGTTAAGCATTAAACTATTAATATTGTGAAAAAAGTTACTTATGGGCTTAAAAATGGCAATTATATGGCCTAAATGATTCAAAAATTTCAAGAGGGGTGGCATCCCCTTTCATACCCCCACCAGGGACTCCGCAACTTGGAACCCCGCAATTTCAATACTCTTTAAATGATTTCGTGCTCATCCGGCAGTAAAAGTTCAATGTAAATCTCTTTCGAATAAAAATGTCGCAGATTTATTTAATAAAAGAGATAATGTGACAAGTTCTAGAAAGGATACAGAAAAGGAATCCAGTTTATCGAAAAGGAAGAATGGTGAATCAGAAATGATTGCGGAAAAGCCAAAACACTGGGACAAGTTATAAAAACATATGTAAAATTTTAAAAACTGCTTTGATTGAAAAATATGGTGTGTCATACTTTCAATATTTTAAGCATATTTCAACAGATACAATACATATTTCAACAGATACAATACATATTTCAACAGAACAATACATATTTCAACAGAACAATAATATATTGATATTATTTGATGAATGTATAATATTGGCAATTGATGTGATAAATAATAAATAAAATGCATTTTTTTTTAAAGGACCACTGTGCTAGTGTTTTTATTTTAACATTTTCCTTTGATGTGTAAGTTATTGCATTTAAACAAATTCAAAAGCCCTCCTCAATGGATTAATTTAATTTTAAAAAGGTATTTTTAATAGTTATCATAACTGGTAAAATACATTTGCTTGTGTCATTGGTGTTGCAGATTGATACAGAAAATTCTGCTACTGGGCTGAGGTGTAATATAGGTGGCAATAACAAATGATAAACAGTTTAGTTATCCCTAACTGTAATACATCTTATTAAATCAATCTATCTCAGAAGCCTTAAGCAAGGTGACAGGAGTTATTTTTTAATTAAAAGTGGAATTTTTAGTGAATTTCAAATTTGTTTGATTAAAATAAGATTTAAAAAAAAAAAGTTAACGCATGCTAAAAATCTGATGTGAACAAATAACATATGACTTCCCTATACAGAATATAGATATAATGCAATAAATTTACTTCTTTAACAGTGAAAAATGATGCATAATATCCACAGCACAATGTTTGTAATTTTGAATTGTATGTACATTTGTCGCTTTTTCAGATAACAACGTGTAAAACTATTCTGAAGTACCCAATATTAACTTATTACACACAACTCTAAATTGACTATTGAATATATATTTGTTATTTTTATGTAATTTTTTTGATAAATTTATTTGAAAAATATGCAATATCTCAAGAATGGTTCATGCTAGCCTTCTAAATTTCTCATTCGTTTTCTAATAGAAAATTGCATAAGAAATTATAATTTACACAACATTATTAAAGGTTCTGATTTTTTAATGATTTTAATGACAATTTCAAAATTTCATTTTAAAATTTGGGGGTCTTCCGATCATTCAATTGCATTCAATATCAATAGAGCTTCCAGTATTCACAGATTGTAATATCTGAACCAAATTTCATTAGAAACACTCCATTCATTTGTAAGATATCGCTTCAACGGCACATATACAGACATCCCCTCAAAAACATTCTATTTGAGGTATACATTATACTATGTATATAAAGAAAGTAATAGACTTTTCAAAAGTCATATTTGTATTGTATAAGATGTTTTTGCAACCTAGATATTTTCCAGCCTGGTGTAACACACTTAAAAAAATAAAAATTAAGGATCAACTAAGTAGCTTTAATGCCCTTAAGTGAATCTTTCCCCCTATTTCTTTAAACCAAAATTTTAATTCAAAACATTTGATTTCACAACTAGTAAATTTTTTCAGTTACATTTTTTACTGGTTACTTAAATTTAATGTATTTCAGTAAATAACTAATATGACTCCGAATTTAAGGAAATTTGTGTGATAAACTTGATTATCTCAAATTTCATCACCAAGTTTGAGCTAGAACTCTATTCTAGACTTAAGTATTATTATGCATGATGTTTCTAAAAATCCTAATATTTGCAGGTGGCAGTTTCGTTAAGGTGACACTATATGACAACTGTCAGAGTGGATGGGATGAAGCAGCCTGTTGCATTTGGAAGCCCAGGTGAAGTATTTATACGTATATTTTAGTGCAGTTCGTAACTCTCTAGGTCATGGGTTCTTAATTTGTTGACTATGCCTCCCCAGTGGTGGTATGAATATATTGTAGGGGAGGTGTGAATTACATCTCAACTATAAATTGTTATGATGGTTGAGTTGGTTGCAAAGCCATGCTCACACAGAAGAATGAAGAATTGGAATGACTTCAAATTCTTAATAGAATTTTGGTGTTCTCATATGGCTACATACCCTGGTTTGGCAAAGAAATCTCTTTCAGAATTCCATTTGCACCAACCACCTGTCACTGTGCATCTAAATTTTCAACTCTTGCAAGCATAAAGACCAAAGCTAGAAGTCTGTTGGATTATGGATATGATATGTGCCAAGTATTGTCCATTGAATAAGTAGTCTTACTGACTGCAAACAGTAACATCCATCCAATTGAATTTTATTTTTTATTTTTAAATTGTACTGAACAATTAGAAATAATTGATTGTATATGCAGGTTTTATTTTTTCAAAACTGTTTCATTGTATTTATTTGTTCATTGTATTCATTGTATTCATTGTATTCATGTTATATTGGGCCAGAATCAAGGGAGGTGTGACAGCAAAATATTTTAAGATTCATTGCCTTGAGTTTACTATTGTCAAAATTTCCCAGTAACATAGCTGCCAACTCTGCCGGCTTTTTGCTATATCTCCCGGTATCCCAGGTAAGTCACTCATCTCCCGGTTTTCACTCAGCTGCCCTTTCTAGGCAGAAATCACATGAATGCAAATCATGACTTTCAGTTGTTTTCCGCGGTGCAGTTTTCTGCTACCGCTGTGTAGGAATGGATCGCGATTGACTTTTGTATTTGTATCTACAGGTTACAAAAGTAAAGGAATCAAAAATAGATCACGAATATTCCAAAAATATCATGAAGTGAGAAACGAAGTCACAAATTTTGAAATCGAAGTTTTTCCATTCTTTCATCTAAAAATCCGTTTCCCAGCTATCGCGTAAAATGGCAATTATTCCCACAGTGTTACAAGAGAGATGACCAATGATTATCTAATTAATGGGGGAAAAACACATTTGCATTGACTAAAATGTTATTAAATTATTTTGTTTTATATACAAAACTATTGTTCAAACGTAATATTAATGAAATGAAAGGCTATTTTGCAGCAGTATCGCGAAAATGGCATTTGTGCGCGATCCTTCTAATATTTCGTTGAATTGTGAAAATAATTTCCACTTTAGCAATCTGTCAAGATCGTCAAATTTTTTTATAATTATTTCGTATTTCATACAGAAAAACTATTGTTTAAACGTATTATTAATGACATGAAAGGCTATTTTGCAGCAGTATCACGAAAAACGGCATTTGTGCGCAATCCTCTTAATATTTCGTTTAATTGTGAAAATAATTTCCACATTTGCAATCTGTCTGCATCGTCTAAAATTGGCTGATCAAAATTTCCCGGTTTTTTCATATTTTCGTACAAAAATCTCCCGGTTTTTCATATTTGGAGGTTGGCAGCTATGCAGTAATATAACCCGTTCACTATAACACACCAATTACTCTGTCCGACGATAACTCAGTAATGAGTTACTGTCGTATATTACTTTTATACATTAACTTTTTAATATGATTTATTAGAGTATATACAAACAATATACACTATTTACAACTTATTTACAATTTATGTAAATAATTAATGGTATCTGAGGTCCCATTATATTATCCAGACTTCAGTACTGGATGGTATGACCTCTTTCATCCCTAAATCATAACTGATTCATTCCTAATGCGGTAGGTGCAAAACAAATCCGCCAAGAGAGACTTCGACTCCAAGGTTGGTTTGCATACGGACATACTCGAAGAAGAAGAAAAGGTACCTAAAATTTTGAAGCGTTCTGTTGGATTTGCAAAAATGCTCCCAGTTTCTGTGAAAAGATTTGATTCTTGGTACCGTGGTACATATTAAAAAGAAATAGGTGATACAACTGAAAGGTGGTTTTTTTTTCCTTCAGCCTCACTATTCAGCTCTACTGCTGGCATGTTGCCATAGTAGACCCTTATTTGCACATATTGCAGCAGAACATCTGGTTTACTGAAAATGTGAAGGATACAGCATATGGTGAAAACGTGTTTGTATATACAGATATCCTTGCCGAAAATGATGAAATGTTGGTCGGCATAAAAATAAAATGAAAACATCTTACATAATAAAAGATGTCTGTGTGCATGTGGTCTAATGGGAAATCTAAATGCCATGCAGCTATGAAATTTGGTACACAGGTACTTCATAATAAAAGATGTGCATGTGGTTTCTAACAGGAAATCTAAATGTTGTGCAGTTATGTAAGTCCTAAAGTACACAGGTACTTCAGGACCTAGAAAGGTGCACCTCAGTGATATATTTTTTAAATTTGAATTAATGTTTTAGTTATTTTATGTTTTATTGCAATTTTCACACAAAGATGTGCGCTGCAATGAGGAAGCATTCACTCATTGAAAAATGCTGTCTTTTTGTCGTCTGGCATCATATATGCCATTTCATATGTATACAGGGGCCCTACCACCAACTGCTTGGAATTATTTTCTCACCATTCGAAAATCCATATTATTCCACCTTACCACTTATGAAAGGCAGCGATAACCATACTATGAAGTCGTCGGAATTCGGTTTCGTTATACTTTGATGAACAGGGGAGGTGGAGTTAAGACGGAACCTCACTGGACCAATCGAAGTCAATAGTTAATACGAAGGAAGTTAACATAGTGCTTTATAAACACTTTTTTTCACCTATTACCTTTTCGCAGATGAAGAATATTTTGATTAATAGAACTGTGTGATTTTGATTGACAATAATATTAACCATAATTGCCTTTATTATAAATAAGCAAAAGGTTGGAAAAGAAATACATTTTTTAAATGAATTACTAAATATTAAATGTACTAACTGCTTTTGATATCAATTTTTGAGAAAACTATAATGTACTTGTTTTCCAAGTCCTGAAAAAGGAAATACACCTAATAAAGGAATATATGTATTACCTAAAGTTATTCATAGTTTGCACATCTAAAAGATAAAACTAGGATTAATGGTTTTGATGCCAGTGCCACAAAAAAGCAAATTAAGAATGTTTTAACAGTTTTTGTTAAGCTGTTGAAATTCTTTCACATTTAAGAAATACATTTTAGATGCCAGAGTTTTTACTGTATATTCTTTTTTTTTTTGTACTTACTTTTACAAATTTACAAAATATAAAATTTTTCTGAAAATGTGATAGTAAAATATATATCTTGTACTTGCTTTTAGTATTTGAAAAGTATTAGGTGGTTCCTTTCACAAAATATGATGAAATTCATGTAAAATGCTTAGGGAAAATAGTTTTTTTTCTCAAGTATAAACATAGAGGTGCAAATCATTTACAAAAGTAAAACACGGATAAGTAAAATTATAATATTAAAAAAAATGAAATATATTTAGCAAAATGTTATTATAAAGTATACTTAACTAAAGTATAAAAAATTATTAACTTCAAAATAAATTTTTACAAAAACGTAAACTTAATAATTTAGGCAATTTGAGGGGATAAAACTTTAAACAGAAAGTTCTGCATGTTATTACAAAACATTTCATCTGAATATTTTAGTAACAGATGGCAGCACAAGTTTTAAAAATAAAACCCACTTTGATTCGAACCGGAGACCTCTAGATCTGAGCGTCTCTCCTACCGCCTAAGCAAGAGCACATGCCATGTTAAGTGAAATAAAAAGTTACATGCTCTAAAACTTACAGTGCTATTTCAGGGTGTTCTTTTAACCCTTTCGCGACGGTTGGCACGCCCGCGTGTCGGCTGTGAACTTGCATTCAATGACGGACGGCATTCATTCATGACGGAGAAAACTTTACCCTAAACAGCGAGTGGCATGTATGCGTGCTTTCACGTGGAACTTTTTAATTTGTCTACTATATGGCATTAAATGTCCGTGGAAACAACTTCAATGTATTTTGCAGATAATTGACCTTGGCATAAGGAGGATCCAATGAATTATTTCTCCATTTGGAGCGGTGAAACATGATTTTGTAATATAAACAAATAGAGCACTTCTCGCAGCATCAACAATTTTATAATTGAATTTCGAGTCTTGTTTTGATTTCAGCTTTATGATTTCGTTGGTGAATCATAGGAATATAAGAAAGTATTTTTTTATTTGGGTTTTAGAGGCAGTGAAATTATTCATTTATTTCGGATAAAAGAATGGGAGCAACTAACGAGTTCTTTTTATTCAGATTTGTATGAAAAATATACATCAGATAGAAAAGAAATATTTCTTTTATTCCTGAAAAAAGTAGATTTCTGTGTTGAATAGGTGATTTTTAGTGAATATTTTTCGAGAGTTAGGCTTAGCGCAAAAAAATTGCTGTCCCCTGGGAACAGTTCGGAAGCAAATCGCACCGTCCTTTGGGGCACGGCAGTTCTGGAATGCCGCCGTCGTAAAAGGGTTAAAAGTAGAATACATTTTGAAGTTGTTTTAATATTGTTTTTTTTTTGGGGGGGGGGGGGGGGAAATTGTATGTATAGAGAATATACAGGTTTTATTTTTAAAATTCTGTCAGATGTTTATTTAACGATACTTGAAAGAGAGATAGTTGAGTTCGCTAATATTAACATAGCTGAAACATAATATAATGCTAAATTAATTATACGAATTTCCAAATAGAAAAAAAGAAAAGAAGTATTTTGAAAATTGATAGGACAGATCCTTTGAAGTAAACAAATGAGCTTGTATTTTAATATATAGGGAATAAAATTCAGATTTGATGAAAAATTGGTGCTTGTAAAATTTCTCAAGATCGTCGTTTTACATATTCCAAGGAAATTATTATCGAAGTATTTGATACTAATTTGGTCGCCAACTTTGTGTTAATTTAACCTGAACAATGAAACAAATTCATTGTCAATTTGCATAATTAATTTATCCTCTGTGGTTGAATTTTTCTTCCTTTCAAAAACGATCACTCGCAAATGCAAGACCACCATCTTGTCTTGAATACTTCTATTACGTACCTTATTTCAGGTTTCACGGTCTCCTTAGATGGTGAAATTATCAAGGAGTTTTTACGAACCTTTGTACAACTTTAGGCACCCTGATAAGACTTTGTGGTACTACATTTCGTAAAATTTGATTGACGTGCAGAATAACCGGTTATTTTGAACCCGGGTAGATTTGCAGTGTTTTGGTGGTAGGGCCCCAGGACTTGTAAATTCGTATTTCTCTTGTAAATAGCTAAAGTAAATTTAGTTAAAATTATATTTTTTTACATAAATTAATTTGTTGCATTAAATAATACTCAGAAAAAAGTTTTATTTTTTTGCATTGGAAATTTTCTAACAGTTGATAACAGTTTAGGCTTTTCAATGTAATTTGTCTCAAAAAATTTTCCCCAACCAAATGTTTTTATACATAATCTTAATGTGCATTTTAAACTTCAAAAATGTAAAATTTTGTCGAATTCTATGTTCAAAACCCAGCCCACACGGCAGACCCGATGGCTTACTGCAGCTTAATGTGAGGCCGGATCGAATTCTATGTGTAAGTTTTTTGGATTTGTAAGTGGCCGGATCGAATTCTATGTGCAAGTTTTTTACGTATAAATGTTTAAATGGAACTGAGCAATACTGGGTAATATGTTTTACTATAAAATATATATGCTTAAGAAAGATAAATTGAGGCTTGGACTTTTTTTAGAATTTTTTCTTTTGAAAAAGTGAGAATTGTCAAATAATATTTACATTTTATCACTGTTATGCATATTTTATTTGAATTACGTTTTTGTGAATATTTATGTATCAAATTTTGATATGAAACATTAAAAGTTACATTTTTAACCAATTCCCAAAATTAAGGTTAGTTATCCTTATCCAAAAAGAAAAACACAATATACAAAGGGAACTAACTACATAAAGGTAAAAAAAAAAGTAATTATAGAACTTAATTTTAACTACTTCTGATTGTTCATTTTAACATAAATGTTAATAATTTCGTTTGGTATTTTATTTAAAGCACAGAGATCTTGAATCGCTAGTTGGAAATTTCTCATTTAAGAGCTTAACTTATATTTGCAAATGTATTAAATTGTGTCTGCCTTTTATTTCAGTCAATGGGAGTATGGAATCATTGATAGCCCAAGCAGCAACGCTATTGGATTTCAACCAAAAACTTGATATAAATTTGCTGGATAATGTGGTCAATTGTATGTATGCAGGAGTGGGTGAAGAGGTAATACAGTTAAAATTTTCTTGATTTCTCAATTTTTAAAAGTAGCTTCCAAGTATTAAAATGCATTTAAATTGATTTTATAGCAAAAAATTGCACAAGATGTTTTGACAACTCTTAAAGAAGACCCAAATGCATGGACCAGGGTAGATACTATTTTGGAATTTTCTAAAAATCAGCAGACCAAATACTATGGACTACAGATCTTGGAGAATGTTATAAAAACAAGATGGAAAATATTGCCACGCAATCAGTGTGAAGGTAAAATTATGCTTAGATATATATTAGTTATTTCAGTCATGTAATTTCTGGAGAGATATGCAACTGTTTAACCCCTGCAATGTATTGTGATAAAAGTGGAGTATGAAAAGTCCTATCTATTGTAAATGCTGTAGTTAAAATAAACAATACAGGCAGACATGCCGAATCTTCAGATGTACACAATAATCATTAGAAATTTTACTTTTAGCCCCCTTTTGTATGTTCTATTATATATACAATTTTATTTACTTCCTTAAATTATGTGTTTCTGTAATCACTGTCCTTTTGTTTATTTCTGTATTAAAATATCGTTACCGGAAAGAAAATGATACATTTTAAAAACGCTTGCAAACATTTTTTAATTATTGGAAGAACAGTATTTATTTTTTATATTTGTACTAAAGCACTGTTTAAATGCTTTTCATTTATCTGCTAGTTTCTGTTGGTTCTTAAGACATTTTTATATTTTTTTAATACTAAAATATTTGGGCTATATGACAACTTATTCGGGTTTCATTTTTACTTTGCTTTCAGCTATTATTCTTTTCCTCCCATTGATTGCAGAATTTTTATTAAACAAATTCGTTAGTTAAATAACGTACTTTTAATTGTAATTCAAGCAAAAACAGCAGGACAAACAATCTATAACTTTTTGAACAAAAAAAAATTGTCGATCCGCCCCCTCAAATACGAAGGAAAATGTAGGGTTTTTAAGCTTAATTATAAGTACTTTTTTTTTTTTTTTAATATATTTAATAATGTATTTCTTATGTCTATTAAACAGAACAATTTATTTTTCTTTTTATTATTATTACTAATTAGTAGTAAAGAGTGATAGTCATTCAAGAAAGTAGTAGATTCAGGGTTCATGCTGGGCTTATTTATGTACTGTAGGGCATAAGCAGGAGTCTTTCAAATTTTCCTTTCCATCAACAGCAGCCAGGTTTGCTTATTAAAATCCCATTGGTCCATTTTGTTTACCATGAATTTTGGCTTAAAAAAATGCCCTCTTTTTTTTTCTAACCCTAGTCAGCATGCATCTTTTAAGCATTGTTACTATAATATTTAATACTTTATTTTTAAATTGCAGGTAATTTTTTTAATTTTTTTTTATATTTTTATATCGTAATAAATAAAACTGCTGCTTGTGAGACTAAAACTTTAATTTTTCCTTAAAGAAAGCAAGCATATGAAAGTTATATATATTTAATAATTTATTTCTTACACCTGTAATAAACAGTAAGCTATTTATGATTCAGAATGGGTTTAGCAATTTTTATTTTTAATGTATTATTTGTTTTGTGCATTGTTTTAAATTTATGATTTACAAAAAAAATTTCTATTATAGATAAAATATAAATTAGAAATTTTTGTACATAGAATATTTTTATATTTCTAAATTTAAACCCTTTTTTAGCTATTTTATTTAATATATATATATATATGACTGTAACTCTAACAAATATTATTTCAATACTTTTAAAAGTCACTGGACATATTAATCTAGTTTAAACGCAATATTTAAGAATAAGTTTAAAATTTTCCAGAAAACCCACAACTCTATTTGCAAGACATTACTTAAAATGTACTGTGCTACTTGCAAATCAAAACAATGTTCTGAATTGTTCTGAGCTTGCTTATGTATGTCTGCGCAGAGGCATCGTGAATTTGGCGTTATGCACATAATGATATTGCTGCTCACAAAATTCAATAAAGTTTAATTAATTTTCTGTGTATTATGAAGGTGTACCTCTATAATACACACCTTCATTGCATGGGAGTAGGAATTCGGAAACAAACCTTGTGCATATCTGCTCAAAGTAGTCATGGAAACAGAGTGATGACAGAATCGGGAAATCAGGTAATTTTGGGATTTTGCTTCGCAAAGTCGCTGATCTTCAAATTCCTGTGAAAACATCTGAACAGGAATTTTCCTTTCTCTTTGTCCCTCCACGAAACTGCCCTCGTTATGTGGAAGTATTAAACTTTATTCTGAGTGGCTGTTGATCAGATGACATCAACATTATAAAGCTTAAAATTCCCACTCGCCACATGGAGATTAAACTTGAAAAACTGGCGATTAATGAAATCCAGATTACCGGCCAAACTGTGTAATAGCGTAGGATGGCTATTCTCCCTAAACAATTCCATCTGTGGAGTGAGAAAAATCTGAACAACCACTACGATGCTGCTACGGCTCTCCTATAGTTTACCCCTACGAGGCGATCATAATTTATTGCATTTACTACCGAGAATGAGTGCAATCCACATTCCTATCCTACCTTCCCCTTAATCACCAATGTGATTTGCAACAGTCTGGGGCATAGCGTCTTTGCCGTGCTCTCTACAATGATAAAGTTCCCCCATATTTACATCTGACTCAAATTTTAAAGGGTTCCCGAAAGCGGATGCACAAATGGAATTAAAATCACTCGCTAAAATAAAAATGGTGTGTAAAACTCGTCCCTGCTATTTCCTGCTTGTGAATTTATTTATTTGTTAAATATTCATTATAGCATATTTTTCACAATGAAAAATTAAAAGAATTAATCTATATGAGTGAGTTTCGGGAATATGTTTCGGCTTGGGACCGGTGCGAACAAATTAAATCTGGGCACTCAACACGAATAAAGAATATCAACCTTGGAGAGGGGGGAATGCTTTTCCGAGCTGAATTGCCCATATTGCAATGTTATGTATTGTTGTCCTACTTTAAGCTATATATGAACGGTCAGTCCACAATGACCATGCGGAAATTATGAATGTGTGTAACATTGGCTAAAATAGCTCATTTGAAGGGTACTATCCCGGACATACTTCATATTAATTTTAAAGCTAAATCGCGAAAACTTCATAATTTTTAAAATCTCGATGTACAACAGTTTTTCGCTAGGAGAAATTTCAGATTTCCTTTTACAGATTATACCCTGTTTTAAGTTATTATTCTCTCATCGACAATGTATAAAACAACGATGTATGGAATCTTAAAATGTTTGCTTAGTTGTTTTTTCTAAAGTGCTAACTCTTAACAATTATAAATTCAAAGTTAAATCGGTTCCATTTTCAATTTACTTGTGGCCAGGGGCAGTTCATGCCCCTTGTCCCGTTGATTGGAAAATTCGAGTATTGCAATAAAACGGCATGTTTCTAGCGATATAAAATGCCATTTTTTAAATTCAAAACATCAAAATATTTAAAAAAATCAAATTTCTTCAAAAGTATAAAGAATTTACTTGTTATGAAATAAACAAATTGGGAAAATTTTAAAATAAGAGTTCATAATGTCTGATAATATAACAGGAAAAAGGACCGAAATATCGTGATCGCGATGATTGAAAAATTAGAGTAAATTATCAAAATATAAAAACAAGAATATTAATTTATTAAAATTTGCTGAAAATTATTGGTAAAACCGTCTAAATTAAGAAATATTAGTGGACGGGCTTCTTAAATATAAAAGAGGAATAAATAATAGTGAATGCTTCATAAGCTTGGAAAAGTAAAAAATAAAAAGATCAAGATGAGAAAACTTAAATGAATTTAACATTGCCTCAAAATGTATTTGAATGTGTCACGATAATAGAATTTTTTTATGATATATTGGAAAACAAATATTATAAAACACCTGAAAGGCCTATAATGAAAATCATTGGCAAGATTAAAAAAAATTACAAGGTTAAAAAAAAAATTAGTGAATATAAATGTTTAAAGTATTTAAACAATGGATAAATGAAAATTTTAAATTTGAAAAACCTTTAAGAAATGGAAAAAATGGTAATAGTGACACTGACTTATAGAAAAGAATTTGTTTTAGAAAGAAAAGAAAAAACACTTAAAATAAGTTTTGAAAATATATTAAATGCTAAAAATGAGAAAATAGCAATAATAAATGCATTTTAACAATATTACTCATTCATAAATTAAAATATTTCTGTGAATTTGTCTTTGTTACTATCAAATAATAATAAAATTTGTATTTTGCCAATATCTTAAATGTTCAATTTTTAAAATCCTCCTCCGCCTCAACATCTAAATAATGGATTCTATAAAAGTAGATCCGTTAAGGAGAGTTTTCTTGCCAACATAATAGATTGTGTAAAAGTAGATCCGCTAAGGAGTTTTCTTGCCAACAGACATATAATGATACCTTGATAAAGTACGCATAAGCTCAAGACATGGGGAGATGGATTGGTTGTTTGACTTATGTCTACTGTACAATAAATCTATTATAAATAAGTACTAAGTAATAAGAGCAAATTTCTAAATTATTTTAAAACATACTTAAACACAATTTTTCATAACATTAAGCAACTTGAAAAAACCATTGCATGATGTAATGTAAAAACATGTTGAAATTACTAAAATATTTTTACTCGCTTTGCCTCTTTACATACAAAACTCATCCAATGTTTTCTGCTTCAAAGTTGAGGCTCGGTTTTTTTTTTGTGTTCTGCTTATCTTATACAATATATATAAATGTTTTATATTTATCTTTTCATTTATCTGTATCAGTTTTTAGTTAGTCAAGTTTATGAGTACGGTTTGGAAATATTTGCGAACAGATGATTGAAGAAAATCAGGAAATTTCTTGAAAAATTCTCTGGAAGTCAGAGAAAACTCAGGGAATTTTGTTTTTAAGTTTCTGTAGCCACCCTGTGGAAGGTAATGACTGGTCGTAAACCAGTAAAGATGCTTATTTCAATTCCTCTAAGGGTTACAATAAAAAAACAGATTTGAAAAATCAGCACTGATATTTCTTTTGCTTCTACAAATATCTACTGTGTAATATTTTTCTGTGTATGTACTTACTGGAAAGGGTAAATGATCATGTAAAAATAAGCGACTATTTTCCTGGCATCTATTCGTCATCGCAAAAATAATAGAGCCACTTAGTTTTCCTTCGCAAATTTGCATGCCTTTGAACACTTACAAGCTTTTTCTAAAATTTCATGTGCTGCCAACAAATATCCCCGTCTCTGGTTTGTGATCAATACTTAATCATGATTAGTACTTTGATTCCAATGTAGTTTGTATTCTGGATTGATCATTATCTTGAAAATTTCTAGACAGTTGCTCTATCATTTCTGTTAGATTCGTGACTTGAGCGTCTAAGTGGGAAATCTGCATATCCTCTGGTACTTCCAATACTACAAGTGACGATGAACCATCGCAGAATTTATCCGCCATTTCAGACTTTAAGACATCCTCCATTTCAGACACAGCAATTCTGAACTTATTGATAGAATTTGTTGCACATGTATCAGCAATCATGCGAAAAGTCTGGGTACCATTTTTTCAATGTGCTAGTGTGTGTTACATGTGCGAGGTTGAGCTCAAAATAAGTGAGCTTAAGTTTTCCCTTGAAATTTTTAGCATTTATGAATGATTTTCGATTGCTTCCAAAATTTGACCATATGGTTATACTGAAAATAGCAAAAAATAACAATAAAATGATAATTTTTAAGTTTTATAAAAAATAATTATATTAACACAGAATCTTTAACAAAATATATGTATCTAGTAAGCTAGATATAAAGCAAAAATGTTTGTAATGTTATTATTAAGACTATTTAGTAAATAGAAATAGACAACAAATACTAATTTAGTATTTTATTTAAAAGTATGAGTTAATAATTATTTATGAACTCTACCACTTTATATGTTTTTTTTTTTTATAATTTAAAACCTGTCAAATCGTGTGTCAGCTAAGTGTTCCATAAGATTTTACTAAATGCTTTAAGGGTCCTTCAAAATTTCATGAAATATTCAGGGGCTCTGCCAAGCAAAAAAGTTTGGGAATCATTGCAATAGACCAATGCTCAGTTTGAGGGGTTCATTCAATAAATCTCGCTGTGTAAACTGAAAGTTGATGAATCAAATCTTAGAAGTGAGATTTGTTGAGTCAAATTCTTTCATTGTGCAAAGGGTATTTAAACTTTTCCCCACAAAGTTTGAATACATTTTACTTAATCAAACCACATATTTAATTCTTGTTATGAGAATGCAGATAAAGTCTTCGGTGAAAGTATGATTGCATCTGCTCATATACATCATATGTAACAATAGCTGTATAATAGCCAAGTTTTTATAATAGTTGACTATAAATTTGTTCTAAGTAAATAAAAGCTACATTAAGTTTCTTTTCTTTCTAGGCATTAAGAAATACATTGTTGGTTTGATCATTAAGACTTCATCAGATCCAGAGACTTCAGAACGAGAAAAGGTGTACCTAAATAAGCTGAATATAATTTTGGTTCAGGTCAGTAGATTTGGTTAATTCCGGATTTGTATTATATTTAGTTTTAGTAACTAAATAATAATTTTAATTCATCAGTAAATTAGTTTTTGTTACTTATTTCTAAAAAGTTTTTACTTCTTAATAAATTGCTTAAATTAGAATTTTAGTGGGTTATCTATATAAATAAAATTGAAAAATCTGTCTGTTTGTCCCATCATCACGGGAGAACGAATGAACCGAATTTGATGAAATTTTGTGGGTAGCCTTGAAATGGCCCCACTTAAAATTTAGTCCATGTTTTGAGTTTCTATTACCAGTGGTTCTCGAGAAATTAGTAAAAAATGAAACTTTTGGTCTCATCATCACGGGAGAATGGCTGAACCGAATTCAATGAAATGTGGGTAGCCTTGAAATAACCCCATTTAAATTTAGTCCAAATTCCGAGTTTCTAAGATCAGGGGTTATCAAGATATTAATGAAAATCTAAACTTTTCCCAGGAGTTCTACTCTTTAACTCCCTGGTTCCTCCAAACAAAAAGGTTGGAAATGGTTTGTTTAAAATGTGAAAGTGAATTAAAACTTTATCTCTGAGTTTGGTGAGAAATTTTTGCTCTAATTAGTCACTTTCTGAAAACATGAATTTAAATGGAAAATCTATCACCATGGTTTATTTTTTACAAGCTTTTACTCAACAGTGAAAACTATTAAGAAATCAAAATGTTTATATAATTATTAGCATTTTTAGAAGATTCTATCTTATATCATGTTGTTTGGCAACACAATTAAATTAAATGTGTTTGTTAATGTTTATTATTATTTTTTCAATTTGAATAATAAATAAATGGATATAAAAATATATCTTATAAATGAACGGTTTTATTTTTCTTTTAATTATATTAATTTCGGACTGCGTACATCACTTTCATTTATTTTGGCTAAAAGTTTTCAAGTTTATATTGTATGTAGCTAATAAACTCATTTAGCCGATTGTTGAAACAGAAAAAAAGTAGAACAGGTATATCTTCTAATACAATTTCAGTGTTTTCATTTATTATATATAAATGGGATCAAGATGTTTTATTCAGAGCTACGAATTTGGCGGGATATCGCTAACTTGGCAACTTTTCTTAAACGTTTACAAGTTGACGGAAATGTCACCAAATTGATAAAAATGACTCAAATCAATGAAATTAATTTTGTTTTGTTAGAAGAAAGTGCTGAAATAATGTTTCGTTAGCATTTATTTGCCAGTCCAACCGCCCTACTTAGTAACACATTTAGCAAATTTTTAAAATGTCACTAAATTGATAAAAATGTTTGTAAATCCATAAAAATATCTTAAAATTGATAAAATTGCTCTAAATAAATGGAATTAATTGTGATGATGTTTCATCGATTTGTCGCCAAGTGGGACTGTCAGTTTTACAGTACCCCCCCCCCCCCCCCCTTTTCCTCACCATCCAGACATCGTAAAAAAAACAAATCTCAGGGACAAATTCTAATATTTTTTAAAGATTTTAAAACAAAAGTCACTTTCAGCCCAAAAAAACGATCTTTCGTTTTTAAATCCTTTCATCGGGAAAAGTACCGATAATTTTGACTAATAATTTACATTTTTAGAAAGCTCAAAGATCAGGCTTTCTTACAAGCCCAATCTGGTCGAGAAATAAGAAAAATTAGCTGCATGATCCAGATTTTAAGGAAGTAATGATTTTCAATTTCTCTGCCAAACCGCGAAAAAAGGTATCTATTTTTCACCCGCATGCAGACGCACGGTATTTCTATGGTGGAAGGGAGGTGAGCGATGTCGTCGTCAGATACGCATTGCGAAATTGAATGGAACATATTTGATATTTGTGCCTGCCAAATAATGAATGTACGTCATTAAACGAAAACAAACCATACATTTTATTTGAATAAATTATTCATCCATTTTATTGGAATGAATTATTATTTTCGAAATAAATTACCTTTCGTTTTAAATTTCAATTTGCTTGAAACGCATTTAATAATTTTTTTAAAACGTCATTTTTTCTTACAACTCAACCCAAACCTTTCACTTTTGTGTTAGCAGTTTCTTTGGAGCGGTTTATCCGTATCAAGATAAGAATTTATTTTATTTCATTATTGTTTTTTTAAGAACATAAACATCTCTTTTTATAACATTACATATTAAGTGTATTTACACGTTTATAGTGTATTTTATTTATATTATTTTAAAATTGTTTTGATTTAAACGGGTTATATATTGTTCTGATTTACCAGGTTTTGGACTTCTATTCTAGAATTGTATTTGGATTTTTGTTTAATTTGTAGACATTCTATTCAGTTTAGAGTTTATTTTAACAGTGGGCTATTGGTATTATGGGTGTTTATAATTTTGTTTCGTGTTTTTATTAAAAACAAAAAAGCTTTTAATATATGCAAACTGAAATAATGAATGTTTTTGTTTTTGGAATACATTATTTTTCATCTTAAAATTTAATTATTAGTGTTAACGTCATTAAACTAAAACAAACTTTGTTAACTCCACGGGGTTATGGGGCCAGCGAGTTTACCACAGTCAGAATTTTCAAGGGTAGCAAACAGACTGGTCACTGAAGGCGGCCAGTATTCTATAAGAATTAAGTCTGTTTTTATTTGCAATCATTGTTGTAAAGTATTGTCAAAATTCTATTTAAATTTTCTACATTGCTGTAGGGAAACTGCCAAAATCAGTAAATTATCTCTTTCAATTAATTATCTCAGTTTTCAAAATATTATGGTTATAAAATATTATTACATGCTATGAAACTTGTATAGACTTGATATTTTCTCATAACTCTCATAAGATTAGAGATATTTTCTCATAAGATTCAGTTGTTTGAATTATGTTACCCTAAGCCCATATTTTCTGGTGTAAACGAAACAAATGAGAAAAAAAGAAAAAAAAATTGATTTTATTTTACAAGACATTATTCACACAAAACCATGGGACTCGAGCCACTGACGATTCCCCCCCCCCCCCCTTTTTTTTTATGGCATCTATTTTAAAGTAACAAGTAAGATTTTAGGTGATTGATATTATTAATTTTAATAGTTAATTATCCTGAAAATGTCTTGAAATTTGCTCTCAATTCTGCTCTGAAATGTGAATTTTGCTACTGTTATCCCTGCTTGCAATCATTGATGCAAAATATTGTTAAAAATTCTATTGAAAATTTTTACAGAAAAAAATTGCTGAAATCAACAAATTCCATATGATTTTTGGAAACATTTTAATAGTGTCAATATTGTTGTATTTCTAATTGTGTTTGAAAAGAAAGTAGTGTACTAAAATGTAAAGAACACTTCAAAATTTTACTAGTGTATTAAAATATTTTTTCCCTTAATGAGTGCAATTACGCAATTCATTCCAGTCAAAACACTAAGAATACCTTTTAATATTTGTGGTCATTTCTTAATTCCAAATTATTTGAGAATTCACTGTGAATTCAGATTTATTACGTCTTATTCTCCTAGATAACAGATATGTTTGCAAAATTGTGTTTGAAATATAGAATACTTTGTTTTATTTATTTTTTTATTATTTATGTATTTATTTATTTATTTATTTTATTTTATTATATTTTATAATGTGTACAATTAAAGTACTATCTTATGCAGTCATTAGCAGGCAAAAGTAAATTTAGGGTGGGGTGGGGGGAGGGAGGCATCCGCAGCCGCATGTGCCTCCACACAACGGACAACTACGTCTTTTGAAAAATTAAATGAATGTATACAGGTAATTCCTTCCTGCTTTAAATTCCAGGCAATGCCAAATACATTTCCTAGTGAAAAAAAATGTTATATAAATGCTTGTTTCCCTTCGGCAAACGATAATTATGAGAGTAAATTACTTCCATCCAAAATTATATTGTTATATTGTCAGAATTTAGAAAATTTTGAAGTGTTTTTCTCTTATTTTGATTTCTTTAATCTTTTTATTTTTTTAAATAATTTTTTAGCACAATCTGTTTAATATTAGCATTTAACTATAGTGGAAAGGGTTCATAAAAATGCTTCAAAGCCCTGAAAAAGTTTTCTGTTTTTTTGTGATTTGCTTATTTAGATAAAAATTAACTCAGTTTTATTTTTAGATCTTAAAGCGTGAATGGCCCAAAAATTGGCCTACTTTCATCAGTGATATTGTTGGTGCTAGCAAAACAAATGAGAGTTTGTGTCAAAACAATATGGTTATATTAAAACTTTTAAGGTATTTAAAAGTACTTTATTTATTTTATTTTTTGTCAAAATGTTTATTTATCTTATGTATTAATGTCTTATACTAAAAATAAAAATGTTTGTAGCCAGAGTTCCACTTTTAAGTTAAAATTGCAAGTCTTGGATTTTTATTTATTATTCTCAAAGTTTATGTAATAACTTTGAGAAGAATCTAATAATCTTTTAAATATCATCTATGCTTAGATTGATTCTAAGTATAGATGATATTTATCGATTTAGGACCATATACAGGGATGTATCTAGAGAAATGTGAGTGGTGGTTGATTTTCCAGAACAATTATAATTGAGAATATAAAATTTCGAAACGAGCTTCACGTTAATTCGCACACACAAACAGTATTAGTATTGTATACTTTTATATTAAAGAAAAACATTTGATAAAATTGAATATAACTTTTTTTAAATGTAATTATAATATGTATATTTTTTTGGATGAGTGGTGGTTGGCAATTGAGTGGTGGTCGGAAATTCTGAGTGGTGGAAACCCCGACCACCACCGACCACTGTAGATACATCCCTGCATATATATTTTATTAAATACTATTTGGATGTATAAAATGCAAATTCTGCAAAAGGAGTCAATTCTATTTTTCTTCCAACCCAAATGCCAAATTTAATTTTTATTCATCGAAGAATTTGTAAAAAATTTAAATTAAATTTGTTCTTTTAAATTCTGAAATTTAAATGATTGTTTCTTGACAGTTTAAACCTTACAAGGAAAATAACTTTATTGATGATAAGTGATCACTACAAATTAGGTATTTTGGAAAATTTCGAAACAGATATTTTTTATAAACTTCTAATGTAATTATAAATTTTCTTATTTTGTTCTGTTATAGTAAAGTTGTAACACTAAAGTTAGTCACAGTTATTTTGTATTCTATATCTTGTATATTTGAAAACCTTTATCAAACAATTACATTGGGTGTTTTTTTTTTAATTATCTTGTATCGAATACAAAATTTTAGTTCTTGTTTACAGTACTTTGTGCTCCTGCTAGCCTTCTCTTTTCGTAAAGTTTTTTTTAAATAACAAAACACACTCTAAATATTGCTCACTCTGCAATAAAAATATCATAAAACTTTGCAAATTTGGTTTACTTATTACATTGATAGATGTGCTATAGATTTTAAAAAATTTATTCAAAATCAAAAGTTTTTTTTTGTTTTCAGCTTACCTCCTGTGACTGAGGCTCCTAAATATACAGACTGGTGCAACTGCCACTTTGACTCCAACTGGTACAGTCAGTTATCATCTGCATATACTATTTCAATAGCACACACATTGTATGGCTGATATTGGATACACAATTTAGCTCTAAAATAGGTGCTTCTGCTTTCACAGAATTGTACCCATTATTTAAGATTGGAATGCTTTGATTTTCTTGAGATACTGAGAAAAGAATGAGAAAGTAACCCTCTTTTCGCCATGTACAGCCATTGCTTCAACTTGGAGTCAGTCGAGGTGGCCACTGTTGCGCAGCCTATATATGTAGGAACCTTACCTGTGACTGTGAAGGAAATTTCATTGTCTATCCCCACTTTATTAAAATCACATATTGCAATAATCGTACAAAATTTCTTTAAATGTGTTCATTTTATTTTAATTGTATAGTTATATAGTGTCCACATGCTCATGTACATCATCACATGAAACGTTTTCTGTTTATATTCAAGAATGTTCATTGAAAACTATTATCAAATTCTTGGTTTTGTCACAGTACCTGCATATGTTATGTATGTAGCTAAAGTAAATAAGAATTTTACTATTATAACAAAGTTATTTTATTAGTTTTTATCATGTTTTATCTTTTAGTGAGGAAGTTTTTGACTTCTCTAGTGGGCAAATGACACAAGCAAAAGCTAAACACCTAAAAGACACAATGTGTAATGAATTTTCACAAATCTTCCAGTTGTGTGACTATGTTATGGTAAGTTACATTTTAAACGGGATTTTTTTTGTGTGTGTGTTCTTCAATTTTCCTTATTTATATTTCCCAAGGATGAGAATTTTTTTTTTCCTAATTTTTATTCCATGATCTTATAAATAAATTTAACATTTAAAAAATATTTCTAAACAGCAAATTCATCGACAAGTATCAAATCTATTATGGATCAATAATTTTATTCCTACTTTATGAATCCAGAAAAGTCTTCCCCCAATCCATAAATTTATTCTGCATTTTATCAAATTGAAATATGTACATTTTTATTTTCTGCAAACCTATTATTTATTTGATTTCAACTTTATGTACTTAGCAATTGTTCTGTAAATTCATGTTTTATTCTCTTTCTTGTTTGTGTGTGAATCTTCTGCAGTCCATGATTTTATTCCTAAGTTTTATATATTCTAAATAGTTATCTGTGGTTCTGTAATTTTATCTCCCCCCCCCCCCCCCCTTTTATTTTTTTTATAATATATACAGAATCTCAATTTAAATATTTTGTATTGAGAATTTTTTGCAGAGTTCTCACAATTCTCGAAAATCTTTGAAAATATTTGAGCTTCACCTTGAAAGTTCGTTTCAAACTTCAAGTTTCATTGATAGCTTTACCTCAGGCTTTGATTGGCTGAGTAGGAATGTACATTAATTGGCAATTGTTTTCTAGTATTGTCTGGACAGTCCAACAGACATACAGCTAAAGTTTTTTTCCAGTACATTCCAGACCTAGAAAATTATAATTTAGGTCTTTGAAAAGTTCTTGATTTTTTATTTGTTGGAAAACTGGTGAGAACCTTGTTCTACAATCTTCCCTCATTTGGCCACCAAGAATCTTTGGTAAATATGTAATTTTATTTATGCTTTTTGCATTGTATTAAATTAACACAGATCAGTATCGTGGTTTCCTGTATCTTCATGATCTTCTTCTGATTTGTAATTTTACTCCTATTGTTCAGTAGATTTGGAAAATTTTTGCAATTTAATACCTGATTGTTGCATGTTAGTGAATTTTCACATTGTTTTTATGTAAATATATTTACTTTTTGTTCGTGTGTAAGTTTCTTATTCTTATCTAAGTTTTGAACTTTTCAGGACAATTCTGAGAATGCACTACTTGTTCATGCAACATTGCAGACTCTTCTGAGGTTTTTAAATTGGATTCCATTGGGGTACATATTTGAGACCAAGTTAATTAGTACTTTAATTTATAAGGTAAGTAATTTAGTGTAGTGCAATATCTATTAAAAATTCAGCAGTTAAAAAAAAAATTTTTCTCATGCATACTTTTTCTTTTCAGTTTTTTAATGTACCTTTTTTTCGGAATGTGACTCTGAAATGTCTTACTGAAACAGGTAAGTATATTTTAGAAATAGATTTATTTTTTTCTACCGTGTATGTAGTTCAGGGTTCTTGCACTTCTGAAGAAACATGTAATCTGAAGAGAATTTAAATTCAACTCAAATTCTTAGGGATAATTCTTGGAAAATTGTACTTTTTTGTCAACAATCAGAAAAATTCAGCAAGAACCTTGAAGCACATAAACTTTTTTATACTTGAAATCAAAACACATTGTACTTGAATTTAACATTTATATTTTAAAATATGACTAACTATTTTAACATCAAATTAGCACTGTGGTAACCGTGACTTGGAAATTCACCCAAGGGTGCTGACAGACAGAATGAACAAAGTTATAAACACTTTTCAACTATCTTGTAAAGTGTTAAAAAGAGAGAGATAACCGGAAGCTTAAAGCAAGTAAACTTAGCCAGGATATCCATCAGTGGATGCTATTCAACGGGAAGTTTATTCTTGGGTGAATTTTTAGCAATTACTATTTAGTAACTGCTAAAAATTAATAATTGCCATCTGAGACTGATCAATAAAGATAAATTTTAAATATCAATTGAAAAAGAATTTTAGAATGTGATCACACCCATTCTCTGAATATGCTGTTTTCTTATTTTCTGTTTCAAAGTACTAAATAGTAATTGTTAAAAATTCACCCAAGAATAAACTTCCCATTAAATAGCATCCACTGATGGATATTCTGGCTAAGTTTACTTGCTTTAAGCTTCCGGTTATCTCTCTCTCTTTTTAACACTTTACAACATAGTTGAAAAGTGTTTATGACTTTGTTCATTCTGTCTGTCTGTCAGCATGATAATTACCGTAAAAATGACTATCAAAATGAAATTTTAGTATGTTGTTCAGACGGTCTGTGGGACCTATGGAAATATAAATGAATAATATTGCCTAATTAGTTTTGGATTGAACACAGGTTGAAAAAATGAAATACATTTAACCCTATGGGACCTAATTTTTCAAACATTTTTTAAGTGAATTTAAACTTCACAAATTGCTTCGAAAGTTTTAGGAAATATTCAAATTATCCCATAAAATATATAAAAAAAATTCAACAAAATATATTCAGTAGTTTTTTAAATAAAAAATTAAAATAATAATTACACCCTTTATATGAAGAGATCACGTGACCCACTTCAAAATAACATATGGCATTCATCTTGTATCAATCGTGATTTTTAAAGTTCTTTTTAATTCATATTTAGTGTTGCATTCATCCTAAAAACGCTTTATTTTTGCTTACGTTCTGTGCATCTACATACTGAAACAACGCAATTACAATATATTTGAATTTAAATGATCATCAAACTTTGATTATTTCTACAACGAAGCCTATTTTTTACTTATGGAGAATGTAAACACCAAAAGATGTAGAATGAGTTGTATAAAAATTGCTGCATTTCTTTAACGCAAAATTATTTAGCTCATTGGAATCTGCAATATAGATATGAATGAAACATTCATTGATTTTACACTGCGAACCAGACAATTTTTTCTATGAAGTTTTAAGCATATAGTTAAATTATTTGCCCCGCCATACTTTTAAGTTTTTAAATAAAATGAATTATTATAGTATTGTGATGAATGAATGAGATGGAAAAAATTTATAAATAAAATGCTGCTTTTATTTAGAGCCAGGCGATTTATATTTCAATGACATTATTTGAATGAAGTTTTCAAATATAATAAATTATTGTAGTATTATGATAATTTAAAAAATATTACCGAGAAACGTATCACATCTTAGAGATGTTTTAACTAGGCAATTTATATTTCTTTTTTTTTTTATGAAGTTTTATGTTTTCAAATATTATAAATTAATGTAGTATTGTGATAATTTTAAGAATATTACTAAGGAATGTATCGCATTTTAGAGATATTTATATAAAATTGCATTGAGGTTGGAAAATGTTTCATAATCAATGCTTTATGCATGATTGATCTTTTTAGTTTTTGTTTAAATTCTTGTAACTAAAAATCCACAGACTGTGAAATCTTAAAGGAATTGAACTCTTGAAGTTCAGTATACAGAAATTTAAAAAAAAATTCGAATATAGTCGCAAAGTAATTCATGGAATATGCATGTATAAAAATTGGTTGATATTCCCCATAACCAAAATAGACTTAATACCAGGAAATAAAATGTTGAAATTCAGTGAAAATTTGCAAAATGTATTCTAGGAAACTCGTCTCTATATCTAAGTTTTAGTATGAACCCTGTAATTATTTTGTAACTGAAAAAATTTTTCACTTAAAATTAATTTTGTGTAGTATGTTGGAATGCAATATTATCTTATTGTCATAATATCTGTTTTTCAGCTGGTGTGAATGCTGATAATTATGGAGAGATGTTCATCATACTTTTCACTCAAACTATGACTCAGCTTGAACAAGTAAGGTTTTTTTCCCCAAAAAAAGACAGATCTACATTATTAATTAATTTTAAAATTTATTATTATAATATCCAATTTAGCATTTTCTACATCATCATTGCAAAATCCACTTTCTGTAAAAATTATTTTTTGACTATTTTTCTGATGCATTTGCTATTAAAAAATAAAACAAAATAGTGTTCGGGAAGGAAATTTCAAAGTGTAAAATACTCTTATATTTGAACTTTTTTAATTGTTTCTCTTACACATTTAGGTTTACAGAGTTGAATTTTACTCCCCATATATAGATCAAGTAAAGTTGTCCACACTTAATTCCACCCTATTGTATGCAATTAAGCAAGTACACAGAACAATACTATTATTGATGCCCATCTTGATTATATACAGGTGAACCTCGGTATCTCGAAATATTTTCATCTCCCTTCACGCACGGTATAAAACTAATATAAAACAAACTCTTTAACTCGAAATTTTTTTAATCAAACTCTCAATATCTCGAATTTTTTCATCTTACCATTTGGATCTTCTTGCCATTTTTATCTTTTCATTTGGAAAAATACGATCCAAAAAATGTGTTCAATGCAGATGAAACATGACTGTTTTTTAAGTGTATGCCTGATAAAACTATGGCCATTAAAGGCATGTCACGGCGGGAAAAGAAGCAAAGAAAGATTAACTGTGCTATTTTGCACTAATATGGATGGTTCAGAAAGGCTCAAACCTCTTATGATAGGTAAATCTGCTAAACCCCAATGTTTTTCAGGAATGAAATCTATTCCAATGACTTATTTTGTGAACAATAAGGCTTGGATAGCTGCCGAAATTTTCACTCATTGGTTGAAGGAACTAGACAGAAAAATGTTCGGTGAAAATCGCGATATTGTTCTCTTCTTGGACAATTGTACAGCGCATAATAGCATGCCGAAATTAAAATCCGCGAAAGTTCATTTCATGCCACGAAACACAACTTCTAAGTTACAGCCTTTGGACCAACATACCTGCCAAATCTCCCGATTTTTCCGGGAGTCTCCCGAATTTTGAGGCAATCTCCCGAACTCCCGAAAAATTCATAAATCTCCCGAATTTTTACAATAATTAGAAAAAATCCCTACAAAAGGGATTTTCTTAAAGAAATCCCTATGCAGACGTGCCAATTCTCCGGATTTTGGTCAGAGACTCCGGATTTTTCATTACTTCTCCGGCTTTTTCTGTTGGAAATTTATCAATTAACCAGACATGGTATAATTCCTCGAAAGCACCAATTTTCTGCATTTTTAGCACTGATTTTTATCATTCCTGGGATCGTAGCAAATCCAATAATACAATGCAGGGTAATGCCAATCAAATTAACGGAGATTTACGGCCGCGTGTATTGTAAATTAAGATCTCGATCGCTTATTTTATGAAAGTAATAAACATACTTCTTCAAAGGTTATTGAGCATAAATCGCTAAAATGTTATTTTGTTCATTAATTTCGCATAAACACTGCGATTGCGCAATTCAGTTTGTTCTCATGAAGAGGAGTTCTCATGAGATTGTTCTCTGCCGAGAATACAATAGCATCTTTTTCCATCCATCTCAGTCTTCTAAATATTGCATTTTTGATTGATTAAATTAGCTTATTTTCATATTCTGGTTAATTATTATGGTTAATTTCTTAATTATTTTCGCATAAATAATGCGAGTGCGCAATTCAGTTGCTTCGCGTGAATTGCCGAGAGTACGTTAGTTTCTTTATCCATCCATCTCCATCATTTAAATGTTGCATATTAGATCAACTAAACTAGCTTATTTTCATATTCTGATTAATTATTGTGGTTAATTTCTTAATTATTTTCACATAAATAGTGCGATTGTGCAATTCAGTTACTTCGCGTGAATTGCCGAGAGTGTGTTAGTATTTTTATCCATCCATCTCCATCATTTAAATGTTGCATATTAGATTGACTAAACTAGCTTATTTTCATATTATGGCTAATTATTAAGGTTAATTTTTTAATTATATTTGCATAATACAAATTTTTCTATTTTGAAAAATCGGTATGAACTCTGTGAAGGGATATTGAAGAAGTTAGTAAGGAGTTCTTAAAAAAATGCAAAAAGATCTACTACTTTATTTTTAAGTAGTAAGAAGGATTGAATTTGACATTTTTTAATTATATAGAACTTTTATGTGCTGTATTTTTACTTACCAAAAGATTTCTTTCATTCAGTATTTTATCTACAGAGAAGTGTTTCTGTGTCAAAGACATGTGAATGATTATGAAACAGTAACCAATGACATTTTTCTTTAGGCATCATATTCAGTGTAATGAGCATTGTTATAGACTGATGAGAATAACTCTAACGAATGTGCTTATTTTTTAAAAGATGTTTTAATTCTTTTGTATTCGTTGAAATTAAATTGTGTTTATAGATACAATACAGATTGTTTATCATATTTGTCTATTTTTTATGGTGCAGTTTTGTAGTAGAGGGAAAAAAATCCCTATTCTGTCTTGAAAATTCCCTTTTATGCTTTCTGTAAAAAAAGAAATTGTTATCTCGCTGTGCGATTTTTCGACTTTTGTTGCAAATTGCATATATTTAAAAATCTCCCTAATTTTCATTTTCCAAGGTTGGCAGCTATGGACCAAGGTATTATTCACAGTTTTAAAGTAAACTATCGCCACAAAATTAAGTTCATTTGGATCCACCTAGCTCATTTGGAAAATGTGATAGATATTGAAGGATTCAGTACCTGTAACCAAACTGTCATAGATGACTATTTTGCAAGTAAAGAAATGCAAGATTAAATTTTAATAATGTATGTACGTACATAGTATTACATTAAATGTGTATCCAATCATTTCAAGCTTCGCTTTATTTGTTGTCGGCGTTTTCTTGGGTAATACCCAATTCTCTGTCTGTAAGATAAAGTAAGTGATTTTTTTAAAAATGTGTAAAGTATAGGACTAGGATGTATATATTCATTTATGAATTTCTTAACATTTTTAAAATTTTCGATATCTCGGAATTTTTTTTCTACTCCCTTCAAATTCGACATATCGAGGTTCGACTGTACTATAAAAATAATGAATATAAAATAGTTATAACAATTTACATTATAGAAAGTAGTACATAATTTATTATTATATGCATAATACATTATTACTATCTATGTCTGACGCAGCATATCCTCTTTGGATCTTGTGCCAAAAATCCTTAATTAATTAATCAACCAACCATTATTACTACTTATTATGTATATTGTTCAACTGCACATTATAATTTTATATTTATTTTTTTTTTTTTTAAAGAAAAGTGAGTTAAAATGTAAACAATAAACATTCTTATTTTTAAACTGAATATATAAAGATATGAATTAATTTTACCTTTCATTGCTGGCTACATGTCTCACCTGCTGCCAGTGTAAACATTGTTTATAGTAGTTTGTTTCCTAAAAGTTCAGACAGTGCAATTCTCCATTTCCTTTTGTAATAAACATAGCAAATTATAGTCACCACCTCATGCTTCAGAATATTGATGAATAATGTACAGAGATTTATTAACATCGATGGAGGAGAATCTGTCTTCATTATTACTTTCATTCTCTGTGTTACAGTTTTAGAAGACTGCCATGATTGTTTTATCAGTACGATCATTTTGTGTTTGTTTATTTTCTTCACAACATACGAATTCCAAAATTTTGGGATAAGTGAGTTGCAGCAATTGCGTATTCATTAAAATCGTAAATCAACAGAAATTAATGTGATCAATGTCTCAACTTTTATGCAATTAACAAGGAATTGCTATGCTCTAAAATGGGTATGTTTAGCATTATCCCTATGGGATTCGTTTTTGTTCCACAACATTATATATATATATATAAGTGGGGTATGCAAATATCTGTTATCTGATTGATTAGAGTCGACTGTATATAGAAATACTTTTAAGCCTGGATTTTCCATTCATAATACTTTTGAAAAAAAAAAAATAAGTAAGCATAATCCATACCTGCCAACTTTTACGCATTATGCGTAAAATTTACGCATTTTAACTGCTCTTTACGCTTTTACGCATATATTGCTATATTTTACGCATTTATTTGAATTTTTTAACATTACTAGGAAATCAATCTTCGGCGAAATTCTCCGGCTTTTTTTTTTTAATTTATCAATTCACCAGACATGGTATAATTCCTGAAACGCCGATTTTCCGCTTTTTTAGCACTGATATCTACCATTCCCTGGATCGCAGCAAATCCATAATAAAATCCAGGGTAATGTCAATCAAATTAACGGAGATTTACGGCTGCGTGTAATGTAAATTAAGATCTGGATCCCTTATTTTATGAAAGTAATAAATTTACTTCTTTAAAGGTTGTCTAATTCAGCATAAATCGCTAAAATGTTATTTTGTTCATTAATTTCGCATAAACACTGCAATTGCGCAATTCAGTTTATTCTCATGAATCGCCAAGAGTACAATAGTATCTTTTTCCATCCATCTCAATCTTCTAAGTATTGCATTTTTGATTGACTAATATAGCTTATTTTCATATTCTAATTAATTATTACGGTTAATTTCTTAATTATTTTCGCATAAACAGTGCGATTACGCAATTCAGTTGCATTGTGTGAATTGCCGAGTGTACATTACTATCTTTTTCCATCCATCTCCATCATTTAAATGTTGCATGTTAGATCGACTAAACTAGCTTATTTTCATATTCTGATTAATTACTACGGTTAATTTCTTAATTATTTTCGCATAAACAGTCTGATTGTGTAATTCAGTTACTTCGCGTAAAGTGCCGAGTGTACGTTAGCTTTTTCCATCCATCTCCATCATTTGAATGTTGCATATTAGATCGACTAAACTAGCTTAGTTTCATATTATGGCTAATTATTAAGATTAATTTTTTAATTATATTTGCATAATACAAATTTTTCTATTTTGAAAAATAGGTAAGAACTCTGTGAAGGGATATTTTCCAAAAAGTGGTATTAAAGCAATGATTTAGGCAAATAAAAAGGAAACCATTTTGGCAGGAATATAATTCAGTGCTATATATATATATATATTTTTTTTTTTTGAAATCAATATTTGTTACTCTCTTTTGTGAAAACCTGTGTTTTGCCAAACATAAATATATGTTTTCATTATAAAGTAATTCTTACCGGATAAAACCTTTATATATTTTTTGTTTTATAATTTACTGTCATGAAATTTTATGAAATTGGTGTCCTAAATTTTCATATTCTACCAGTACTATACCTGATATTTAATGCAGTATTTTTTTAATGCAGGTACTTGTACATAGTTAAATTCATTAGAAATGTTGTTTGCGCGTGTAGTTTAAAAAAAAAAAATCATTATAAATGTTATTCACACAAAATTTTACACATTCCAATTTTCCCAGGTTGGCAGGTATGATAATCTTGTGGGGGAGAAAGGATAACAGACAGAAAAAATTGTGTAGTTGTTTTTGATTATATTAATGCACAGAAATTAAAGTATAGATCATGTATTCAAGTATACTAGAAAAAAAAATCTAATATGTGGTGTAAAAGTGATGGAATTTACCAGCTAGAGCAATATGTAAAAAATAGAAAGAAAGAAAGAAATGCACTTAAAAATTTGTATTTGGGATCATAAATTAATTTCTATAATTGCAAGAATGTTGAAACTTGGAGTTAGTAGTCTTGGGGGGGAGGGGCATTTCAAAAATTTTAACCCCCCCCCTCCCCTTCCTTTTCTTCAAAGAATTTATAAATAACAAATTAATCTAATTGATAAATTGAATAATAGGGGATCTCCAGACTTTTTGTCAATATAGGCCACATTTAAAATTTCAAACAGTAGACCACAACAATTTTTAAAAAATAACTAATAGCTTGAAACGTACTTATAAAATAAAGCCTAAAAAGTAATATAAATTAAATAATAAAATGAATATAAATATTTTGAAATGAAAGAAATTAATATTCCAAATAAATCTCATTTTTGAGCAGCACTAATGAAGGCATGAATAGGCTGTTTCTCTTTTAAAAAGTTACATTTTGAATGTAAACTTAAGCACTCCTAATTCCTTGATGATTTCATTTAGGGCCATTTATTATTTTTCACTAGCAAATATTTGCACTTGTTTTGCATTTTGTATACTACGCTGTAAGAGATTAATCAATTACAGTATTTTGCAATGAGCAATCTTTTAAGCATAGGCTTTGATCCAGCATTTAGAAGCTTCATAGAAATTCAGCACAACCGGTTATTCCCCATTAAGCAAAACTCTTATGTGGGCTCGAGTGTATTTTGAAAACCTGGAGTTCATGGAGAATATCAACATTCTGGAAAAATAGGGAATTCCTACAAAAAACTGTAAAATCAGGGAAATTTGGAATTATTTTTTTTTTTTTTAAATCACAGCTTTCTTCCAACTCCGAACAATACACATGTATAGAATTCTTTATTCACATTTCATGTGATGGGAGATAACCTATTGAACACCTCAATAAAAAAGAAAGAGTTTTAAAATTTCTACGTATCTCAATGATCCCTCTCATCTAAATTGTTTTGGAAGTTGTCAAGATATTTCATATGACAGGAAAAGCAGATTAAAAGCACCGTTTCTGCTTATACGTAATTTTATTGCAGTATGTGATATAGCTATATGAATTCTTGACTGGATACTGAATGTTTCTCAGTGTATAGCAGAGTTTTTGGCTTATCTAGAATTTTAATGCTTGAAGGGTTAATATTTGTAACAATACTCTTATGTATAATAACTCTTGCATAAATATTATGCTTTGATCATTATACTTTTCAATGCTGAAAGTAATTAATTTTAATTACTTATTCTTAATGATCACTTTCAATTCTATTAACTTTTTTATGCTTGTTAAACTGATATTCAGTAAAATTAGATTGTGATACATACATATCAGGGAATTTTTTAAGATATTATCTTGGAATGAGGGAATTTTATCTTGGATCTTGTAGCCACCCTGTACAATGTATATATAATTTTCCATTTTTAAGAATAGCAAGTTACCTGTAGAGCAGTGATTCCCTAACTATTTTAAGGTATGCCCCCCCCCCCCCCCCCCCGAAATAAAAGTTTACAAGCTTTGCTGTTAATATAATAACAGGTATGGACAGAATCAACCATGACTTTATAAAGAAAATCAACTTCTGGTCCACTGCACTTGCAAAACAGAAATTTGATTTATTCCAATGTGCTAAACTTATTATGTAGAAAATAACACCAAAAAGAATATACAGGGTGTCCAGTGCTATATGTGCCCAATGACTATTTCCTCAACCCTTAGTCACAGAGATACACTTCCAATTGCAAAAATGTTTTAAATTTTAAAATCTATTATCTTAAAAACAGTTTAAATCAATAAATGCATTTCTGAAGGAAATACGAAATAGAAATTTTTATACAGTTCCACAGTCCTACCAATTATATTTAGGAAAATCATCCTCATATAATTTTATGCAAAATAAAAAAATCATCCTTTTGCGACCAAAATTGATCGACTTATAGTTGTTTAAAGTTGGAGCACTTTTTGTGCTGAGCAATGGTCAATACAGTCCCTGATTGGTTGGTTGCCTGGAGAAATGCATACCTGCCAACTTTTACGCATTTTAACTGCTCTACGTTTTTACGCATATATTGCAATATTTTACGCATTTCCGCATTTATTTGAATATTTTAACATTACTAGGAAATCAATCTCCAGCGAAATTCTCCGGCTTTTTTTGTTTGAAATTTATCAATTAACCAGACATGGTATAATTCCTCGGGAACACAGATTTTCCACTTTTTTAGCACTGATATCTACCATTCCCAGGATCGTAGTAAATCCATAATAAAATGCAGAGTAATGCCAATCAAATTAACGGAGATTTACGGCCGTGTGTAATGTAAATTAAGATCTCGATCGCTTATTTTATGAAAGTAATAAATATACTTCTTTGAAGGTTGTCTAATTCAGCATAAATCGCTAAAATGTTATTTTGTTCATTAATTTCCCATAAACACTGCCACTGCACAATTCAGTTTGTTCTCATGAATTGCCGAGAGTACAATAGTATCTTTTTCCATCCATCTCAATCTTCTAAATATTGCATTTTTGATTGACTAAATTAGCTTATTTTCATATTCTAATAAATTAGTACGATTAATTTCTTAATTATTTTCGCATAAACAGTGCGATTACGCAATTCAGTTACATCGTGTTAATTGCCGAATGTACTTTATTATCTTTTTCCATCCATCTCTATCATTTAAATGTTGCATATTAGATCGACTAAACTAGCTTATTTTCATATTCTGATTAATTACTACGGTTAATTTCTTAATTATTTTCGCATAAACGGTGCGATTGCACTATTCAGTTTCTTCGCGTGAATTGCAGAGTATGTTAGTATCTTTTTCCATCCATCTCCATCATTTAAATGTTGCATATTAGATCAGCTAAACTAGCTTATTTTCATATTATGGCTAATTATTAAGGTTAATATTTTAATTATATTTGCATAATATAAATTTTTCTATTTAAAAAATGGGTATGAACTCTGTGAAGGGATATTTTCCAAAAAGTGGTATTAAAGTAATGATTTAGGCAAATAAAAAAGAAACCATTTTGGCAGGAATATAATTCAGTGCTATATGCATATATTTTTTTTTCTTTTTATTAAAGATCAATATTTGTTATTCTCTTTAGTCATGAAAACCTGTGTTTTGCCAACATAAATATTTGTTTTCATTATAAAGTAATTCTCAAAGGATATTATATACTTTTTGTTTTATAATTTAATGTCCTGAAATTTTTTTAAATTGGTGTCCTGAATTTTCATATTCTACCAAGTACTATGCCTGATATTTAATGCAGTATTTTTTTAATGTAGGTACTTGTACATAGTTAATTCATTAGAAATGTCGTTTGCGTGTATAGTTTAAAAAAAATCATTATAAATGTCATTCACGCAAAATTTTACACATTCCAATTTTCCCAGGTTGGCAGGTATGGAAATGGTCAATACGGTCCCTGATTGGTTGATTGCCTGAAATGGGACATTTTTATGTGTGGAAAAGTGACTTAAGTCATAAAGTTTAATGTTTCAGAACTCAGTGACTTTTGATCGTAAAAGGAAGATTTTTTTTTTTATTTTGCATGAAATTGTATGAGGATGGTTTTCCTAAATATAATTGGTAGGACAGGGGGGCCGTATTAAAATTTATATTTCGTATTTTCTTTCAGAAATTATTTATTGATTTAAACAGTTTCTAAGATAATAGATTTTAAAATTTAAAACATTTTTGAAATTGGAAGTATGTCTCTGTGACTAAAGGTTGAGGAAATAGCCATTGGGCACCGATAGCACTGGACACCCTGTATATAATTTTTACCCTCTCAACCCCCCTTGAGCCCTAGGATCACAAACTACACTTTGAGAAACACTGTTGTATAGAGTAATGTTTACATGATATGTTTTTAAGTTATGATTCAGATTTAAACATAAACCAGTTTTATTTTTCTCATTGGTGATCTGTTAATATATATTACATCCATATTGCATTATTAAGTTTGATTATATGTATTTGATAATATATAGAATTGTTGAATTTTATTTTATTTATTTTTCAATTTGCAGATTTTACCTTCGAATACTAACATAAAACATGCTTATGCAAATGGTCAAGATGATGAACAGAAATTTATTCAGAATCTTAGTCTGTTTCTGTGTACTATTTTAAAGGAGCATGGGGAACTAATCCAGAAGAGAACAGAGCTAAATGACACTTTTCATAGGGTATGTAGTTTGTATGAGTCAACATATTTAAAACTGAATTTACTTGTTCTGAAAACTTTATTATTAGAAATGTACTAGTAAAATCATTCATAAAATTTCATGTAAGCGTCAGCTATCATATGTAAGTCAAGCTAAATGTGCTCTGAAAAGCATCACTTGAGAGAAAATTAAAATGGTATTTATAAATCCAACAAATCCCTGCGAGATGACAAGCCGTAGCTTTCTTCTGTATTTAAAAGTGTTTGTCAATTTAAAGATTTTGTATATCAATTTAAAGATTTTGTATATCTGAAATTCATTAAAAATACTAAAAACATTGGGGGGTTTTTGCTGTCAAAAATTATATGCCACAAAAATTCAGTCAAAAAAATTTTCTGGCTTTGATAACGTATTAATTTTGCACAATAATTAAAAACTTCTACTCTACTATGTATATGTATAAATAGGGAAAACTTTTTGGAAAAAAATTCTTGCATTTGAAGGGAAATTAATTTTTGCAATAATATGTTAATGAAAAATTCAAATAATTTGTTTAATAGTTCTATATTCAGGGTAGATTATGCTTTTCATAAAACTTTGTTTAACGTTCTTTTATAGGTTAAGTGTGGCAAACTGTTGTCTGACTAATTTTTATTGATTCTATCACTTTGAATCAGAAAAGTTGATAAGTCTTGCCTGTCGAATATATAGCTCAGATTTCAATAACTGTTTTGTAAATCAAAAATAAAGTTAACATTCCATTTGAGTAACATCTTTTATTTAATGTCATTTATTGCTAAAACAACTAAAAATTTTTGTATAACTTGGCTGCCTGCCCAATGCCTTCATTAAGGCTACTAAAGCTTGATTAGATTGTGTTCTTCCATATTTTATCCATGGTTGTCGTATACTATTAGTACTACAAAACAAGAATCTCCATCTCTCATTTAAAAATTTGAATGCATATGAAATACTTTTTTTTAACAATAAACATTCATTTGTAGATGATATGTATGCAAATGATGGCTATAATAGCCATCCTGAATGTTTCATTCAATAATATGCATTCCTTCTTAAAGGCTTGATCAGAGGTTGCTCTGGATTTTTGATTATTTTTGCCAGCCTATTTACCAAATGAATTTTTTATTTACAAAATTTTATTTTGATTTTCCAATTGAAAAATTTTATTTTCAAATTCCAAAGATCATAGTTTTTGAAAAGACACGTAGTAGTATACATTATAATTTGTATATCACGATTTTTTTTTTTTTTTTTTTTTTTTACCATCAGCAAAACTTATAATCGCCAAAATTTTCACCAAATCTTATTTGCAATTGCCAAATTGAATTTTATCTTTTTCGTAAAATGCAACCGCTGCTTAATAAAAACATTCAGGAAGACTAATCATTTGTATACTTCTCTCTCAAAATAGAACGGCTATACCCATCAATATTATCAAGATGTTACACAGCATAACAAATTATCATTTCATACTGTAGACTGTTACCAGTCTCAAATGGTTTTAACTTCAAAATTCAGATTGACAGAAAATTCATATACACTCATGTTACGTCATAAGGAGTTGATGAGTAAAAACACTAAGATAATAATATTGCAGAATTATTGTATTTGTCCATTAATATGTTGCTCAAGTTTTCCTTGAGTCAGGGAAGTTCGATGCAATGTGTCAATCAACTAGAAATGACTAAACTTTGCTTATAAGGCGGATTCAAGTTTTTTAAATGGGACTAGTCACATAGTAAACTAGTTTTAGATTCTCGCACTAAGAGTTATTTAATCTCCCTTTTGTTTAATTTAGATTCACATTTTTTATTGATAATCATATTTAAAACCTCTTGAACCATCCCATTTTGGAAACATGTATGTAAAGTTTGAACATAATTCAGGAATGTGTGCATTTCTGTGAAATATTATACGTAGATGCATTATGTGAAAACTAGGACTGAATAGAAGTTTTTGTTATTTTCATAAGGAATTGAATTATTAAAATTTTAAATTTTCCTTAACATTATAGTCTATTGGAAACAATGATTTCCAGAATAATTGTGGTAGTATGCAGTAAGAAGCATTTTAAAAGAATAACTTGTAAACAAAGTTCATAAAATCATCTATTTTAATAATTGTGATATATTTAGAACATGAATGTATGAGAAATACATTTCATTTAAATTTTATGAATCAGGCTGATTCATTAGTGGAAAAATTGTGATTCAATCAGTATTAAATATGAGTCAGTTAAAAAATTTTTGGGTACAAATATTAGGGTTCGTGCTCACTCTGGAAACTGGGAATTTGAAAGTGAACAAAAATGTCATGAAATTGCAGGGAAAACAATTTTTTGTTCAAAATTCTGGAAAAATCAGAGAATTTTCAAGTTAGCCAACCTGTTTAGAGATGCTGATTACTGCGGATTCACCATAGTTTCTATGGGAAACATCCTTATATTACAGTTTACAGAATTTGTATAGTTTCCTATGGAAAATTGTTTTCTTTGAAGGCCAATGTAAATTTACGGCTACATGCACGGTAATGTGAATCAAATGAACCTAACAACAGGGATTTACGAATGCCTGGCCATTAATGCCAATAGTGATTCTTTCAGACATACCTCTGGGACCGAAGACATTTTATGTTAACCTAGTTTCTATTTATGTGACACAGCATTTAGATATATTTATATAGGGCAAATAGAACTTGCTAAACTTGCCTCCTCTAAAATTTCATTTCCCCCCCCCCCCCCCCCCGGTCCAAAAAGTCCTGAAAGAAACACTGGATGCCAATCAAATTAACATAACAACGGGGGATTTATACTCGGGTCGACTTATACTCAAGAAATAATACTTATTGATAATCATGTGCAAACAGTCGATCATGCAATTAAAGGCCTTGAACAAAGAAACTTCGTAACCAAACAGGAAATAATGCCCATCTACCTACAGGGTAAAAGGAAAACTGGGTGTTCTAAACCAAAATTAATGAAACTACAAACATTAATTTAAATGTTTAAGCAAAATGATAAAATGTAAACTTCCTTTTTCTTTTTATTTCTTGTGTGTGTGTGTGTATATATATATATATATATATATATATATAATATTTTTACTTTCCTTATATACATAATGTATAAGGAAAGTATTGTGACGGGGTCGAAAATTCGAATTCGAGTTTTCGACGGGAGAGCACGTTTCAAGCATCCCTGATCACAAATCAAACATTTTTGAAGTGATGTCTGTGTGTGTGTGTGTGTGTGTCAGTGAGTCTGTGGAGACGATAACTGACGAACGAATGGACCAATTCGAACCAAATTTGGTACAAAAATCACAATCTGTAAACACTGGAAGCCTATTGTTTTTATACGCAATCGAATGTTCAGAACAACCCTAAATTTTCGAATGAAATTTTGAAAAAATCGTCAAAAAATCAAAACCACTAATAAAGTTACGCAAATAGACATTTCTTATGTAATTTTTTATTAGAAAACGATTGACATAAATTTTAGAACGCTAACATGAACCGTTCTCGAGATATTGTACATTTTTCAAAAAAATTATCAAAAAGTCATATAAAATAAAAAAAAAAGTATTTCCTATTGAGAAACATGTTCACTTTTCATATGTAATACCATGCGATAAATTGAGTGACATCATTCTCGTGGATCTAGCTCGTTCCATTCATGAAAAAATATACTTTGAATAATACTTTTGTATTTGAATGCCAATAGTCATTTATCTGCTGTAAGAATAACTTATTTCTTAGTGTATAACGCTTGGCGAGATTTTGGCGAAGATTTTGGCGACGTCGCCAACTTGGCGACTTTTTTGAAATGTTGCCAAATTAACGAAAATTTCGCCAAATGGATAAATATGACGCTAAATCAATGAAAATGACGACTAATTGTCGAAAATTCAATATCTTGGAAAGAATATTAGTATCTACTATAAGAAAAATCTATATTTTTACTGTAAAAGTTTAAAATTCATTATACTATATAGGGAAAGTCATGTGTTGCCCACATCAGATTTTTTAATGGGTTAACTTGGCTTTTTGTCATTACTTTTATTAAAAATATTATCCTATAGTGTATTTAGTGGATATTACGTTTGAATTTTATCCAAATTCTAAAATCCGAAACTGCAAAGTCCAGATTTTTGAGGTTATACTGTACAGATAAAATTGTATACAAATATAGAACATTTTGAGTTATTTTAATTTTTTTTTCTAACTGACATGTATTCGCGATAAATATCAGTTAAATCTAAAATTATTTTTTGAAATTGGCATTAAAACAGTAGTACACAGTACCTGGAATTTTGATGAAGACAACAGGGAAAACTTAAGGAATTTCATTTTGAAAAATGAGCATGAACCCTTAAATATATTAAATTATAATTTATGCTCTCCAAATGTACCTACAGTACAGTTGCGCCACCTGGAACGGTAGTCTGCCACCTAGTGGCCGTGACAGGGAATGTATTATACTCTCTGAGACACTCTGCAATGTCAGACCTGACAGAGTTTCAAAGAGGCATGATTGTTAGAATGTGTTTTGTTGGAGCCTCGGTGACAGAAACAGCAAACCTTTTGGGGCATGCAAGAAGCACGGTATCACCCGTTATGACAGCATACACGAAAGACGCCAAGTTGGTATCTTCAAAGCACAACAGTGGGCGAAAGGCAAAGCTTAATTATAAGGATAGATGGACGTTGAAGCGCATAGTGGCCCGAAAGCACAAGCAATCAGAATCAGAGATAGCATCCGAAATGAACAGTCATCTGTAGGACCCCATTTCAACCAAAACTGTCAAAAGGAAACTCCATGCTACGAACATTTATGGCAGAGTGGCAATTCGTAAACCATTGGTGACATTACGTAATGCTTTCAAGCGACGCCAATGGTGCAGAGTTCACAGAAACTGGTCCCCAAAGCAGTGGCAACAAGTCATCTGGTCTGATGAATCAGCATTCACACTATTTCAGACCACTGGGTGTGTTTATGTTTGGAGAACGCCCAGAGAAGCGTTTACTCCTGACTGTCTCTTACTTACTGAAGCATAGGGGTGGCTCCCTTTTAGTATGGGGTGCAATATCGTCGTGGTCTTGGACCAATTGTTACTGCATGGGAAGATCAAAGCTTATCACTATCGAAGCATTCTGGGGGATCATGATCTTTTTGTTCAGTCTTTATTCCCTGGAGAGTGACCTGTTTTTCAAGACTCCTTATTGTGCGGTGTGTTCAAGCATGGTTCGAAGAGCATGACTATGAAGTAGGACATCTCGGCTGGCCCTCTGAGTCTCCTAACTTGAACATTATTGAACATCTGTAAAGATATTTGGGGTCCAAACTTCGTACTCTAGTTCCGCCTCCAAACACACTTTCGGATTTAGAAACTGCTCTGCAGGGGGAATAGCTTCATATTCCTTTAAATGTTGTGCATGACCTCTATGCATCTATCCCACATTGCATACAATGTGTTGTACTTCAGTCAAAGGGTTGTCCAACCCCCTATTAATAAAGATTTTCTCGTACTTCACCGGTGTTCGTATTATTTTGTCCCCCATCTGTATTTCCCCTTAATTTGGAAGGAAATAAGAATAGTGAAAGAGAAATTTAATAGTATTTAGTAATATACTACTACATACGATGTAATAATGTATAAGTATTATTTTGCAGTTTAAGTAGTACTATTAAGTACACTGAAAAATGAAATGTGATATATGCAAATAACATTAAAATTTCATGTACATAAATTTATTATACACTTTTTAGAAAAACTTCAATTTTATTGTAAATTTCAATCAGATTGATAAAACTTTAGGTCTTTAATATTTTGGCATTTTCTTTATAATTTTTTCATGCATTATATTTTAGGCTCTTCATTACCTTCTTTTAATATCCGAGGTTGAAGAAGTTGAGATCTTTAAAATTTGTCTGGAATATTGGAATTCTCTTGCTGCTTACTTGTATCGAGAAAGACCACAATCTAATGTTGTTCCTATACCACGAGTTGGGATGAATCTGTTTCCTGATCTTGCGACCAGACAGATATATCAACCTGTTCTAACAAAGGTGAGATAATTTTTAATTATCTTCTGTCTAAAGCTGCAGAAACCAGCCTTGTTCTGCAATTTTTTGTTCTTTATAAAAAGCTGATACTTTCCCTGCAACATTCTGAGAAATAAAATTACGTTTTCTGAAGTTATTTTAATGCTATATTAATTTGTTTTGTGTAACTAATAAAATATTAAAAAATATCCTTGTTATGAGATGTCAAAAACTGTCTTTCATTTTTAGCCAAGTTTTATTACTTTTTTATTGCATATGACGAATGTAGTGATTAGCAGCACAAGACCTGGGATATTGTGTATTGTAATCGGATTGCTATCAGCTGCTTAACTATGCATGAGATTGTTTTTAACACTTTACAACAAAGTTGAAAAGTGTTTATGACTTTGTTCATTCTATCTGTCCGTTCGTTAGCACGATAACTGCCATAAAAATGACTTAATCAAAATGAAGTTTTAGTATGTTGTTCAGACAGTCTGTAGGACCTATGGGAATATAAATGAATAATATCACCCAATTAGTTTTGGATTGAACCCGGGTTGAAAATATGAAATATATTGAGCCCTATGGGACCTAATTTTTCAAACATTTTTTAAGCGGATTTAAAATTCACAAATTGCTTCGAAAATTTTAGGTAATATTCAAATTGTTCCATAAAATATATAAAAAAAATTCAGCAAAATATATTCAGTAGTTTTTTAAATAAAAATTAAAATAATAATAACACCTCTTATATGAAGCGATCACGTGACGATGATATGAAAAGATCACGTGACCCACTTCAAAATGATATATGGCATCCATCTTGTCTCAAAATAAAGTTCTTTTTAATTCATATTGAGTATCCGTCCTAAAACCACTTTTTGCTTAAATTCTGTGCATTCTCATTTGTCATTTTGCTTAAATTCTGTACATCTACATACTAAAACAACGCAATTACAATATATTTGAGTTTAAATGCTCATCCAAATTTGATTATTTCTACAACGAAGCCTATTTTTCACCTATGTAAAATGTAAACAGCAAAATATGTAGAATGAATTATATTAGAATTGCTGTATTTCTTTAACACAAAATCATTTAGTTCATGGAGTCTGCATAGCTGATATGAATGAAATATTCATTGATTTTACAAAGATAAGGAGGATTTTTTTCGATGAAGTTTTACACACAGAGTTTAATTACTTGTAGCTCCATGGCCTTAATTTTTAAATAAAATAAATTATTATAGTATTGTGATGAATGACATGAATGGGAAATTATTTATGAATGAAGTGCTGCTTTTATAGAGAGCCAGGCATGTTATTTTTCTATGGCATCATTTGAATGAATTTCAGTTGTTTTCGATGAAGTTTTCAAATATAATAAATTATCGTAGTATTATGATAATTCTAAAATTATTACCGAGGAATGTATCACATTTTAGAGATGTTTAAACCAGGCAATTTATATTTCAATGCCGTCATTTGAATGAAGTTCATTTTTTTCAATGAAGGCTTAAATTTTCAAATATAATAAATTAATGTAGTATTGTGATAAGTTTTAAAATATTACCGAGGAATGTATTGCATTTTAGACATGTTTAAATAAAATTGCATTGAAGTTGGAAAGTGTTTCATAATCATTGCTTTAAGCATGATTGATCTTTCTTGTTGAATAATGAATTGATTTTATAACATTGATTGATATAATTAAAAAATTGAATATTTTGTGTAGCTTCGATACACCATGATTGGAAGAATGGCGAAACCAGAAGAGGTCCTTGTTGTGGAAAATGAACAAGGAGAAGTTGTCCGGGAGTTCATGAAAGATACAGATTCTATAACACTGTATAAAAATATGAGAGAAACATTGGGTATGAAATTTGTTATATCATTAAAACATTTCCCAGAATATACATTATATATACATACAGTATAGGATCCATTATCTAGAATCCCAAGAACCCAAAATCTGAACATTTTTAAAATTCATTATTATATATATTTGTAACATGTGTCTATTTGTAGAATGGTGCCAGAATCAAATGTGAAATAGTTATTTTCCCCCCTAGATGTTTATCTCTCTTTTATTCTATGCCGTGATCATAACCAAGAAGGTTAGGTTGTAATAGTAGGCAATCTTGGGTACTATTTTAGTAAATTTTGCTACAGAATTGCGGAGTAATGCTGCAATCACACGTGTAAAAATTGTTTCCCCCCCCCCTCCTCCTTTTGGAAATTTCTTGCATTTTGCAAGAGATTGTTGCAACCAAGGAGGTTTAAAACTTTTTTGGTTGCACTGTATTATTGGTTATGCCTTCTTTAATGTGACAATCCCTAATTGGGTTGAGCTCGCATATTATTTACTTCCCATATTCAATGACTGTCATAGATGTAACTATAAGGAAAACTGAAAAATGCACATTTTTTCACACTATGAGACAGTTGGGGGAGGGAGGGGTGTGTGTGTAATGTAAGGATTTTTCAATGCATTTCAAGAACATTTCTCATTTTGATATAATAGATTGTTATGTACATAATATGAATGCATGTATGCTTTGGTGAATTCTATTTTCTAAGTAAATGCTTTCTTTAACTTAACTAATTAACTTTAGATCTTTTGATGTATGAATTTATTTTAATTTTACTTTTCACACTAAAAGGAATTGTTGTTTATGTGCCAAAACAATATTTTGTCTTCAGTTCAATTAGTTACAAGATAGAGATGTATAAATCATATGTGCATGTATCCTTCGAAGTTTCACTTCATAGCATGTATTTGCGGGGGGGGGGGGGGAAAAAGAAATCTGAAGTATTTCCAGTATTCCCAGTTTTGCTGTAATTTGTTTTCTTACAAAAATCTTAGAGTAACCTGAGCACTTGCATGGCATTCTCACTCCATATCTCCAAATTGTGGTTGCTATTGAAAGAAAATTCTAAAAACTTGTTTCTAATAACAGACTACCCCATGCCTGCTAAATGTGACTGATTTTGAATGGGAATCCCTAGCATGTGTTTCTAATAGCAATTCAACTATCATCTCATGCCTCCTAAGTATTGCTGCTATTGAATGGGAATCCGTAGAATTGGTTTCTAATAGCAATCCAGCTATTTAAAGCTGTAAGCTGAGATTGGTTCAGCTGCTTTATTGAACCAAAATTGTAAACACAAACAGATGAATTTCATTATAAAACCACTTTTAACAGTAAATCATCTCATTCTCACCAACCTTTTGTAATGATTTTCAGTTTTTTTAAATTGAGATTAAATTGAATAGTTATGAAGCTGTTTCAGGTTCTTAAACATTGACAAAAAATAGCATGAACTTAAAATACAACGTAATGTGCTTTCTCTAATAATATTATAAATGTTTGTTCAGCTGCAGTGATTCAAACAGGGAATTAAACCATTGCCTTAATGAGGATAAAAATTTACTGGAAGGATGGCTATTTCAAATTTTGATTTCAAAAGATTCTTAATTGTGTTAGCTGCTTTTATTAGTATTTTTTAGAATATTATTTATTTATACATATTCAAGAATTTTTTGCCTGAAATACAGTATTTTGTTGCCTCTAGGCCAATTTTAGGAGAGCATAGTGCTCTGCTCTTTCTATACCAAAGCAAATGCACCCCTTTCACCCCCATTGTTCACACTAGAGTGTAAATCTCTGGTCAAATTCATTTCCCAGGAATTTTCCTTTCTAGGCAAATTTTACAATACTTTGAATTGCTTTTTCATCAAGTGGGGCAAACATAAAGAGCTTTTTTTTGTATAATATGATTTTGGTGTGTAATTTGAAGATTCAGTATTAATTTTAAGAACTTGATAAAAGTTATTTTTCTGTGAAAGCTGATTTTGTGAATGTGTTTTAGTGTATCTTACTCATTTGGATTATACTGACACTGAAAGAATTATGACTGAGAAACTTCACAATCAAGTAGATGGCAGTGAATGGTCATGGAGGAACTTGAATACAGTGAGTATTTACTTTTAAACCCTTTATAGTACAGTTGATCTTGGATATAAGAATATTTAAGTTGAGCCCCTTAACATTGAAATACATATCAGTGTTAATTAGTTTGTAGCAAAGTGTGGGGTCCCAAAAATTTTGTGACCTTTTCATATCTATATAAAATTAGTTGTTCTGTATACAACTCCACAGTTTTTGACAGATTGTTGAAATTTGATAGGGTTATTCACTGCTTCACTGTGATTAACCCAACAGGATAGTACTATATATCAGGGTGCGTACAGGTGCTTGAAAATTGGGAAAGTACTTAAAAAAGTCTCCGTCTCGATTTATGGATGTCGAACATTCCTGAACTTAGCATGAAAAACGATTCAGTCACAATTCCCTAGAGTCATCTGCTTAGAGAAGAAAAACAAAATTCTTTCTTCATGAAGTTGGCAGAGTCTCCTCAGTTGACTCAGCAGATTCTTCCTTTCTTATTTATGACTTGAAAGTCAAAGAGCTTAAATATAGGAGGGAGAAGGGTTCGATCTATGTTCGGCCTTGGAGAAGGGTGGTAATAAGGGGCAGAAATATTTTCAGTAATTTGAAAAAAAGTTTGTTTTAAGAGGAGGTGGGAAAGCAAATCATTAGATATTTTTACTTCTGTAGTTGAAGAGGTTTAAAGTTCACTGCACAATTTGGGAAATTGTAAAATCTATCCTGTCCGCGAGGACGGCTATTGAAATTTTTTACCCATCCTCATAAGTTTATTTTACATTATGTTCATTGATATATGTGCTTAAATACATCACACAACAATAATAAATTAGAACCAACTGCCTTACGATGAAGTGTGATAACTGCATATTTATACACCACCCCGCAGTACTTAACCGTTTAAAGATCGAACTCACTGACGGAGGGCCGGACTCTATGGAATTCCGATCCCTAGATATCCTAAAAAATATACAGTTAAACCTGTCTAAGTTGGACACTCACGGTTCCCCCTGAAGGCGCCCAACTTAGACAGGTGCCCAACATAGGCAGTGTGATGAAATTTCATTTTTCCCCTTCAATAAAGCACATCAAAAGACTTCATTTTCAATATATAGGAAATACTAATAAGCCAATGGTTTTAATTAAATATTGTAATTACTGTTACAAAATACTTATGGATGTGCGTACATACCTAAAATGTGAAGCAAGAAATCTAAATACATACACCTAATTTTATACGTAATATGTAACGGCTACTCACACACACATACTGTCAGATTGATGAAGTAATCCATTTCTATTGTACAGAAAAGTACTTTGTCAAAAGAGTTTTTCTTATTCCAGATGCACATTGTCTTTCTATTTTACTGTGCAGATTAAACAAGGCCTCAATAAGTTCTGGCATATTTTGCATAAAAGCATACAGTTCTAATTTCTTGACACACTGCATTGCACTTCCGCGTATAGAAAGTTCTTCTACATCTGTTTTTTCCTCTTCCTCCGAAGAAAAGCTGTCGAAAACCCAGACCACCTGATTCGCCCTAGGGCACGAGCAGCAATTTGAGTAGCCAGGAAGAAAAGCTGTCGAAATCACTCTTGCTCGATGTAGCAACACATGGAGATTCAATATCATGGGTTTCAAGAATATCGTTAAACTCAACATTTTGACAAGCATCGGATAACTAACTCTTTTCTGCTCGTTTCAAAAAGGCACTTTAGTTCTTCATCTAGTGACTCCTATTCGAAACTATCTGTCACTTGACCCTCGGAAGAGCTGAGATCACATATAAATCCTGCATGCTTGAAATACTTAACAATAGTGTTTTCTGATACATTTTTCCATGATTCATAAAACCATTGGACTGCATTTAAGACTGTCACCTACCTCTTTCACAAATTTTCTGCAACCTGGATAAGTTTCCACATTGGTTGCTTCCTATACAATAACTTTACTACTTGAATAATCCCTTTGTCTAATGGCTGCACTTCACTCATTAAATTAGGAGGCAAAAATTGTATTGTAATGTTTGACAACTTCAAGTCGACATGACTTGTTGCATTGCCAATGAATAACAGAATTTTTCTGTTTGCATGCTTCATTTTTTTGTTCGATCTCAGTCCACCAACCTGAAAATATTGCGGTAGTCATCCAGGCTTTCTTGTTATGCTGCTATATTACAGGTTGTTTATTTTCACATTGCTGTTCTTAAATGCTCTAGGGCAGGTTGCCTTTCCTATTACCAAAGGCTTCAACTTTTCTCCTCGAGCGCTACAGCACAACAAGACTGTGATTCTTTCTGTAGACTTTTGCCCACCTCTGCATGTTTCACCTTTTTATACCAATGAACGTGTAGGCACCAACCAATAAAAAAGGCCAGTTTCATCAGCATTAAAAATGTTTTTGTTGCCATACTCCAGTGTTAGACTTGAAAGTTTACTTCTCCAGTCTTCTGCAACGTTGATATTAGCACCAGCTGATTCACCGCAAAGAACTAAAACTGATATTGTTTCGTTTCCAGAAGGACTCTAACCATCCGTTACTTGCAAAAAATGACTCCATTTTCAACTCTGAAGTGATTTTTTAGCCTTTTCCTGAAAAAGTGGGCCACTTATGGGGATGTTCTTACCACGACAACTTAGAAAAAATTGAAGCACTTTCTCATTTAGGTCACCATGTGGGGTTCAACAGATTATTTCTTTTGTTCCAGAGCAGTTCAGTTCCCATGCATGTATGATATCAGATCTCTTATTGTTTATATTGGAAACAGTAGATTTTGATATGCCGAACTCCTCTGCCAACTTTCTGCAGCTGTCACCTTTGTCTAGGCGATCAAGAATTATTTTTTTTCTTTTCAATAGTTAGCTCAATTAATTTACGTTTGGTCATTATTAAAAACTAATGTTCACATCACTCAAATCACAGTCACTTTTCCAGAATGCACTAAGAAACAAATGTGACTTTTGAGGGTTGAGAAACCTTTTTATTCAGAAGGTGCAGAAATCTAATTGGACAATGCAAAGATGGGGTAAGGAAGCTACAAATGTCCATTTTTAAGTGTGTTGTGTGTGTGTAAACAAACTGATAACAAAAAGGTTGTGATATAGTGCGACTCCAACGAGAAGGCATTTGAGTCACGTGACTTTGGACGAATCCATTAGTTAAATTCAATGACAGGTAGAAACGTACTAGGAAGAACGGGTTTCCAGAATTGGCGCCTTTAGTGCGAATTAATAAGTGTTACTGTTGGGATGTGGTGGAAATGTTTTCTTCATAATAATTAAAATTATATTATAATAAAACAATAATGGTCGTAAATGTATTGTTAAAATTGAAGAGTTCGTTTGTAATACTTTTCTTGTAACTTAAACTATTTTAATTAAGAAAAATGCACAATGCGTTTCGTGCATATGAATGAATGATTCATCTCCTAAAAGGAAAAATCTGATGTGAACAGCACATGCCTTCCCTACAGATTCATATTTATTTTCTTTATTTTTTTTTATAATTCATTAATTTGAGTTATATGCACAAACTAGCACGAATAATTATTTGAAATTACACTGAAATTGCAGTTTTAATTCAATTTTTTTCCTGGAAACTTTGTAAAATTAGTGAAAAGTTGTGTTTAAAAGTTCCAAAAATTTGTTGGCTGAGATCCCCCCCCCCCCCCCCCGTAATTTATGGGTTGCTCGCTTGTGTAATAAGACATTTTCTTTAGGAAGGACCCTCGATCCATCTATAAAAGGGGAAAAAATACCTTGACATACACACATCTTTATATTTTTATCATTGTGTATTTTACTTTTTATATAACGTTGTTTAATTTCTATAAAATACAAAGAAAACGCTTCAATCTAAATACTTTTGCTGCCATTGAAAATCATTTCAGTAAGTTCTATGAATCACATTTTATACAGTTACATATTTCATAAAGTATTAATAATTGTTAATTCTAAAATAAATTTCAGTAATTTAATTAATTTTAAATATGTTATCTAACCATTTTCCTTGCTTGTGGGCCACTATTCGGACAGTCAGTTCATCATTAGAGATTACATTGCATGGCCATGTCATCTAAGGAATCTATCACCTCCCCCCCCCCCCCCCCCCCCCAGTCCAAACAGCGACAGGTGTCCAAGTTAGACAGTATTATATACATGTTAAAATATAGGAATTTGTTCAGTTCCACTGAATTGTATCCAAGATAGACAGGTGTCTAACATATAGAGGTGTCCAACTTTACAGGTTTTACTGTAGATTATCTGCATTCTGATCTATGCGTGGGTGCAGAAGATGTGAAAAAAAACTTTTTCTCTTTCTAGTGTTTGGTAATTTCAAGGAGTGGTAAATAAATAATCCTATAAATCCTCTTGTCCCTAAGCATTTTAAACCTCATTGACACTCTTAATTTCTAGGGAATGTGACTGAATCAAGATTTAAATCTTCTTGGACTGAATAGATGTCTCATAGCTCAACTTCAGTTGCTAGACAACTGGAATAAATGTCATGAATGAATTGTAAATGTGTCACTTTGATCTTGAGTGCGTTATCCTATTTTCGTTCCGTAATCGGATTTACTGGGTGGAGAATGAGAGAAGAGATATAATTAGCACCTATGGTTTCAATGCAGACCACCTGAGGACTCTCCTAGAAGAAGGCTTTTATAATGCACACTAGCTAAGTTTATGGGGGTGGGGATTTGCAGTTGAGGACATTTCAATTTTCATTCATGGCAAGGAAGTTTTTGCCATAATTTTACGATGACTCAAGGCCGTAGGAAAGGGCGGCACCTTCCAAAAACTTATTGTCCTTGCTGAATTTTAATCCGGCTAGGAGGGCGATTTCTGGAAACCAGGGAGCAGGTTTCCAGAAAACCTGGAAACCTGCTTCTTACTAGTAGAGGACTGAAAGTGTGTTCTAGATCTAGGAGAGTCATTGTGCTGCAATTTTGAACGTGTTTAGAATCATATGCTTTTCGTTATCTGTACATGTTTAGCATTGTACGCATTTTATTAGATCTTATTTTATATTTGACCATGCCTGGAAAATGTGTATTTAATCTTGGTTGGCTAGAAGACGTATGTTAGAGACTGGTTGACCCAAGATAATGATGTGCGAAAAGCAAAATATTTATGATGTAAAAAATCATTTGATATTGCAAGTATGGGAGAAATATCTAAAGATTGCATTTTCAATAATTCATGAGTAAGAAAGTTAGTTAATCTGATCCAACTGTTCATAAAGTTAGCTTTTAAATAGATTTTAGTATTGCTATGTTTTGCTCAATAAACAAAGCATCAGTTCACTATCCCAGAAAAAATATAACAGCATAAGTTCATAATGAATCGTTGGTTAAAGTCCTTGAAAAAGAAATTAATGGTACTTGAAAGTCCTTAAAAAGTCCTTTAAATTTTTATAAGGGAAAGTTTACTCACCCTGATATATGGAAGAAGCTCAATCCTATCTTCCCCCACTCTAGCAACTTGGTTAAGCATAAAGCAACTGTTGTAGGTCGAGAAGGACATTCATGATTTGCTGATTTATCGCCTAACTGTGTAGTGTACCTTCTGTGTTTTTTTTTTTTTAACGAGGTTTATTGGGAACTTGTTATACATTATAAGAATTTAAAAATATGTATGAAGAAAAATACAAGGTAGGATTAGAATATTTTTATTACTAAATAATGTTGTTAATGAAGTCAATTTCATAAATCATATTGAATTACAAAATAATTACAAATAAAAATCTGATATAAAATAGATTACAAGTATATAAATTGAAGAATGCTTGCGTAAAATGTAGAATTCTCCACTTTTATCCAGATAAACTTTATCTTTGAAAGTTGTTAGAAGTACCTAGATCTGCTTTGAGTCGTAATACTACTGAGTCATTTTTTACATCGAATTTATTTTAATATATTGTATGAGTACTGTCAGATATACAACAAAGTAATATTTGCAATAATAAAATTTTTAACTCTATTTGCATTTTTTTTTTAAATATAAAATTAGCATTTAAAAATAAAATGCAAAATTATGTCTAAATTCTTAAATATATCTCAGATATTGAAATAGCCATGATTCCTAAATTGTCAAAATGTGTTTGGAAGGTGTTTGCATGTTTAATCGATGTGGAATTAGGAAATTTTTGTGAAAATATTTTTCTATAAAATATATAGGAAGTAAATAAAATATACCTTATTATGGCACGAAATACAAAAATTGCATTTCGTTATAATAGTTTTAGTGATTTGGTTGCTAATAATTTATTTGAAAAATGCTTTAAATAAATATTGTGAAATTTGCATCCAGAATTAAAAGGACGAGATTAACAGCATTGACTAGCTTGGTGTCCTCCTTTTTGATTTTGAAGTGTCTTCCCCTATGGGCGTCCTTGCTAACCAGTAATACTTAATACAATTTACTTTGAACTAGAAATGAGATCATGCTCATATTTCAGATCATAATCTTTACAAAATGCACTGAAAAGTTGTGATATAAAATCCAGCTGCCTTTTCCAATGAATGTAAAATATTATTATATTCTTTTTGAACGTAAAATTTTAATATGACACATCTTTATGCTCATTATCTAAACTCCTATTTTTCTTACCTAACCACCAAATCCTGCGAGTCACCAAGTTCTACCTCGAATGGAAAACATACGAAGATGCCAAAAATAGCTATATCTATCAGTAAAGTACTCCAACTGTATTTTAGTGTTGGAATGACATTATAAATCTTCTGCAATATCACAAACACCAAAAATAAAGCAAAACTTCTAATGATACAGCAATGAAATATAATCTATCTGAAGTCATTTATATTTCTCAAGCATGCTCTCAGTCAGCAATCGCCATTGAAATGTACAGGGTTAGGTTCAGAAGAAAATGGGTATGCAGGAAATTCATTCTGAAAGCAGTTGCCTTTATCTTTAACACTAATTGCAACCCCTTAAGCTCCCTCCATTATAATACTACTTCAATGGGTTAACCCTGTCCATGTTTCTATACTCTGTTAACTTGATTATATACGTTTATACTGCAAGGTGGATCCTTCCATCATAAAAATATTGGTCTTGAAACATCACAAATGTATGGCAGAAAGAATGAATGATGAATAAAAATTTAAATAAAATTTGAAAATACAGAATATTTACTGTGAAATTATAATTACTTTACAGTATTAATTTCTGTGTATTTTTTTCATTATTGTTATTTAACTGACTATGCACTCCATAATACATTTAACAAATCAACAGAGCTCTTTTTTCCGCCAACCCTTGAGACGAAATCCCCTTGGCATCAGAGTTTTCCACCTTTTTTTGTTTACAACATATTTATCTCTCATTGGGTTTTGTGTATTCTTAGATCAATTATTTAAGCTGTCATTATTTTAAATCCTTCATTTCCCGACCTTTTGAGTTGAGTAGCATTTCCTTACTTTTCGTTCACTGATTTGATGGCTTAAATACATACAGAAGATAGGAATTTCAGCTTCATAGAAAAGGATAACCACTTCATAGTAGTGCAAAAGTTATGATGAATATTTTCCTCAAATTAAAATATGGACATCCACAAAAATCTCATTCTGAGCTTTTAAGTAATGTTTCAGATTCAACTGGTGTTTCAGTTGCCAGTATTATTTAGATGTTCACGAATTTCATGTAATTTAATGTTTATAGTGCTCCATTATTTAGTATTTAGTACTAAACATTTTTAGACTCCAAACGAAAAATGTTTTCCAGTGTATAATATGTATGCTTTTGTAAAAGTTTTGCATATTTTAATAAATGTACAAATTTCAGAGTGTCTGTCTACAGGTCATGAAATTCAACATTATGTAACGAACATATGATATCAGAGTTCTTGTTGATCTCTTCACTACGGGAAAGTTAGCTACTGCTTCCCAGATTTTGATTGGCTGCTGTACTTTAGCAGTGCCCAAATGTACTTTAGCAGCTGCTGTACTTTACCAGCAGCTGCTAAAGTACAGTGCCCACTGCCAATAAAAATTGGAATAACACAAGCTTTCCTGTTTTATCGACATGCAATATGTCAATATAAGCTTCTACCATCTTGGCATCGCGTGATATCCTGCACATAACGATATAAAGTGTTAGGAACTAGAAATTAGCTCTTCCATTCCATTCCATATTAATAAATCATATTTCCCAGACCGTGGATGTGTAAATTTTAATTTACTATATGAGAAAAGGAAGTTCATCAATATTTAATGTTAAATGCATTTTTTGAGCTGCCAAATATTCCAATTTTCCTGAATGCTTTTCAGTTTTTTTAGACCGTTTGAAAAATTCTAGTTTTCTTTGAAAGTATGTTTGTTTCACTTCTAGCATTCTGAAAAGTATCTTAAAAATTTGTGCCAATATTTCTAACTTATCACCTTTTTAATAGTTTGCAAGAATGGCCGTCAAAAGAGGGTAGGCTGGGGCTGTAGTTCTTCTGGCATGGCAATGACGGAAAAATTAGGTGCAACCAGAAGTGGGAGGGTCCTTGGCTTTAAGGTCCATAATCACTTTCCACTGACCTGTTCATTTATGCAAATTACTTTGAGAACACAAGAAGACCACATTATGAACCCATGACCACATTATGAAATTTAATCGATTCTGTTAAAATTTTGTTCCATATTTACTCTTGATTCAGTAATTAAAATACTTCACTCGAGCACGTTTCGTTCCTAGCCTTTTCATATGAAGGGCTCCAAGAAATTTCATCACCCAAAATGTTCTGACATGTTACCACCACAGACAATCGAAACCGAAATAAATTATTTCCAAGTGATTAAAAATAAGATAAGTTCTCTTTCCACTTCAAAAGCAGGAAAATAAAATTGAGGTTCTTCCGAGAATAAGAATTTTAATACAAATTAGCAGAACATCAAAAACTCAATATGACAATCTACAAAGATAAAAAAGCTCTATTTTGTTTTATTATTCCCACTGTTTCCTAGTAGAGAAATTCATATGTTGGACATAGCAGATTTGTTTTCATTCACAGCTAAAATAGCATATTTTATAAAAGTCACATATAAATCAAATGTAATTGATTTTACTACAAATTAAGTATTAACTAAAGAGATAAGATTTTACTTATTTTTAAATGTTAAAATTAAAAAGGTAAATATAGTGGTTGCAACACAAAATTTCACGAATAAAAAAAAATGTTAAATTAAAAGAAATCATTTTGGTGCAAATTCTTTATGTATCCATCTGGTTTTGAATCGGCAAATTTTGCTTCACCTCTAAAGTAAAATTTGTTTTTTAAATTGGCACATGCTTAAATATTGTTTAAATCAAATTTTGTGTGTAATAGTATTGTTTTGATATTGCTATCTCATTTACTTTTATATATAATTCAGAATTTCGTTTATATTGCAGTGCTGAGCATTTATAAAGTACTCATTTTGATTTATTTTTTGTTTTCCAGCTTTGTTGGGCAATTGGGTCTATAAGTGGAGCTATGCATGAAGAAGATGAAAAGAGATTTCTAGTCACTGTTATTAAGGTAGATAGAATGCTTTTCAAGCTTAATTTACATAGGATTGCTTTTCTAGACCCACTGCAAAGTGCTACAAAGTTCAAATGCAGATATTTGTGTAATTTGCACATTGGTTTATGTGTTGATATCTATGAATATTTTTCTTTTTGCTGATCCGCTAATCTGGGATGTTCTAAATTTCAATGGTGCCAGATTATTGGATGTCAAGCTAAAGTGGGAAAAATTAATTTAAAACAAAATAATTGTCAATAAATGTGATATTTATTTGTCTAAACATTACACAGGCTGAATTACTTTATGCTGTATGTGGAAAAAATTTAAATTAAAAATGTAATCTAAACTTCAATGAACAGAAATCTGTATATAAAACTATTAAAGCTTGTTCAATAAGTGTACCTCAGTATGAATAGACCTAAATACTATTCAAGAACCATGCAAAATCATTGGTTGCTGGATTTGCAGATGTTTACTGTACATAATTGCTGCAAAACCAGTTGAGGCAGCTATTCATGATTAACCCTTTCGGGACGGCAGCATTCCGGAACTGTCGCGGTCCAAAAGACGAAGTGCTTCGCTTCCGAACTGGTCGAAAAGGACGGCGCATTTTTTGCGCGAAGCCTAACTCTTGAAAAAAATTCACTAAAAATCACCTATTCAACACAGAAATCTACTTTTTTCAGGAATAAAAGAAATATTTATGTTCTATTTGATGTATAATTTTCATACAAATCTGAATACAAAATACTCGTTAGTTGCTCCCATTCTTTTATCCGAAATAAACGAATAATTTCACTGCCTCTAAAACCCAAACAAAAAAAAATACTCTCTTATATTCCTATGATTCACCAACGAAATCATAATGCTGAAATAAAAATAAAAACCGAAACTCAATTATAAAATTGTTGATGCTACGAGAATTGCTCTGTTTGTTTATGTTACAGAATGATTTTCACCGCTCCAAATGGAGAAATAATTCATTCGATCCTCTTCTGCCAAGGTCATGCCTCTGCAAAATACATTGAAGTTAGTTTCATGGACAAGTAACGCCATCTAGTACACAAATTAAAACGTTCCGCGTGGTGGCACTTATAGGTGCCACTATCCGCTTGCGGTAAAATTTCCTCTGGCCCGAGTGAGTGCCGTTCGTCCTTGAATGCAAGTTCGCATCTGGCACGTCGGCGTGCCGATCGTCGCGAAAGGGTTAAAGCTAATGAATACTTTCCATCACTGGTAACTTAACTATTCATTTATTTCAATTATAAATGACTGCTAATAATAACCAGTCCATACTTGACTTATAATTAACTAAAATATATAACATTGATTATACTCCAAAGGTAATTAAAATTCACTTCAAAATCGTTAAGGATTAACTAATTGATTAATTTTATGACTGCTGTAACTAGTACAAATTGCTTTTTTTTTTTTTTTTTAAATGTTTGTGCTGTGTACTGTTTGTGCTGTTGAATTTATTTTGCTAAATATAGTAGTTATTCAAAATGTTGGAACTCGGACTGTAAATAATATATGTGAAAATTCTCAAAACCTGAATTTTGTATCCCAAGTTTAAGTTGAGACTCTTTCCTTAAGTTGTTTAAAAAATAAGATTAAATCATTATATTCAACGCAGGTTTTAAACTGTTCCATTTTTTTTTTTAATTTTGCTAAAATATTTTATTTCCCTAAAGTTAAAAATCCCAAGTTCATACAGTCAACATGAGTCCAAGGATGTTTTCAGCAGAATTTAAATTGTGCATGAAAGTAAAAATGATGCAAGAAATTAGTTTATACCATTTTCAGTTTGCAAACTTTATAATGGGTAAAAATTGGTCACAATGGAAGAGGGGAAGATTGGGAACTAAACACATACTTCCATTTCAGATGCCCAAGAATTATCCGTAATTTTAGAAATAGCATGCATCTGGTCATTTTCTAAGCTGAATATTATCACTGTTTCCTACTTATTTTGGTTTTAGGTTTATTCTTAGCTAATGGTCTGGCTAGGTGTTTTCTGTGTCTTATTCGAGGATGGTACTGTAAAACTAATAAAAACATTAGTTCCTTCTTGAAAAAGCATTTTATTAGTTTCTATTGCTCCATGTTTTGTGTTATGTTTGTTTATTTTTGGTAGTTGCTCAAAAGTTTTACATTTAAATATAAATTCTTTATACGTCCTTGACAGAAGCAGATATAGGGAAATTTGCTTCTATATAAGAAATGCAAGTAATTTGTATTCTCTCAAGTAGCAGTTATTTTTATTTTGTTTAAATTTGGAAGTTTTGATTTTTGTAAGGATCTTTTAATTTGAAAAAAAAATAAAGTTTCAAATGTTGGGTTTAAAACTGATCCTAAATATCCTCTGGCAATTTTGAAGAAATCCTGCATAATTGCACAATTGTCTATATAGACAACGATTTTATGAATTTTATGTCATGAAAATGTTTTTCACACACACATTTTTACAATGTCTCCATTGACTACAGTTTTTATTTATAAAAAATATATATATTTTTTTTAATGAATGAAAGGAATGCTGATATTTAAAGAATTTATAAATAGTTAACATCATAAATAACTGACTGTAACCCTATTGAATTTGGAATTTTGAGCATTGTTTTTATTTTGAATAAGATAACTCTACTAAATATATTTATTCTGAAAAATATTTCATTTCCTTTCATAATTTAATATGAGTGTGTCATTTAAATATTAGACTTAATTTTGTGTATGTGTGATCTAATAATTTCACTCTGAAAATTACATAACTACATGTGAATTGTATTTACCACTCATGTAGAATATATAATTTTTCACACACAAAAATTGGCAAAATAACCTGGAAATTTAGCATCTTTTCCTTTGCAAAATCCAGAAGGTATTGATTTAAATTTTTACTAGACATCCTGATTCTTAAATTACTGTATATTTACATCATGTCATATTTTTTTTATCTAGGATTTGTTAGGGTTGTGTGAGCAAAAGCGTGGAAAAGATAACAAAGCTATCATTGCATCTAACATCATGTATGTTGTGGGACAATATCCTCGCTTTTTGAGAGCTCATTGGAAGTTTTTAAAGACTGTTGTGAACAAGTTGTTTGAATTCATGCATGGTTAGTGAATGCTTTTTTTTTAATTTCAAGCAATTGAAAATGATTCTAAAGCAGTTTCTATATTATTACTTATGTATTTCAGTTTTAATTTATTTAATTAATTATTGATGCATTGTTATTTAAGTGAATGCTGGAAAAATCCTAGGTGCCACATCATCCATCATTTTTGATGAGGATGTCATTTTCAAAGTTTTGATTTAATAAAGCAGTTCTTATAGGTTCAAATTTTCTACTTCTCCAGTCATGGCCATAATAAAAATTATGCATTTGATCTCTAGTTCCAAAGGAAATTACAAATGTTGATCAAAAGAATGAAGTATGTATTATTTCAAAGCATGAGATGAAACACTACTTCTATTGTTAACACTTTACAACAAAGTTGAAAAGTGTTTATGACTTTGTTCATTCTGTCTATCTGTCTGTCCGTTAGCACGATAACTGCCGTAAAAATGATTTAATCAAAATGAAATTTTAGTATGTTGTTCAGACGGTCTATAGGACCTATGGGAATATAAATGAATAATATCACCCAATTAGTTTTGGATTGAACCCGGGTTGAAAAAATGGAATACATTGAGACCTATGGGACCTAAATTTTCAAGCATTTTTTAAGCGGATTTAAAATTCACAAATTGCTTCGAAAATTTTAGGCAATATTCAAATTGTTCCATAAAATATATAAAAAAAAATTCAGCGAAATATATTCAGTAGTTTTTTAAATAAAAATTAAAATAATAATAACACCTCTTATATGAAGCGATCACGTGTCCATGATATGAAACGATCACATGACCCACTTCAAAATGATATATGGCATCCATCTTGTCTCAAAATCGTGATTTTTAAAGTTCTTTTGAATTCATATTGAGTGTTGTATCCGTCCTAAAACTACTTTATTTTTGCCTAAATTCTGTGCATCTATGTACTTTAACAACGCAATGACAATATATTTCAGTTTAAATGCTCATACAAATTTGATTATTTCTACTATTAAGCCTATTTTTCACCTATGTAAAATGTAAACAGCAAAATATGTAGAATGAGTTGTATTAGAATCGCTGTAATTCTTTAACACAAAATAATTTAGTCCATGGAGTCTGCATGGCTGATATGAATGAAATATTCATTGATTTTAGAAAGAGAAGGACGATAATTTTCGATGAAGTTTTACGCATAGAGTTTTACATACTTGTAGCTCCATGGTCTTAATTTTTAAATAATATAAATTATTATAGTATTGTGATGAATTACATGAATGGGGGAATTATTTATGAATGAAATGTTGCTTTTATAGAGAGAGCCAGGCGTGTTATTTTTTTATGACGTCATTTGAATGAATTTCTGTTGTTTTCGATAAAGTTTTCAAATATAATAAATTATTGCAGTATTATGATAATTCTAAAATTATTACCGAGGAATGTATCACATTTTAGAGATGTTTAAACCAGGCAATTTATACTTTAATGCCGTCATTTGAATGATGTTAATTTTTTGCGATGAAGGTTTAAGTTTTCAAATATAATAAATTAATGTAGTATTGTGATAAGTTTTAAAATATTACCGAGGAATGTATCGCATTTTAGACATGTTTAAATAAAATTGCATTGAAGTTGGAAAGTGTTTCATAATCAATGCTTTAAGCATGATTGATCTTTCTTGTTATTTTATGTTTTTATTAAATTTCTCTTTTTCTAACACTTTCCAACATAGTTGAAAAGTGTTTATGACTTTGTTCATTCTGTCTGTTCGTTCGCACGATAACTGCTGTAAAAATGACTTTATCAAAATGAAATTTTAGTGTGTTGTTCAGACGGTCTCGGATATATGGGCATTATATCACCCAATTAGATTTGGATTGAATCCAGTAAATGAATAATATCACCCAATTAGATTTGAATTGAACCCAGGTTGAAAAAGTGAAATACATTGAACCCTATTGGACCTAATTTTTCAAACACAAAGTTTAAGTGAAGTTAAAATTCACAAATTGCTTCGAAAATTTTAGGAAATATTCAAATTACTCCATAAAATCTATAAAAAAAAATTCAAAATATATTCGACAGTTTTTTAAATAAGAATTAAAATAATAATTACACCCATATTATATGAAGGATCACGTGACCCACAAGTTCTAAATTTATATTTAGTGTTGCATCCATCCTAAAACTGCTTTATTTTTGTCTTATTTTCTGTACATATTCTGTGCCAACGCAATTGCAATATTTTTGAGTTTAAATGATTATCAAATGTTGATTATTTCTACAACAAAGCCTAATTTTAAGGGATGCAGAATGTAAACATATGATTGTAAGATGAGTTGTACAAGAATTGCTGGAATTTTTTTCGAACAAAATTATTTAGCACTGGAAAATGGAATAAAAGCGATATGAATGAAATATTTATTGCTTTTACATGGAGAACCAGACAATTTATATTTCGATGATGTCGTTTGATAAAGTTCATTTTTTTCTTTTAATGAAGTTTGAGGTTTTCAAATATAATAAATTATTATTGTAGTGCTGCGATAATTTAAAATATATCAGCACTAAATGTATCACATTTTAAAAATGTTTAAAAAGAGTTGCATTTCAGTTGAAAAGTGTTTCATAATCAATGCTTTATGCATCATTCATCTTTCTTGTTTTTCTTTTAGTTCACTTTAAATAATCAATGTTTAGTCCTTTTTTATCTCTCTTTGTTATTTAAAAATTGAAACAAATTTAGGGTTAGAAAAAGTTGTCAAGATGTAATAATACAATGACTAAGACAGTGATCTTGATGGGGTTTTTTTTCCCCCCTTACCAATACTGGAATTTTGTTCACAAATTGTTTCATGGAAAACTCAGGTGATTTGAGTATCTTTGTTACAGCAATTTTTTGCATTTTTCTGTCATTTTATGCGATATGGCATGAAAGCCTGAAACAAGACTAATATAATGTAGAGGAGTGCTTATGCTTAAAGTATTTGAAACATTACAATTCTGGACTGATAACTTAATTTCCATAGCAGCCTAGAAATATTCAGTTAATTTCCTTTGTTAATAATATTTAAACGTTCAATTTAACACAGGAGCTATCAGAAAATGTAAGATGCATTTTTATGTGTTTTCTTTTATACACAGCATATATTTTATTAACTTTTTTTCTTTTCCTGTCTTATAGGACATGTTTTAGGGTAATGCATTTTTAGTTTGGCACAGAACCTGTAAAAAAATAATTGCTTCATTTCTAGGTTCTTTGTTTTACTTGATAGGTCGTGTTTTAGACTACCAATCAAGACGAGAAAATGAATTTCAATACAGACTTTAAAATATTAAAAAAATTTATTTCAAATTAAGATGTAAATTACATAACATAAACCTGAGGACTTTTTATCATTATTAAAGGCCAATCATCTAAGGATTATGTGCAAAATGAAAGCAAGTAGATAATGGTTTCACCCATATGGGAATCCAGGCAAAGAGTTTTGATGGGATCAAAATTACAAATGAAATCTTGATAGGGATAAATTGAGTAAAATATTATGGAAATTATTGCAACTTGATAAAATAAAAGTTTTTTCATTTATTCTGTACCGATCGCCGAATGTAATTCGCAATTTTTTTCCAAAAAACTCAATCCAGTACTGCTCATAACACCATGCGCAATATGCAACCACGGTAACCAAATAAGAAAAGAAAGAGAAACCGAACTTAATCAGGGTCCGCCATTCGCCTACGCGCCAAATGCGAAAAGATCACAAAACTGGCGATAAAAAAAATACTTTGGCGAAAAAAATGGCGAATGATTTTTTGGAAACTGAAAATTTCGTAAATATTTTTTTGGGAAGTAATTTGGAATAAAAGTCCGATTCCAGACAAGTAGGCCTATGACATACGAGCATTGTCTCCCGTCTGTTTTGGGGACGCTCGTTCTCGTGTGACAAGCTCCAAGTATTCTTTAATTCCCAGCACGCTGCTCCTCAAAATGGATGGCAGACAGCGCATTCCTGTCTCTCAAGCGTCCTTGACCCACAGCGGCAATCAAAACATCTGGATTCCGTCCGTTATGTGAGCCAATTTTTTTCGTTAACCCTGAATCGCACAACCGTTAACCCTCAACACAGTTATTAGATACTCTCCAGTAAACAAAACAAAAAAACACTTTCAACTTAAAATCCTGCATTATAGTTTTAAACAATCCATGTTACAGAATTATTTCTGAAAAGAGACATTTTTTGTCGAAAACGATCAGCCGTAATCAGAGAAACAAGTGATAAACATCGAATGAAAATGTATGTATATTTTTTGATGACGCGTATACAATGGTAGTCCCGAGCATCTGGAGGTCAGAAAAATTAGGAGTGTGCGATTGCATAATTACTAGCGCATCGTTTTAGGATCAATTGTCTTGCGGGAAAAAATAACTTTTAGACTTACGATGTTTTTTTTGTTTTTAGACTCCACATATAAATCGACCCCCACCACCACCACCACCACTTTTTTTTTTTTTTTTTTTTTTTTTTTTTTTTTTTTTTTCACAAATTTCTCGACTTACGCGAGTATATGCGGTAAATAAAAAAGCATTTTATTTTAGTTAAAACCAACTGAAAAAAGGTCACAGCTGATTATTATCACAGATGCCAATTTACGGTTTGCTGTTTTTATCATAAGTTGAATCGTAGTTTATCTTTTTGTTAGGAATTTTTAAGCCTGCCTGGCTTGTTTTTGTTTCATCTTCATCATCTTTGTGGTTTTCATACGATCCGTACGCCTGCCTGAGTTTTAAAACCGACATAAAAATTTATCCCTTAGATTGTTTTGGTGCCTAATTTTAAAGAAATATAATGATGATACTGCATATAAAAATATTATGGATGTAACAAGAATTGGTTTCACATGTCCTATGACAACAACCATCGTTAAAAGAGGCTTTAGTAAACGGAACAGTAATTTCATTAAGTAGTAACATCAGAGTAAAAAATCTCAGTGACTTGATTCTTATAAATAGTGAAGGGCCAGATATGAAAGATTTTAACTTTAAGGCAGCTTTTGAAAATTTGTGTATAGTACAAAAATTCGACGCTTGCCTGGTTTATATGATAATGAAACTATGTGAATTATAAAATAAATTTGTCATTTTTGTAACTCATTGTGATCTTTCATTGGTAAATACAAGTTTAATTTACTAATAGCCTGTTTAATGATTAAAAAAATGAAATCTACCCATCTTTATATCTTGTTTAGAATGAAATTAATATTATTAGCTGCATTATGGCTTAAAAGTAGAAATTTTTTCACCGATGGCGACGATAACTTTGATTAATAATCATGTAATTTGACTAATGATTTTTCAATTTGGCTAATTTGTTGGCTAACAGTTTGAAATTCCTAGCGCGGGCCCTGCTTAATGATTTCTTTTTTTTTTTGGGAAGAAAATAAGCAGGGTTTCAGGTCTCAGATACTGTCCCCTTATGTGACAGGCAAAAAATGTCTCTTTTCATCAGGTTCTTCAATTTTAACGATTTCAGAATGAAAAGAAGGATCAAGTTGTAATATTTAATTTCAATGCCTATTAAATATACAACCATGAAATAAAGTTTATTAGAATCTACAAAGATTATAGTATTTACGTAATTTTTTATGAAGAATCCTTGATATGAGCCACATGGTCAATTGAAATTAATTGAAGCAGGGTCCACGCTAGCCATTCGCCTACTCTCCAAATTCCAAATGCGAAAAAATTGCAAAGCTGGAAACAAAAAAAAAAATACTTTGGTGAAAAAAATGCATGTATTAAATATATTTATATCTTATAAAATACATGTATTAATGAAAAATTGAAAGTGTGATTTTGTTTTGTTTAGAAACTCATGATGGAGTGCAAGATATGGCCTGTGATACATTTATCAAGATTGCCCAAAAATGCAGAAAGCATTTTGTGCAGGTAAATATGGTAATGTTCAAATGCTTATTTTAATAATTTGATGAAAGATGTATTTTCATGGTAATATTGACTGCTGAAAAATTTATGTAAGCATTTTAGCACAAGATGATATGACAAGTTGAACCCTTCTACCTTGAATTATTATGACCTTTCTGCTATTTTTATTTTTAAAGTCATTTTCAAAATAACAAGTTTTAAATTTAGATGCTAAGTAATGGAACCCCCTCTTAAGCGACTTAATTGGGACTAAAGATGAGCTTGTTAAGAATAAATCCAGTTTAAGAGATGTGTTTCTTAAAAATGTTAAATCCATTGCATTTCTTGCCTCTTACTCTTATTTTTTTTAAATTGGGCATTATAAAAGTATTTAAACAAATTATAAGGCAAATCATTAAAATATTATATTTAGCAGACTGACAAAATTAAAAATAAAAGATACACATGTGGTAGTTTGTAATGAAATGTTAATATTGCGTTACTTTTCTTTAACTTGTTGACTGCCACAGGGGGTGGGGTGGGGGTCATTAAGTCCAAAACTCTGGATGCCATTATTGTTCAATAGGAAAACGTGAAACTAGATGTTTTTAATACTTTTTGTAGCAAAATGAGTGGATTGAGGGGGGGAGGGAAGCATTGCCCAAATTCCATCTTACATCAAGTCTTTTTATAGACTTGCCATAGACACCCAATAGAGTGTATAGCATGTATTTGCTATGATAATGGTCGCAGTTTTTGCTTTATAGATTGACTGGCCCACTCCGAAAGAACTTGTAGCGGACTGGCAGTTGCAGACTGTTGACAGCCAACATGTTAAAGAATTTAGTTACTTTTATTCCCCCAAATATTAATTGCAATTTTTGCTTTCAAAGCCCTAAGTTTATTGCTGTTCAATAACATAACTAAAAACTACTTATAAAGTGTTTATTCCATCAATATGTTAGCTACATTTTGTATGGATGCACTTGTACGCAATAATTACTGGTTATTATTATTATTACTATTATTATTTTTTAAGAAACCTTCTGGAGAGGTATAAACCTTCTGAAAATGAATGCATTTTGAAAAATATGTTTAAAATAACTCAATGTATGCAGTTTTTAAAACCAATTGAGTATTTTTGCAAATATGAGTTGTATTAATATTATGTAATTTTTAGATTATTGCATACAGGCAAACCCTGTTAACATGAACTCTCAGGAAAACCAAAAATGTTTATTTGATTTATTTTTATTTATCAAATGCCAGCCTGTTGACTACTAAGTCATAAAGCTTCGTGCTATCCAATATTTTTCCACAATACAATTACAATGAGATAATGCAAGGCATTTGTCAATGTGCACAGTGGTCATGTTTTGTCCAGTTGTACACACACACACACACACAGGTGAATTGACAATATTAAAACGAAAAAGATGGGCATGGAGACAATCATGCCCAGTCAAAAGTCTAAAAGTGGCAGTCGCAGCAGCACGAGGAGCATCAGGAACACAATAGGGACTGGTGCTGAAAACACTCAGCACCAGTCAGGAGTTTGACACGAGAAGAGCAAACAGCCACAGTATGGAAGGAATGTCCAAAGATTCTATTTATTTCAAGTTTTGATGAATGAAAGGGCAAATTTCTGTTTGATTTCTGGATTATATTGCACCCCCCTTCTTTGCCAAAAAGTCTGCTATCTCATTACCCTCGACACCGCAGTGGGAGAGCATCCACTGGAAAGACACCCTGCATTGTATTTTCCTGAGAAGAGATCTACACTGCTGGACACGAGGGCTTTTCCTCTTTTAATTAGATTATAGAGCCTGAAGGGCAGATGTTGAATCGGAGAGGATCACAGCCCTCTCAAAAGAATTCTGCCGAATGGAAAGCTGTTGAAGTGCAACAAATATTGATTCCAGTTTTCCATCAAAATGGGTTGAGAAGTTTCCAACTGGCAGAAAAAAGCAGAAAAGCAAAAAAAAAGCAAAAAAGTTCACCTCGAGACTTTCCAAAACGAATTGTTTCCAAGTTTTACGAATTGTCACTGGAGGAGTCAATACTACTGCTGTGTTGGCGATGTAATTACTGACAAATAACCAACCAATGACCAATGTGATTAAGAAAAATGCAACTGTTCTTTTCAATAAATTAACTAGGCTCCCAAACAATTCTTTTTGGTGAGACTACAGTCACAATCAAGTACGCACTCTGAAATCCCAAAGAGGTCTCATCCAATGTGTCCAAGATATTAACTGCTATCAATTAATTAATAATACCCCTATTGAACTATTCTCTTTTGCTAACTCCTTGAACTACATGGACCTTGATGTAAGACTGGACTTAAATAAGAAAATTAAAAAGTCAGACTTTTGCCCTGAGGCACTTCGTGCGATCGCTCTTAATACTATCCATAATCGCTATCCTCCTTGTAAATGGCTGCATATCTACACATATGACTCCCTTTTTAACCTTTCTCAAGGAGCTGGTGCTGGCATTTTCTGTGAAAACCAAAAATGTGTTCATGTTATCAGTACAAGTACCTCTGAAGCTCTCATAAAGTAGATAGGCTGAAGTATTCTAAATTCCATTTCAATGCTATGTGAATAAGGTTTTAGTTCACATTAAATTACAAAATTAGATAATTTTTTTAAATTCATTTGTTTTTCTTTTAAATACAAATAATAAAATTATCACTTGCTAATTTTTCCTTAAATGTATAGCTATCTGAGTTAACTTACCCCGCTATATAAGGTCCCTATAGTGGCTAATGCTATTTCTAGAATGTTTATGTCATTTAAAAGAAATTGGACATACCTTTCCAGTTTTGTTTATTAATGATGCTTCAGATTACTTGAAAAACATTACACTTAAAAAAAAGTCAGTAATTTTGCATTGCTTTCTTTTCTGGTTGACACACTGTCCTCAAAAATCTTTCAATTTGTTTCCCAAATATTCTAAATGCATAAAAAATTGTCTTACATAACTGTAGGCTTCATTTATACTTACTAAAATTTTACCCAAATATTCACAGTCATCTTCCGGTGTTGATGAATCATAGTGCAATCCTTTGTTTATTTCATCGTTCTTCATACTGCTTATTATTTCATTGTTTGTCACTAAATCTGATTATATTGTGTTATCCATCGAAACATTTTCTCTAAAGATCACCGACTTGGGAAGTATACCCTTTCCTTGTGTTTCTGTCAAAATGTAGAAGTCTGGTTCTTCTTTCACTGTAGTATTGGCATCCTTTCTACAGAATCGTGTTTTTTAAAGCAGTTCTGAATTGTTGTTACAGACAACCACCTCCAAACTCCTTGAAGTAGGTTTTCTGCAGCTAATAAATTAATAACAATGGTACTTTGTTATTGAAAGAATATTGCTATTCGGATTACTTTTCTTCTATAGTAAGCATTCAGGTAACATAAGATCCCTTGATTGTATGGCTGTAGATTCGCAGTTGAGTTGGGTGGTAGGAACTCTACTTTTATAGCCTTCAGTCCTAAAACACTGCAATGTGCACTGCAGTTGTCCAATATAAGGCGTATTTTTTTACCTTGTAGCTCGAACTTGCGATCAAGTTCTTTTATCCATTTTATGAAAATGTCCGTTGTCATCTACGATTTCTTTGAGGAATAGCACTTCACTGGCAATGTTTTAATTGCTTTAAAACAATTTGCTTTGCAAGACTTAACAATGTCTAGCAAGAGAAACTTTTTCGTTCCACTCATGTTACATACTGTCAAAACCGTTAACCTTTCTTTGCTGGATTTCCTCCCTGAACACTTTTCACATTTCATAATCATGTTCTAGAAAAAAGTGATTTCTGAAATAGCTCTGTTTCATCAGTGTTAAAAATATCACGCTACACATAGTTGTTTAAAATTGAAGACAATTTATCTCTAAGAAAAATCTTCTACAATCTCTGTTTAACCCTGCTTCCTCCCCACAAACTTTCTTTACAAAAAATTTTGATGCCTGTCCTTAAAACTATGCAGCCATCTAGATAAGCACAAAATCTAAGACACCCAAAGTATCAGAGAAAAATTGGCCTTTTTCTTTTTGTAAAATTTTACATGTAATAGTCGAATTCTGATGCCTAGCTTACTTTATCCACCTCACTAATGCAACCTCCACTTCTTCGCTGTTTCCAGAAAATAAATGGAGGCTATCAGAATCTACCTGTGGGCAAGCGTGTTTCGACAATTCCAAGAAACATTGAAGGGTTACAATGTCTCCCCTTATTCCTCCCTGATTTGACTTGACACCCTCTCTTGAATGGACATCCCCATTGGTATCACTAGTAATTGTATTTCATTGTAAAGACGTGGCCCCTGTGTTCAATAATGGACAAACGTAGGACTTTTGCCCATTAATGGAATAATACTCATTTTTTTTTTCGGGGGGGGGGGGGGGGGGGGTTCTTGGCTAAACATCTAATCCCCCTCTCCTTAAGGTATGCATTTTTTGAAAGGACGTTAATTATGAGTTCATCTTAATTATTCGTATTAAGCATGTTAGTGTTAAAAGAATGAAAATCATTATGACTTGTATCCACTTTGACGGTCACAAGTCAAACAGTTGATGCTAAAAGAAATTCATATTAATGGGGTTTGACTGTATAAATATTTGGATTGAGAATTTTGTCTATTCATATCAATGCCCAATTAGTATTCACTAATATGTTCTGCATTGCCTATTTTAATACCCATTGTTCTATGCAGGGTTCCCATTTCAGCGCGAACCCGCGAGATTCTCGCGCAATCCATGAAAAATCTCGCGTAAAAATTTAGACTGCGCGAGAATTTCTCTCTCTCCAGTTCCGGCCTAAAATTTTTTTTCCTTCAAATTGGATACCGAGAAATCCGATCCCGATCGGAGATTGGGCCGATTGCTTCGCGACCGCAAATCGCGATCAGTTGCCTCGTTGTTGCGAATCGCGGGCCGATTGCCGAGCGGTCGCGGACCGCGATTTCGTAGCTACGCCTGAATCGCAGTCAATCGCGATTTGGGTACACTAAAGTACTACGTGTTTCTAATTAGAGAGATATTTTATAGAAAACTATAAGTATCCCCTCAGCTTGCGCGGGTGGCAAATTCGATCAAATAAAATTTCGCTTTTTTTTTTATAGGATACTTTCACGGATTTGAATTATGCTCTTTCCGCGTACTTCCCGCATTTTTCGTGTTTTGCTCGAGAAATTTTCTTCTTTCCGCGGACGAAAATCCTTTCCCCCGTACACAGTATGTCTACAGGTTACAAAAATCCCGAAAATGTCGTGAAATTGGCCATATATGCCCAAAAAATGTTACAAAATTTGAACAAAGCAACGAATTTTTTATCAGAGACATTCCTTTCTTACATGATCTGAAAATCTGTTTCTCCGCGATTGCGAAAACGGCGTTCACATACGGCGATTCCCACATTTTCTGAGGAGAGATGACCAATGAATATCTTTTTGCCATTTTCACAATATATTTGCATCGACTGAATTTTTTTATAATTATGTCGTTTAATATACAGATAATAAAAACCAAACCATTTTTCTACCGTATTATTAATAAAATGAAAGGTTATTTTGGAGCAGCATCACGAAAATCTGCATTTGTACGCTATCCTCGGCATACCTCGTTTAATTTGAAAAATATTTCCCACTTTTCCAATCTGCTTGCATCGACTACAGTGTTTGTAATTGTTTCGCGTTTCATACAGAAAAATTATTTTACAAACGTATTATTTATGAAATAAAGGGCTATTTTGAAAACAAAAAGAAAAAAGTCGAGTCAAACAAAATGGCTAAAATCACATGACTGGCTTGAGATTCAACAAAAGGACGATGCAATCCTTATGTTCTGCAAGTTTTGTAAAAAAATAAAAAATCCATTTTCAAACATAAAGTCAAATTTATTACCTAATTCTATTTGCCTAGTGAAATAGTTTTCGGCGATCAAAAATCGTTAAAGTTTTTAATTGCTATTGCTGCATGAAAATTGATCATAAAATGTTTTTAATAATCAAAATATAAAGTAAATACAGTCGGCCCTCGACTTTTGCATTTTACAGACAAAAAAAATCGTAAATTCGCATGTGAGTCATTTTACATAAAATAACCCATGTAGACGTTTTTATGTCAGCAAATAAAATCATAACGTAAGCATGGGGGAAGTCAGGAATTTGAGTATTTTTGCTAACAAGGGGGGGGGGGGGGAGCTATGAAATTACCAAAAATGTGCTTACTTAATACTTAAACGACTCCTAATTAATTTTTAAAAAGAATGTTAGTTTTAAGAATTAAAAAATTTAAATGTCGAAGAATATGAGTTATAGTTAATGCTTTCTTTTTTATTACTTTCTAAATTAGCATGGTAAAAAAAAATGAAATTTTAAGTGTCTCTCCTTATAACAGAAAATCTCTCCCAAAATTTTTTGGAAGGAGAGAAATTCTCCCCCTCTTTTCCTGACTTAGTGGGAACCCTGGTTCTATGGATATGTGTAGGGGGGATAAAATTTATATAAAAGCATTTCCTGTATTTACTCTCATAACTTGAAAAAGTTCCTGCTATATAAACTGTGAATTTTAAGAGATATTTGGCGTGATAGCTTATTTTGGAATTTTCAGTATTGTATATTAAAGCTTTACAAAATTTAAAATATTTTTAAAAGTTGTGTAAATCTGTTGAGCTAATTGAGTTATGAGAGGTCATGACAGACACATGAAGAAAGTTTTTAATTTCCATTACTCTGAAATTCACTGTAGGATGATAAAACTTACAGAATATGCCCTGTACTCGGCCTCATTGCATGAAAAAAAAATGTTGTCAATCGCATACTTTAAAACATATTTAAGTTATATCGTTTTCTATATTAAAAACAAGAAACCAAATGGATAGACAATAAAATTATTTTTAAACAATGAGCAATTATGAATCTACGTCTTAAAGTAGAATTCTTGTTATAATATCAAACTGACTTCAAAACTTTTCCCTCCTTCATCCTCTTGGGCTTAGCTGTAATCAACACTTTTTTGAACAGGATTGGAAAATAACTTTACTAGTCTAACCTGAAGATATTAAAAAGTAATTTCCAGAATTTCAGGGGGGAAACTCCTACAAAACAGCAATTTTTGTAAAACATAAAATCGGCCAGAAAGCCTCAAAAGTTGCCATCAAGGTCTAGTGTTTTTTTTTTTTTGTTTTGTTTTTTTTATTATTATTATTATTGATTTTTTTTTTTTTCCCCTTCATTATAATAGTATAAATATCTTTTGTGTTTAGGTGCAAGTTGGTGAAGCTACACCTTTCATAGAAGAAATTTTGAAAAATATAAATACAATCATTTGTGATTTGCAGCCACAACAAGTAAGTTTTTTAACAATGTATATAATGTGTAAAATATAAATCATTATTTTTTTTAAGATTTACTTTTATGAAAGATTTTTAAACTAGTTTTTAAATTTAATAATATCCAAGTGCTTATTTTTATATTTATTTGTATGTAAGCTAGAATTAATATTTTTTAGCTCTGCATATATGAAACACTTTCAAAGTTTTATTTTAATGTTACTTTTTAAGACTTATCTCCAGTTCAACGTACTACCATCCTAAGTGCAGTTTTGCCATTAAACAAAAGGTTTGCTACTACAAAGTCTCTTGCTTCTATTTTTAGCTTCAGGCATCAAATTAGCTGTTATGACTGTAATTTCTGCAAGTTCTTTTAGCAATATCGCGAAAATTTGCATTTGTACTCAACCGTTGGTATATTTTGTTGTAAAAATATTTTCCATTTTTGCAGTCTGTTTTAATCTGCTAATATTTATATTTATTTTGATTTTTAACAACATTAGCAAGAATATTATTTATCAAACTTATTAATAATGAAATAATGGTATATTTTTTAAATATCGTTAATAAAATGTAGTTATTTTTGTTTTAACATTTAGAATGGTTTGGGCTTATTAGAAGCACATTTGGTGAGCATATAGTAAAATTTAATATATAATTTTAATTAAAAATTAATATATTTGTCGTTGCTTTTTAAAAAACTCAGAATAACTGCCTGCCAAATTTCCCATGTTTTGGTGTTCATGTGGATCCCTTGGTATAGTAAGCCCAATAACACAGAATAACAATACTATTTTGGAGAGGGTCTCCAATGGCACAGAAGTATCTTCGAAATGTTTACAGATGAGATCAACAAATAAGAAAAATTGAATAGCTTTGAAACACTGAATGTTTTCTGCTGCTTTATTTCTTTCTAATACTAGCGTCTAGCCGGTAAAGCAAATGTTCAACCCACCCAACGCGCATTCTTGTGCGCATACGTCAACGTCACGCTCCGCTCTGACCAATCGCACAGAAGTGCAGATTTTCGCGGAGAATTGCAAAATCATCGTCAGTCGCACTATTTTTTGCTTTGCTTATATTCGGTGCTTGATCAAGTTTATTTCCCAACTTCAATATGTCTGATGAAATCCAAAAAAACGGCCCTTTTCAGGGCCAAATTTATTGTAATAGTATTTGTGAGCAACATGTTGCATCTAGTTCTGCTACTGTTTCAGAAAATCTTTCAACCTCTGATTTTCTTCGTAAAATCTATAAAAAAGATTTGGATGTCCTTACTAATTCTGTGGTTGCTTCCTCTTTAGCTGAAAATGATTTATCTTCTGTTTCAAACTCCTTTTCTCCCAGAATTTATGAAAAAGATCTAGATGTCGTTTCTAATTCTGTGGTTGCTTCCTGTTCATATACAGCTGAAAATGATTTATCTTCTGTTTCAAACTCCTTTTCTCCCAGAATTTATGAAAAAGATCTGGATGTCGTTTCTAATTCTGTGGTTGCTTCCTGTTCATATACAGCTGAAAATAATTTATCTTCTGCTTCAAACTCCTTTTCTTCCAATATTTATGAAAAAGATCTGGATGTCGTTTCCAATTCTGTGGTTGCTTCCTGTTCATATACAGCTGAAAATAATTTATCTTCTGCTTCAAACTCCTTTTCTTCCAATATTTATGAAAAAGATCTGGATGTCGTTTCCAATTCTGTGGTTGCTTCCTGTTCTGATACAGCTGAAAATGATTTATCTTCTGGTAATGCGTTTAAATGTGCTGAATGTGGGAAAACTTTTTGTAATAAATACACTTTAAAGCGCCATGTTAAAAAAATCCATCCACTGAATACCTCTTTATATGAAACACTGAACCAACAAAAATCTTTAAATTTAAAGTGTGATATGTGTAATTCTAATTTCAGTCATCAGAAAAATTTAAAATATCACCAGCGTAAGTATCATACATCTGAACCTTCATTGATTAGTCACAAAAAAAATAATTGTCCTCTGTGTAGTGAAAGTTTTGAAAAGGGGGAGATAAATAGCCATTTTGAAAGTGCACATGAAATAGAACTAAATAATAATGATTTAAAATTTGATTCTTTTGATAGCTTTCTTGCCTGGAAGTCAAACATTGAGATTCAAACTAAATCAAGATATGTTAAATGTAATGAATATGGTGTCAAAGGGGGCAAACAGCAATTTTTTAAATGCCATCGATCCGGTTATTTTGAATCAGAAGGCAAAGGCATACGTCATTTAAAAATTCAGGGCTCAAATAAAATAAATGCACATTGCCCTGCTGCTATTCAAGTTTTACAACACAAATCGGGGGAATGTTCTATCTTTTATCAAAGCACTCATGTAGGGCACCAGAATGATCTAGGTCATCTAACTTTGACGAATGATGAAAGAAATTCACTGGCAGCAAAAATAGCAGCAAAGGTCCCATTCGATAACATATTAGACTAGATACGTGATTCTATATCAGATTCTCAGTTGGAACGCATACATCTTTTAACAAAAAAAGATTTACATAACATTGAAAAGGGCTACAGTCTTTCTTCAGATGCTGTTAAACATAGCAATGATTGTATGAGTGTCGATATCTGGATACATGAGATGCAAAATTCTGAAAGCCCATGTGTCCTTTTTCATAAAGCACAAGGAATCAAACATACACAGCTAAGAGATAATGATTTTGCACTTATAATAATGACTGAAGCTCAGGGGGAAATACTAAAAAAATTTGGATCTGACTGTATTTGCATCGATGGCACGCATGGTGTCAATGGCTATGGGTTTGAACTTATGACCTTACTCATTATTGATGATTTACGCCAAGGATTTCCATGTGCTTTTCTTATATCAAACAGAAGTGACCAAATAATCTTATCTATATTTTTTTCAGAAATTAAAAAAAGAATTGGTGAAATTAAACCTAAGGTTTTTATGTCAGATATGGCTGAATCCTTTTTTAATGCCTGGATATCTGAGATGGGCTTGCCTGGAATACGTCTCTTCTGTGCATGGCACGTTGATAGGGCATGGCGCAAAAACTTAAAAAAAATCAATGGAAGAGAAAAGCAAATTCACGTTTATCAAATTATCAGGGCACTTATGCAGGAACGTGATGTAAACACATTTAATATAATGATTGAGACAGTGACACAACAACTCCATGAAGACCCTGACACTGTTGAATTTTCAACATACTTTAACTCTCAATATTTACACAACACAACAACATGGGCATATTGTCACAGACTTCACGCAGGAATCAACACAAACATGCACATAGAAAGGATGCACAGAACTTTAAAATATATTTATCTTCATGGGAAAAATGTGAAACGACTAGACAAAGCCATACATGGTATAATGAAATTTGTACGTGATAAAATGTTCGACAGACTAATAATTTTTAATAAAGGAAAAGTAACAAATAAATTAAAAGATATCAGAAATAGACATAAAGCAAGCACGACACTAACATCACCTATAACAGAGAGAGATAATGTATGGTCAATCTGCTCTGAAAAAAACACAGAATTATATGAAATTCAAAAAACTGGTAATGATTGTAGCTGTCAGCTTATGTGTTCAGATTGCAAAGTATGTATACATAAATACACATGTACATGTGTAGATTCCTCCATTAAATGGAACATGTGTAAGCATATACACCATCTTTGCCAAACATTAAAATTATCAAATGTCCATAGAAATGTAACACCTGAACCAGATGATTATCCTTTACATATTGACACAATAAATGAGCCTGAAATTATAATTAAAGAACTTTCAAAAAGCCACAAGTCACAATCTATAACACTTGAGGACAGTAAGGATGCCCTAATAATAAAATTTTCTAATTTAATCAAGTCGCTCAAAAATTCTGAAGGTGTTGACTTTATGGAAAAAGGCTATAAATCTTTTGTAGCCTCCATCACTGCCATTAATGAAATACAGTCAGCAAAACCTACATTCCCTCCACAACTAAATAACTCGCCAGCAAACAAAAACATAATTCCACAGCGAACATTTCATGCAAGAAAAAAAAGAAAACTTTCAAGAAATTCAAAATCTGAATTATCTCCACCAAACCCCAACACAGCATTATCGCTTGTATTGCATCATAAATCCAGATCGACAAATTCTACAAAGGGCGAGTTTCCATCATTATTGTAAATAGTTACCAGCATCTGTAAACTTATAATTTTGTAAATTTCTACTGCTTGTTAAAATATAACAGAAAAAATATATCTATATAAATAAAAGAAGTGAAAATCTGTATATCTTCTAATACAATTTTAGTGTTTTCATTTAGTATATACAAACGGGATCAGGATGTTTTATTCAGAGCTATGAATTTGGCAGAATATCGCTAACTTAGCAACTTTTCTTAAACGTTGTTAAATTGACGGAAATGTCGCCAAATGTTTTAAAAACGAAGCAAATCAATGAAATTTATTTTGTTTTGTTAGAAGAGAGTACTGAAATGATGTTTCGTTTGCATTTGTCTGTCAGTTCAACAGTCCTACTTTGTAACACATTTAGCGAATTTTTAAAATGTCACCAAATGGATATAAATATTTGCAAATCCATAAAAATATCTTGAAATTGATAAAATTGCGCTAAATAAATGAAATGAATTGTGTTTTGTTAGGGGATAGAATTGTGATGATGTTAACACTCAGACATATCTTCTAATCTACGACATTAAAAGTAGTACGGGTCTTCCCATATAATTTTAACACTTTCATTTTGGCATATATTGGAATCAATTACTGCTTTCAGTTTTATTGATATTATTAATTTATACATGTAATCTACTAATACAGGTTATATCTTGTTTTATTTTTGCCGAAATGATCTGCCAAAATGAAATAAAAACAGAATATTTTGATTAAAAATGTCATTTAGTATACTATAGGAATTTGCACATGATTGTGAATAGTTTCTTTATATTATATACACCGTACAAAGAATGGGTATGCTGTAAATAAAAAATACATTATTAAACCTCCCATTGACATAGTACAGGTGAACCTCGATATGTCGAACCTCTGTATCTCGAAATATTTTCATTTCCCTTCACGCACGGCGTAAAACTAATGTAAAAAAAAACTCTTTAACTCGAAATGTTTCTGATCAAACTCTCGATATCTCGAATTTTTTTATCTTACCATTTGGATCATCTTACCGTTTTCATCCTTTCATTTGGAAAATAAGATCCAAAAAATATGCTTAATGCAGATGAAACAGGACTATTTTTTAAGTGTATGCCTGATAATCGCGATATTGTTTTCTCTTCTTGGATAATTATACAGCGCATAATAGCGTGCCGAAATTAAAATCCGTGAAAGTTCATTTCATGCCACCAAACACAACTTCTAAGTTACAGCCTTTGGACCAAAGTATTATTCAGAGTTTTAAAGTAAACTATCACCACAAAATTAAACCCATTTGGATCTGTAGCTCATTTGGAAAATGTGATAGATATTGAAGGATTCCGTAGGCTGTAACTAAACTGTCATAGATGACTATTTTGTAAAGTAAAGAAATGGAAGATTAAATTTTAATAATGTATGTACGTACATAAATGTGTATCCAATCATTTCAAGCTTCGCTTTATTTGTTGTCGGCATTTTCTTGGGTAATACTTTATCTTGCTGACAGAGAATTGGGTAAGTGATTTTTTTTTAAATGTGCAAAGTATAGAACTAGTATGTATACACTTTTATGAATTCCTTAAATTTTTTTTAATTTTCGATATCTCAAATTTTTTTTCTACTCCCTTCAAATTCAACTGTACTATGCAGACGATATTTGCTCTGCAAAGTTATTTGAAAAAAAAAAAAATGATATATTGCTAGGCAACAGAATTAAACCCAATGAGTTTATATTTGAAAAAAAAAATGTAAATATATACTATATTGCTAAGCAACGGGATTAAAACCAATGAGTTAAAACAGCGGTAAATCTGTTTTGTTTCAAATAATATAGAAATGTATATAAATACATTTGATCTGAATTGCATTTTTGATTGGATTATATCCAGCATGGCCTTTGAGTTTACAGATTACGGGATTAAAGATAATGAATATTTTTTAATAAATAAAATGCTCTAACTTGCAGGCAATATCAGATGAGAAATAGAAGTAATTCAAGCAACATTAAAAACCTTTATAAGGTATGAACTGATTACTGAGTAATGAGAAATGTTTGGAAACATAAAAAGCTAAAAATAATTCGTATGTCATAAATTTAACACACACGGAAGAAACATACTTATACTGTTTAATACTTATACATGTGTTGCATACTTACTTATTAGTATTTTCCCCACTGTGAAACAATTTAATATAATATATTAAAAAAATATCTTGACTCATGTTAAGTATAGAATATATAAACATTTAAAACGTGGAATATGTAAAAATAAATGTTCTGCTGATTACAAAATATAAAAAATGGAAACTTTCACAAGCTAGTGCACTCAAAAGACTGAAAAATTAAATATTATTTCCGGCCTTGAAAGTACACTAGTTTGTTAATAACTGTAATGCACTGAAAATGAGCAGATTCTAAATTATGTTTACATAGCTTTTAAATAAAGAATTACAATGAAAAATGTATTATCAAAGGAATCATAATTACCCCATATTTACTTGTTGAAACGCCTGAGACGACAACGGGATTGATTTATTCCAAAAAAAAAAAAAACACACGCATGCATTTTGCTCAACCGCCATTAAAGTGACTAAATCAGGCTCTTGGTCAAAGCCGAAGAGTGACGTTGATGTATGCGCACAAGAATGCGCGTTGGGTGGGTTAAACATTTGCTTTACCGGCTAGACGCTTGTCTTTCTAATTGTATTATTTGTAAATTTATTATACAACATTTTTATCATTAAAAATATCGTATTGCAGAAAGATTTTGATGCTTGACGCATAAAGCAAAAAAAAAAAAATATACCACAGGAATCAGTACCTATCTTCCTGGTTCACATGATCTTTTTTGAAAGAGAAATTTTTATACTTTTCTATCACAATTATACTAAAGTAAAAGGCTCTTAAAGTACTTGATGCTGAAATTATATTACTTCAAAAAACATGCACAGTAATACTAAATAAATGCAGAACTTTTAAAGTCTAATATACTCCTTAAAAGCCCACCTTTACTTATGGCATACATTTTCATAAAATATTATCAAAAGTTTACCAAATATTTTAAAATTGACAAGATCTAGGGAAATTAATTTTACTGAAATTGAAAGAAATTTTTTTAAGCATTCCTCGAGATTTTGGATATAGTGTTGAAATCAAATATTATATTATGTGAAGTTTGATAAAACTTCATAATGCATTAAACCTATTCTTTTCACAGCACATAAATATTTTTGGTAGTCCTTAAAAAGTTCTTATTTATTTATTTTTTTATTCAAAGATGTGCAAGAACCCTGTATTTCAATCCAATGTTCTTTTTTTTCTTCTGCATAGTAATACTAAATGAATTATTTAACAATTGTAAAAGTACTAAATTATTCAGCATTATGTTAACCGATTTTTCTACTTTATATCGGTTTTTGTTTACTCTGTATGTGTACTTAAAATGTTTCTATATATGGGGGAGAAAAAATGTGTAACAATTTATTAACAGATCTATTGCTCCAAAGTTTGTTTATTAACATTTAAGCAATGCTTTCCTGTTAATAATTTTAGATTTAGTCATTACTGTTATAAATATTTTGCATATTGTTAATTAACATTATTGTGATGCATTTTAATTATTCCTCAATTCTTTTATCTGCAGGTTCACACATTCTATGAAGCGGTGGGATACATGATTGGCTCACATACAGATCAAGCATTTCAAGAGAAATTGATAGAAAAGTATATGTCACTACCAAACAGGATATGGGATGCTATAATACAACAGGCTGCTAAAGTGAGTTTTTAATACATTGTATGCACATGCATATGTGCAAAAATGCATCATGAGTCAAATGTTTTTTTTTTTCTTTATTATAATGAAGATTATTTATTTTTTAAATCTAAATAGTTGGTTATAGCAACAATCAATAGAAAGATATATCTTAAACAAAAATTTGTATTTTTTTATGCAATAATCACATTCATAATGTGTTTTAAATTAGTATTAACCTTTTAATATAAATTATTCAAATTTTATAAGCTTAATGAATCTGTAGACATTTACTGAACCTTAATGATATTTACTCTTAGAACAGCTGTATAAAAAAATAATACCAATACAAAACACAATTTATGTTTATTGCTCGCTGTGTAAATACTTATATCATGAGACTGGAAGTAAGGAGAGTCATTGCATATGGGTTAAAGTCCAAAAAATTTACTCCTAAGAGGTCACTACTATATGTGTTTTTCTGAGATCTGGCCATGTACTCTTTGCGAGCACTTCTTAAAATAGCATTTCCCTTGCATTTGGATGACATTTTCCACTCTTGTGTCAATGTTGCAAGATATTGTCATTTATTTTTTTAGTCTTCTATTGTTTTAAAGTTTAGCTAAATTGATCCGTTGCACCTGGTTACAATACTGGAACCTTTAAAATTAGAAAAGCATTGTTTGGAATAAAAAAATTCCGAGCTGAGGTATGATGTTAAAAATGTTTTCATATAAGCGAGACTTGTTTTATTGACAGTTTGGAAGCTTATGTAGATTCTAATAATCAATCAATCTATGTAATTTTTAAAAATGAAATTCCTAACCCAGACTACCCTAAGGTGTAAGGTATCTACATTCACTTGTTGAAACGGTAAAGTAATAAATATCACAAAATACCCTAAAGTTAGGGATTTTTCAATAATTCTCTGTTAAAGAGAATTTGGATCAAACTTGTGGCCGCCATTTTGTTTCTTCCGTACATAAGCCTAGTACCAGCACTAAGTTGCATCATTTTCACTTTATTGATGGATACTGTTTCAAAAAGGTGTGATTTTGCATATATAGATAACTTTGCCATATAATGTTGAAACATTCTTTTTCATTCATGTTTAGTTCCAAATTATGTGAATGAAAATTGCGCAACATTCATTTCTTTGTAGTAGGTTTCATTTTTTATTAATATTTTCATATAATATTGATTATTTTTTCAAATGTGGTTTCGGAGGTATAGATTATATTCCTGTGCAATGCTAAACATCGTTTTTCCATCCATATTTATTTCCAAATTATATGATTTAAAAAATGCACATGTATTAATTAATATTTTTGTGAGCTATTTATTTTTTAAGTGTGATTTCGTGTGTTTAGATTAAATTCCCATATTACTTTTGAACATCCATTTCCTGCCATCTTATTTATGATAAAATCTCAAATTAGTTAAATAGTACCTTCATTGCAGATTACATAAAAATAAAGGATTATTTTCTTTAAAATATATTCCAAATGGGTGATTGCTCAATGGAATCTCCCCCCCCCCCCCCCCCTCTCTTATTTTCTAGACCAGGGGTGCACAACCTTTTAGCACCTGCGGGCCAATTTTACATAGACTAAGCAACATGGTGGGCCGCAAGGGGGGTTGGGTACCACTCAGCAATATATTTTTAGTAAATACTGAAACAAAAAATTAAAAGTTAAAATTATAAACAAATACAGAAATGAAAAAAAATCTCACTTGCTTCAAAAATGTACAGACATTGCCAAAATCCTTATTTTTTTGCAGAGCTAGTGGGAAATTTGACATTGTTTGGTTTTCATTATTCTTTCAATGTTGGATACAGCAATCCGTAGGTTTCCCTCAAAGTGTTCATCATTTAGACGAGAACGACCTTTTGATTTCACTTTTTCATTAATGAAAATGATTGTTCACATAAGTAGGTGCTCCCGAATAATGTTATCGCTCTTTTTGAGCGTGAATTTCAATTTTTCTGCTCTATTTCAATATTTGTCGCGAATGGTATTGCAAACACTTCCAGAGATTTTTCAAGTTTTCTGCTATCTTGAAATCGACGACTGAACTCATTTTGCAGATTTTCTACTAGTGAAGCGTATTTAATAAAGTTGATGGAATCGTTTTCACAACTTGCAATAAAATTACTCATTATTGGAAAATTCAACAATTGAACAGACTTGAGTTGTGAATTCCATAATGCTAACTTAAACTTAAATGGCTTGATTGAGTAAAATAGGTTGTGTACCAGGTTATTTTTCTGCTGAAGCTTTGTATTTAGCTCAATCAGATGTGTCATATCAACCATAAAAGATAAATCACTTGGCCATTCCTTGTCTTCAAAGTCTGCCAACAGATTGTGATCACGACTTTTGAAAAAAGTAATGATCTCCTCACGCAAGTCATACACTCGTGTCAGCATTTTTCCAGCACTTAGCCAACGAACTTGTGTAAAATAAATGACATCATCATACTGAGAATCTAACTGGGATAGGAAATCTCGGAACTTACGATGAGCGACTCCTCTGGAACGAATAAAGTTTATTACTTTAATAATGATTTTCATTGCATTTTCCATTTTAATAATTTTTGCACAAAGGTTCTCTTGGTGTAAAAGGCAATAGCATGCTATGATTTCATTCCCCACGGCCTTGCTATCTGTTGCCAAATAATTTACTAATCCTTGGTTTTTTTCCCACCATAGCTGGCGCACCATCTGTTGAAATACCATGTAACATTTTTGAGTCCAAATTGTACTTTTCCAAGACTTTCTTAACTTCTTTCTAAATGTCTGCTCCTTTTGTTGTATTTTTCATTGGAAGTAACACCAGTAACTCCCCCATAAAATTGAAATTACAGTCAATGCCACGAATAAAAATTAGCAACTGTGCAGTGTCACTATTCTTATCACCGACTTTACGCTTTTTTAGACATAGTCACAGAAGTTATAACGTAAATCGTATCAAACCAAAATACTTTATTTATCGACCTTCAACTACTTTTTGATTTTGAGTCTTTGACTATACTCGGGAAAATGTGAACTGGAAACAAAAACAAATTCTCCTCCTACAGCAAATACATTCCAGTTTGCCGTACGGAAAATTCTCTCACAGCAAGCCAACGGACTACCATGGCAGGGTATGAATTCAAACATTCCACTTCTCATTGTAGAAAGTAGACAATTTTTAATTTAAAACTGTTTGATTTGCTCTTTTTATTTGTTTTGTAGTTGAAATCTTAAAAGAAAATTTGATATAAAAAATAATTTTTCATAAAATTTTATGATGCAGCCCCCCCCCCCCCCTCTATTGAGTTATTTAAAAAAACATACATTTTTTCCAATGAATATGAAATAATATTGAACACTGAGTTGTAGAGTGCTGTAAAAAATGCTATCCACACTTGTCACTGGTTTCCAAAGCCTTGAACTCTGGGGTGTTTTTTTTTCCTCGCTACTAACAAGCACCAAAAATCACCCAATTTGAAGACAAATGCATAATTGTGAGAGATAGTTGAAATAAAAGTTATGCCCCCGCAGTTGACATAAAAAAAAGTATGTTTATGTTGGTGCCATGAATGTCATTTTCTAAGTGAATTTTATAATTACACGTCTGCTAGTTCATAAATTTGTTATAAATATGAATTATATAATTCTAAAAATACCTGTTTATTTTAGTCTGTCCAGTGCTTGCAAGATCCTGATATTGTGAACCAACTTGGAAATATTCTTAAGACCAATGTTAGAGCTTGCAAAGCTTTAGGACATCCATATGTTTTGCAGGTAAGGACAATAAAGTTATTTAATATCTATATAATATACACTGAACTGACTAATTGGGTGACATATCAAAATAAAGGTAAGTGGAATTAAGAGTTATATGAAGTTGAAATGTTTTTAAAGTGTATCATGGTTGAGCACAGACCAAGCCGTAGGTAATAAATAAAGTAAATAAAGAAACAAAATAAAAGAAAATAATAATTATAAAGGTAAACTTTATTAAAAAAACTATACGATCACAGGCTAATGTAAATATAATTAAGTAAATTTAATGATAAAATATAAATATAATAACCTAGAAAAATGAAATGTAAATAACTTAAAGATAAATATAAAATTAATATAAATATAAATAATGGGTGTGAATTAAACTTATAAATAAGTAGTTTAATTGTAAAAGGGAAGTAAACCCTTCTTAACACCTGCAATACTTGGTAATGTATAGGGAAAGTATTGGAATCATGCTGAAAATTGCTTGTGTTTTCGACAGATCTTCACGTTTCGAAACCTCTAGAATACAAAAACAATTTTTAGCTTGACGTGTGTGTCTGTCTATGCAAATTTTGTATCCACTCTAACTAAAAAACGAATTGATTGAATTTCATAAAATTTGGTATTTAAGTCACTTGTGGGTGAATCTAGTGCTGTTTAGTTTTGGGTACGATTCGGAATAAAAGAACCCCCCCCCCCCCCTTTTTTTTTATTGCGGAATGGCCCACAAAAGCTTCTCTCCACTCTAGCTGAAAAACTAATGGACTGAATTTCACAAAATTCGGTAGATAAGTCACTTGAGGGACTCTCTGGTGTTGATTAGATTTAGGTACGATTCGGGAAAAAAATAATTGCCTTTTTTTGCAAAATGGCTCTCAAAAATTGCCAAAATCTACAATAAAAAACTATGCTCAAATGCTCAAATATATCTATTAAATGCTTGTTTTATACATAATTTTTAATGAAGAAAAGAGTAAGACCAACCAACCCCATTACATTGGGACTAGCCATTCTCAAGATATTTTAGTTTTTTCGTATTTTCTCTATGCCACCTTTGAAAATAAGTCCAGTTACCAAATGAGAACGAAAATTGAATTAAAAGTGAATTTAATTTAATTAAAATAAAGAGTCTGCAGGGAGTGTCATGTACTGCCCACATCAGATTTCCCTATACATTACTATGTATTTCAGGGGAAGTAAACATCATGAAATCGCGTTTTGAATATCCTGCAGACACCCACCCTGTAAATGTTTCAGTATCTTAAAAATTATTTATCCAACTGTTATAAAGCTTTTTATGTTACTTATTACTAATTCTAAGCTGAACTGAAATTTTGCTACTTTATTTATTTTCCTGTATGTTACCATTAAAATGTTTTAAAAACTTAAGTGTCAGCTATAGTTACATTATGTATTATTTATATTAAATTAAGATCTGCAGTATGTGGTGCCATGTACACAAGGAGGTTATCGAAAAGATAAGATCTGCTCCTAGGCACAGATTATTTTTTTTTTTAAGATTAATATCTTTGTAAGAGTAACCTTGATTCCGTTAGGTCAGATATAGAACGCCAGCTTCTTCCAAAATTTGTCACTTTTTATGCCACTGATACTGCGTAAAGATATTTTTCTCATGTTGTAGTCATTTTCAATGTTGTGGTGAGGTATCATTTTTTGATAATGAAGCATACATTTTTGATAAATGAAGCATACATTTTTGTGTACTTCTTAAAAGTGAAAGAATTGAAACAGCTTGGGTCCACAAGAACTGTTAAAACATTCTTAAATTTGCTTTTCTGTAGCACTAACATCAAAACCATATTATTATAACATAAAAGATTAATCCTAATTTTAACTTTTAGATGTATAAACTATGAATAGCTTTAGGTAAAATTTCTTCAGTCCAATAAACAGTAAGGAAAACTAGAGCAATGTATATAAGCATAAATAGCACAATAATGCAGAATACAGTTATTTCAAGGATATGCTGAATCCCCTTTGACATTGCAAGAAAACCAATAAACCTTGTGTCCAAAAGAGGAATAGGTGCAAATAGAAGAAACAGAAAATCTCGTATTTTTTTTTTTTTTTCTAATATATACTGATATTAAACAAGCGTTGCTCTGATTTTTTAGAGTGCAGTAAAAAAATTTCACCGCACTATCTACTGTATTTTTAACACTTTACAACAAAGTTGAAAAGTGTTTATGACTTTGTTCATTCTGTCTGTCTGTCTGTCTGTCCGTTAGCACGATAACTGCCGTAAAAATGACTTAATCAAAATGAAATTTTAGTATGGTTTTCAGACGGTCTGTAGGACCTATGGGAATATAAATGAATAATATCACACAATTAGTTTTGGATTGAACCCGGGTTGAAAAAATGAAATACATTGAGCCCTATGGGACCTAATTTTTCTAACATTTTTTAAGCGGATTTAAAATTCACAAATTGCTTCGAAAATTTTAGGTAATAGTCAAATTGTTCCATAAAATATATAAAAAAAAATTCAGCTAAATATATTCAGTAGTTTTTTAAATAAAAATTAAAATAATAATTACACATCTTATATGAGACGATCACGTGACCATGATATGAAACGATCACATGACCCACTTCAAAATGATATATGGCATCCATCTTGTTTCAAATTCGTGATTTTTTAAAGTTCTTTTTAATTCATATTGAGTGTTGTATCCATCCTAAAACTACTTTATTTCTGCTTAAATTCTGTGCATCTACATACTAAAACAACACAATGACAATGTATTTGAGTTTAAATTCTCAATCAAATTTGATTATTTCTACAATTAAGCCTATTTTTCACCTATGTAAAATGTAAACAGCAAAATATGTAGAATGAGTTGTATTAGAATTACTGTATTTCTTTAACACAAAATAATTCAGTCCATGGAGTCTGCATGGCTGATATGAATGAAATATTAATTGATTTTATAAACAGAAGGACGATTTTTGTCGATGAAGTTTTAAGCATAAAGTTTATGAATTGTAGCTCCATGGTCTTAATTTTTAAATAAAATAAATTATTATAATATTGTGATGAATGAAATGGAGAAAGTTATGAATGAAATCCTGCTTTTATAGAGAGATCCAGGCGTATTATTTTTTCTATGACGTCATTTGAATTAATTTCAGTTGTTTTCGATGAAGTTTTCAAATATAATAAATTATCGCAGTATTATGATAGATTTAAAAATATTATGGATCTAAAATGGAATGTATTCCATTTTAGAGATATTTAAACCACGCAATTTATATTTCAATGCCGTCATTTGAATGAAGTTTATTTTTTTCAATGAAGGTTTAAGTTTTCAAATATAATAAATCAATGTAGTATTGTGATAAGTTTTAAAATATTACCGAGGAATGTATTGCATTTTCGACTTTTTTAAATAAAATTGCATTGAAGTTGGAAAGTGTTTCATAATCAATGCTTTAAGCATGATTGATCTTTCTTGTTATTCTCTAATGTTGGATATAAAGTGAATATATTAGAAGACTGGCACATCTGCCCATCTGTGATCCAAAATTACCCTAGACTAGGGGTGCTCCCGTAGACAAACATTAGAAAGTGGTACATTTTTTTTTTTTTTTTTTAAACATCAACAAGATAAATGAAATGTTGCCTTAAAGAATGTATAGACCTTGAAGTGGGACAAATGAACTTAATTTTCACTTTCAATTAAGAAATTAATAGATGAGGAAATCAAAAACAGAGATTTGTAAAGTTGTACTGAGGTAGGAAGATGGCACATATAAGGTCTGCACTTTGGAAAAATATATTTTAGAAGTGCCTTTTTTTTTTTTTTCAGTGGTTTGTATTTCTGAGCTAAATAAATAAAATAATTTTTATAATTTTTAAGCTCAAATAATCTTTATAGAACAAGTAATGTAAAATTTATGAAAAATTAAATGAGATCTTTCTCATTCTAAATTTCATTTCAAGTTTTTCATTTCAAGTTTTTTTTTCTATATGCTTTGAGAATTATTATTTCCAAAGGGCATTTGAGTACACTTTTAACTGTAAAATCTCATTATTTAATATAATTTACATATTTAATGTGTTGTGAATTTCTCCTTTTATATGATAGTAAAATATTTCCTTTACTTTCAGCTTGGTAAAATCTATTTGGATATGTTAAATGTTTATACTGTGATGAGTGACAACATCAGCACAGCAATTCTTCATAATGACCAAAACGTCACAAAACAGCCTTTGATAAGAAGCATGAGAACAGTCAAAAAAGAAACTCTGAAATTGATATCCGGATGGGTTAGTCGGTCCACGAATCCAAAAATGGTATGTACATTTGTAGAAATCTGACGTTTAATGCCTGAATTCCAAAATGATTATAATTAAAAGTCATCTGAGATGAAATTCTTAGATGTGTTATTTAAAATAATCCAATCTTGTGGTATCAAAGTTGGAAAATATAACCTGGCGTGCTTATATTGGCACCCCCTCAACAATTTTAGTTTCAGTGATATATATTATAATTTCCCAACTTTAAGTATGATGTCTTTTAGTTGCTTTTCCAGCTGTTAATCTCTAATATTTTTTTTCTTGTATAATGTAGGTGTTAGACAACTTTATTCCACCTTTACTGAATGCTGTACTATTTGATTATCAGAAGTGTACGGTTCCAGCTGCTCGTGAACCTGAAGTTCTTTCTACAATGGCCACAATTGTGAATCGTCTTGATGTAAGTATTAAATTTATCGATTTCATTGAAAAAATAACAAACATTTAATTTTGTAGTGTATTGTAAAATTAAGTGGTCATTTTAATTGTATAAATTTCTGTAAATAGTTTATATATAAATTCATGTTTTTATTCAAGGTTCGTACAGTCATTAAATTCACATTTTGCTTTTAAAGACCTTTAAAGCTCCTTATGCTTACTAAAGACGCCTTAAAATTTTACTATTCCAGTTCCTAAATGCAATAGATGAAGGTCCAAATTCACGACTGTGGGGAATATTATCGAACTATTAGAGATTACTATTATTTTCTTTTTTCAATTTCATATTACTATACTTTTCTTTTTCTGTACAAAGTTAAAATTTTGCTCAGTTATTCTTTAATATCAATTTGGAATAAAAAGTTGTTTCATATTTTGGTCAATTTTTAAAAATATTTTGCATAATTAACCAAATATGGGGATTAGTCATGATGAAAGAAGATTCTTATAGTTAGCATTCTCAGGCAGTGCTTTGAATCTAAAGGTTTTTTTTTTAAATAAATTAATTTTTAATTTCGGGTTTTCAAATGGTTAGCATGTTGAAGTTTATTCTAAAACTAAAAAATGTACCCAACATTGCCTAAGATTTAAGATGAGCTGTTGTTGCGTAGCTATGAGTGCATCCATGCAACAGTTTTTTCATTTTATTTTTGTTATAAGCGAGTTAATTTGTAATATTTTCTTTGGTTTTCTGAAATTTGCTGTGAGTTCCGGTGTATTTTTTATCAAAGATTTGCATCTTATATCTCGAGCAACACCTGAAGGTCCTTTATTAGCTGGATCAAAAGTAGAACGGAAAGAAGCAAAATAGCCCCTTCAACCTCTAGAGGTTCTAGAAAGTGTACCTGCCGTATCCAGGAATTTAAGATGCAAACCTTTGATTACAATCACACCAGAACTCGCAACAAATTCTCGAAAGCTAAAGAATGCTTTAACAATACACTTTTAACAATAGCAACAAAGATTTAAAAAAAAAACTCTAATGGTGTTAAGATGGGAACTCTGCGACAATATCTCAGGTGCCTCCTATCTTGGGAGATTAATTCTGCAACACATGAAAAGTATATATATTTTTTAATTCATTAAAATTAGTTCATTAATAGTATGGATTCCATTAAAAATTGGTTTGAAACAGAATTTTTCAATCTTTCCGAGATGAAAATTCTGATTAAAATTTCAGTCACTAAGGTACCGATTTGTGTGAGAATCGCTCAAAATCATGTTAAACCATAAAATAACTCGAAAACTAACTTAAATTTTGAAAAAATCTCACTGAGGGGTACTTTTCTGGATCCTGAAGCACCTGTATAGGGTCATTCCATGTGAAAACACCCATTTTAAGAAAAACCCGTTACTCCATAGTCATGTTTTTTTTTTTTTTTTTTTTTTTTTTTTTTTTTTTTTTTTTTTTTTTTTTTTTAATTTTTACCATGGATACACATGGGAATAAAACTCCCAAATTTGAATTTGTAATATATATATCCTACTAATGACCAAAATACAGGCATTTGAAAATTGGTCATTTGATCCAAGATGGCAGCCATCTTGGATTTCGCACCAATGTTTCTAAATGTAATAGCATGAGAACTAATGGCTGAAATTAAATAATTTTGATACCAATTTAAAGCTATTTATATCAGGAATAAAAGTGACTTATCCAAACAATAAAAAATATATATTTTAATATTGTTATTACATGAAAATTGCAAAAATCACCTTCAAATTGATAATCAACTTTAATGGACTATAAAAAAAATGACCCCTAATATTTTTTTCTGAAACTTGATGCAAATACTAAATATGTGTGTTTTAAGTACAAAAAAAATTAGAAAGGTAATATTTCTTATTACAGTGAAAAATAGCTTTAAAAATATATTCATTTAGTTAACATTTGACATGCAATGCTTTAATCATTTAAAAAAATATATTTTTAAAAAACAAATAATGAGCAAAAACAAAACAGGAATTTTTTTACCTTCCCGGTCGTCCAAATAGTTGCTCAAGTCCTCTGGATGAGTCGGACGGCCTGGGTTTTCCACACTAACTAGTATCCGGCCGTCCAAATAGTTGCTCTTAGTCCTCTGGACGAGTCGGACGGTCTGGGTCTTCTACACTAACTAGTATGTGTGCTTTAAGTACAAAAAGAAATTAGGATGGTAATATTTAATTTAATAACTAAAAAAAAATACTGTTATGTATGGGAAATCAGTGTAAAAATTTCTGGAGTGCTGAAACATCCTAATAAAAAAATCTTCTTATAAACCATACTCTTATATTTTATTTTCTTATTTCAAATTATAAAAAGGTATTTTCTATATTCAGTAGAGCTGAAGATGCCCATTTTTTCCTAGTGACCATTGGTTCCTAAACAAATTTCATCTAATATCCAGTATTGTAATCTTTGGCAAACATCTAGAGGCTTTGGCCATATATATGATGCACTTATACCATGAGAATGCATAGACATAACATATACAAACAAGCACATACTAATTTTTAATTCATAGGGATGCATTGGTACTTTAAGAATTTCTGGAAATCTACAGTTATCACACCCGCGCACCATACTTTTCTGATTCAGTGCAATGAACCTGTTTCTTTTAACAATGATGTAGTATAGTCACTGGTATGGATACCATGAATCATGAGTTTAATATTCTGATGGTATATATAAACACATATACAGAACGAATAACTTTGCTTCCAACAGTTACATATTCTGTTGGATGTAGTGTACAAAATTTAGATGGCATTTTTACTTCATTATGATTTTCTTTAAATGCAGCATATAATTCCTTTAAATTATACAAAAATAATCTTTTTTGTTTTAATATTTTTCCATTTTCACTTGGCATAGACATGCAATCTTTTTTTCCTGGACACAAAACTGTTTTAATAAAAACTAGTAGCTTTTTTATAGTATCAAAATTTAATTTAACACTTGTATCTCACTAGCCATTGATAACATCCCTTCTGTTTCTTTTAATTTTCTTGCTTTTTTTTTACTAAATTCTCTGTAGTAACATAACAAGTCTATGAATTTTGGGCTAATTTTAAAATTTACAACTTTTCTTTAAATGATGCATCTAAAGAAAACTTATTCAATATTTTTCCCATCATAGACATGCAATTTGGGCATATAATGTATTTTGAATTTTGTGGCTTATTAATACTTTCAATATCTAATATTGCAGCAGTTTTAGTAGCAACATGGCTACTTAATTTCTTAACTTGCGTAGAACTAAATTTCTTCTTAGAGTTAAATTTATTGCACTTTATTGGTGATAAATCCAAAAGTTCACAGCTTTTATTCAATTGTGCCATTACTATTGTGACTTCACTATAATCTGCACCATTGGTTATCTCCTTGTTAGCAGTAGGAACCTCTGACTCACTGATGAATGCAAGGAAGAATAACAAGAAGTGCAGAGTTTTTTCCTGGAATGAGTCATTCTTGATTTATCATTGACAATCTGGGAGAAATTGGTTTTAGGGGCAACTCTGATTTTGGTGAGGTGTTTATTAAATGGATCACAAGTTTTATGTCTTAAACTGTATGTACCATTTCAGATATTCATCCTTGTGAACCTTGCAGATGCTACACTACCACTCAGGATCCGGCCTCAAATCTTGCTATCGTAAACCCCTGGGTTGGCCGTACGGTCTGGGTTTTCAACTACCACTCAGGACATAAGTACAGGAATAAACTCAGTACTAATGACACATTGATTTTCTTGCATACAAAACATTCAAATTTTATAGCATAAGACAAAAACTAATCATGCAACATAAATAGGAAAAATAATCATAGAAGCAGAATTCACTGATTTATTTGTTGAACATACTCAGCTATGAAAACATACTCAGCTATGAACACTTGAGCAAAAATGAGCTCTGAAAGGAATAAGTCACCCAGAAGTAATATTGCATCGTACTTTAAACTCAACCTAAGAGAAAACAGATGATACAGTGCAAGTAATCATTTCAGGAACTCTGACAACTAATATATGTTAATTGCTATTACTTAACAGAACTGTTGGAGTATTAGAGTTGAAAATTCTGAGGCTAATGGCAGCTGATGTCTCATGTACATAAGGGCCAGAAGCAGGTGTTTTAAAATGTTCCAGAAACAATATTGGTGTTGTAGGATCATTTCTTTTTTTTCCCAATAGCTTGTTTGTTTATGTTTAGGTACTTATTTCAACTGGATAGGGGATATTACACAGTGTTTCCTTTGGAGCTGGCAGGGTGATAAGATATTTTTTGGTGATCAACATGCTGTTCTATGTTTAATTTTTTTTTTTTTTTAATTTTAATGCTGTTCATGAAAATGAGTATTTTATATTATCTAATTACAAATTATTTTTTGTGGAATTAACTATATGTACACTGTAAAGCTTCAGCATTATGCGATAGTTGTCATTTATAACCAATAGGCCAAATATTATTGTACTTCTTAGATGAAATTGGTTTAGGAGCCAGTGGCCACTAGGAAAAAATGGGTATCTTCAGCTTTACTGAATATAGAAAATACCCTTTTTATAATTTGAACTAAGAAAATAAAAATAAGAGTGATAACTGAATGATTTTTATTAGAATATTTCAGTATCCCAGATATTTTTACACTGATTTCCTATACATATAACAGCATATTTTTAGTTATTAAATTGAATATTACTTTTTTTTTTTAACTTAAAGCTCACATACTAGTTAGTGTGTAAAAAATTCCTATGTTTTGTTTTGCTCATTATTTTTTATTTTATTTTTTTTTTAAATGATTAAAGTATTGCATGTCAAATGTTAACTAAATGTATGTATATATTTTTAAACTATTTTTCTCTGTAATAGGAAATATTACCTTTTTAATTTTTTTTTTTTTTTTGTACTTAAAGCACACGTATTAGTTAGTATATGTACCAAGTTTCAGAAAGAAATATTAGGGGCCATTTTTTTTAATAGCCTGTTAAAGTTGCATATCAGTCCAAAGGTGATTTTTGCTATGGCACTTATATTTCTGATATAAATAGCTTTAAATTGGTAGCAGAATAATTTCATTTGAACCATTAGTTCTCACACTAATTACATTTTAAACATTAGTGCAAAATCCAAGATGGCCACAATTTTGCAAAAATGACCATTTTTCAAATGCCTGTATCTAGGCCTTTATTGGGATATATACATTACAAATTCAGATTTGGGGGTTTTATTACCACGTGTATTCATGGTAAAAATTTTAAAAAAATCTGCAATTATAGAGCAACACAGGGTCAACCATCGGGTGTTCCCATATTTAGTGACCCTGTACCAAATTTTATTCCATTATTTTGCATTAATTTTCCGATACAGATGAACAGGCATCTTCTTTTATTATAAATATATTTTTAATTGGTAAAGTATTGAACAATAAAGGGAAAGGGAAAATAAGTTAATAAAATTTTTGTGAGCATTTATTTATTCTTGTAATGAAAAGGTTATAAATTATGTTTTGATAACCAGTTACAGAAAAAATATCTCCATTTTTCGAACTTCAACTTTATTCATTTTATTTTTAAGGATTGGTAGGTATGAGGACTCAGTCTTAAATTCTTGATGGGTCCTGAAGTATTAGGATTTTTTTATACACAAAGCTGCTCAGAGATATATAACCTGGATTATATAATCTAGATATTATTAATATTTAACCCGTATTTTATTATAAATAACTAATAAATTTAAAATTCTTATTTCTTAGGAACATATGACGCCTGAAATTTCAAAGATATTTGACCATGTTTTTGAGTGCACACTTGATATGATCAATAAGGTAAGTTCATTATAATCATCATTTTTATTTTAAATAAATATATTGTTAGCTTTAAACTTTTATTATCTTATCTTTGTGTTACTCCATGTCTTTCCAATTTTCTGGGATACTTCTGATTTTTCACAATTGACACTCTTTTTGATTCAAAAATAAACTAAAAGGTTATAATTAAAAAATAAACTATAAATTCACTTTTTCCAAATAATCAGATGCTTTGTAAATGCTTTTAACCAGAAGTGAATTAAAACTATGTTAAAATTCATCATGAGGTGTTTGTTCTCAAGATATTAAGAGATACTGTCTTGCCAAGAATGTTATCTTTCGAAAGAATCAATATCCATAGAATTTGGTATGTTTGATTTAATCAATAACTACGATAGAACTATTGATTATTAATGAGATTTGGTCATAACAAAAGCTCTAATTTTTGTTGTCTTTGATTATGGAAATTTGATCATCTTTCGTGAGCCATTGCTAACTTTAAAATAAATTTAAAAATTAATTTCTTGCACATTAAAACTCAAATAAAAATGTAATTTTGCCATTACATTAGGGTGTTGAGAGCATTTTGTTCGCAATGGTATCTTAGTCTCTATGTGGAAATAAAGAGTTTAATTCCAAAAGGGCCTTTCTTTCATCTGTCACTTACATTGCGTTAGCTGAGTTAGAGTTCTCAGTAAGTGGCCTTGGGTAGGTAACCGTTGGTGGCATCACTGCACCGTATCATACTAGAATGATTTAAACCCTTTTGGAATTAAATTCTTGCAAACAAATATAAGCATAAGAAATACAAATTATTACAAAAGTTAAATAAGGTTATTGCAATTAAATATTATAAACATTTGTCAAATATAGCCTTTATAAAAGTAAAGTTCATTTTCATATTAATGAGTCTGAATCAGAGCTGTGAAGTTTGAGTCTGTAAAAATAATGCAGACTCTTAAATAATATTATTTTAAAATAATTTTATTTTGGAATAATTAATATTTTAACAGTTTTTAGGCAATAAATTAATAAAAAATATTAAATATTTACCAATTAATAAACTATTAATATAAAAAATTGATATTGCAATAAAATAAGGATTGACATAGAAACATATTTTAATGAAACAAACTCTTGTTTGAAATTAAAAAATTGGTAATTAAATCTGGATGAAAAAGTGGTTTCTAAATTCATAGTACTCTATGGCAGTCAACCTGTTCAGCACAAAACAATACAAAATTTTGAGGAAATTTGCCAATGTAGGAAATTTTGTCAATTTTTACATTTTATTGCAATGATCATGATAGGTATTTACTAAATATATGAGATGTTTTTTGGTAAATGAAACGTAAAAACAGAAGATTTCACAAAAACTACTAATTAATAGATTTGCTATTTATGTATGTTTGTATCGGAATTGAAATCAGGAGGTTTGGGGTACTGATTTTATTTACAGCCCTGGTCTGAACAATGAATATGTATGTGAAAGTTTAACGCAGTCTCACGCTAGATTTTTTTCTACAATTAGTTGGATTCTGTTGGAATAAAGTAAATTTTTCCCCTTAGGACTTTGAAGAATTTCCAGAACACAGGACAAATTTCTTCCTTTTACTACAAGCTGCAGTGACTCATTGTTTTCCAGGTATTTTTTCTTCTCTTTTTTATATTAATCAAGTTAATGTTTACTTATTGAGATCTTTTATAAATTTTTGTTTGTTTTTGCTTTCTAGCTCTATTGACTATTCCTCCAGAACAGTTTTTGTTAGTGTTGGACTCTATCATTTGGGCATTTAAGCATACCATGCGAAATGTTGCTGATACTGGTACGTTTTTCTTTTATTATATAAACTCTCATTTTACATTCTCAAACTAATGTATAAAAGAAGTGTTTTTACAAATTTTATAATTCAGTAATTTAATACAAAATTATGTTTGTGATAGAAAATGTCAGTTTTCTTTTGGGGAACCTAGCCAAGAGACTTCCAAGTCAGAAACAAGCATTTTACCCATATGGGGGCTTTCTCAAATGTGCATGACCCCTATATGGCTGAACGGTAGATTCTCTGTACTTGGGACTAGATTTGAATCCCAGGTACAGATGAAGAGAGAAAGAAGAAATGGAATGATGAAATTCGGTAGGGCCTCACATACGTTGTATTTCATTTTAGTGTAGTATATTATCAAAATGTTTTATATCGGAAAGTTTTGTTCGGTTATATGATACTTTATTGTCTAATTTTAGTGAGATTTTATTTTTTCAAATATTAATTTGCTATTTGTTTTACTAAAATACTGGTCATCCAGGCCACTGCTTAGGCTTCTTGTAGATCAAAGATTACAAACATATTTAGACTCTCAAACCATTTTTTAGCTGAAAATGTTTTCCTGCAAACCTCCTATCAGCAAAATTTCCTTAAGTTCATGCAGTAACAGCTTATAATTTAGTTTTTCAATTTATCTATAAACAATCCTATAAAAAATGGCCACTGTTATAAAAAAAAAATTCCCAGTTGAGAATTTCCAATATAGATGATTGAATCTAACATTATTGAATGTATATAATGGTATATCTTTATTGAATGTATATAATGGTATAAAACAATAATTTTTATAAAATTAAAAATCTAAAGGTGGCACACATCCTTAAAGAAAATTATAGACCTTTTTTTGGAGGTGGGTGGGAAGATTGATTATGTGAATGCCAACTCCGGTTGCTTAAAAGTATTATTTTAATCTTTCTGCAGGTTTACAGATTTTATACCAGCTGTTGCAAAACATTAGTAAAGAGGAGGCAGCTGCACAGAGTTTCTACCAGACTTACTACACAAATATTTTGCAGCATTTGTTTTCTGTTGTTACGGACACATCCCACACAGCAGGTATGTAAATGAATTCAGTTTTTCAGCTGTTTTCTTGCAATTTTTATTTCATACTTTTATCTTCATTTACATTTCAATTTATGCTTATAATTTATATTATTGAAACTGGGTTTGTATGCCTCCTGGAAATCTTTAGAAACTCCTGAATTTAGAGGGGGAGTCATAATGGCCCTAAAAACTTAATTTGTTTTGGCCTTAGGCTTCAGAAAATCAGAAAATACAAAATTACTAATAATTGCAGCATGATCTTTTATTTTCAGACACAAGTGATGCCACCAAAATAACAATACTATACAAAATTTATAAATCACCAGTAACAACATTGTGATCTTTCATTTTTGAATACATTTTTTAAGGGTGGCACTAAAATGGATGGGCAGAAGCTTGCACACAGATCTTGCAATTGCATTGCGATTATAAGACAGCATGGTATGAAATTCAAAGTTTAATTGCTTGTGCTTAATTTTTATTTTTACTCAAATGCCTAAAGGAAAATGTGATGTTGGAAAGGAAAATGATTGGTTGAAAGGGGGTACTGAAAACTGCATCAAAGGATAAAGCTAAATGCTCTTTGTGCAAGAAAAATAAATTGATGTTTCTAACATAAGAAAACAAGAAATACCATATAAAAGGAAAGAAACATCAGAGTTAAAAAGTTTAAGTGGGAAAAAATAATTTTCGTTGATCCTTGTTTGTCAACCAATTTTAACACGTCTGGATTTAAGAAGCAGATAATTCCATTTCAGCATTTCTCAGTAATCCCTGTCATCCAAATTTATTTGAAAAATGTCAAGATATTTCATATGACAGGTAAAGCAGATTAAAAAAATACTGTTTCTGCTTATACATAATTTTATTGCAATAAGTAATATTTAACTGTATGAATTCTTGATTGCCCAATTTATAGCTAAGATTTATAGCTTATTGTTGTGCTGGATTTTTGAGAAAGAGCAGAAATAATTTGCTTTACTGCTAATAAATTAATTTAATCCTATTTTAACTCTTAACTTATTAATACTTCAAACCTATTACATGTACTATTGGTACTATAATTTTAAGTGAGCAATAATTTAAAGGTAATTGAATTTAAAAGTAAAATGCTATTCACATATATATGTTAATGATCTTTATCTTAAGGACTTTTAATCTTAATCACTTTTTATTTAATAAGAACTTTAACTTAATCTTGTGTTTACTTTAAAAGAAATTGAAGCTGAGCAATCAAATTAATAAGTAAATAGTCATAAATTTTGTTTCTAGTAAAGTGCTCAGATCAATAATGTCATTCTAGCTTGAAAAGGTGAGAATAAACTAACCTTAATCTAAATAATTCTTTACCTGCATAACAGGACCTTAAAATAATTTTAAATGCACCTTTTCTGAATTTATATACTTGGGCAGACTGGAATTTTCCCCCTCCCAAACGTGCAAATTGCTCTGAAAGCAATTGAATGTAACTACGAAGTCATCTGTAAACAATTCCATGTAAAAAGAACATCACAGTCTATGTATTGCTTTATTGCACCCAGGATTAAGGAGAATTATTTGTTTTTATGTTATAACTGTATATGATGAAATATTAAGTGTATATGTTGATAACAAATCATAAACATCATTTTTTTTTCATTCACAAAACATATTTTTACGCCTTCTAGGAAGGTTTTTATAATTTTGGCAAAGTTCCTTTTTATAGATTTTCACGTTTTTTCAAAATGGCTGCCCTGACGCTACTAATTTCAAGCGTCCCGGCATTGTAAACAAGCATATTATGTTACTGATCACTTTTACACATGTGGCGTAGGGTAGATACTTTTGGCGCGCTTAGCTTTATAAGAGGATATTTTTAGGCCTAGCGTGTGGACGTCTCGTCGGACGCGTGCGGACTCTTGGCGTGTTAGATTCGGATTGGCGCCGCCAAAAGGGGGTTGCCGGTTCGGAACTTCGTGCCAAGCGAGAGAGCGCTCCTCACTCGAAAACGATGCAGAGGTAGCGGTCGGACGTTTTCTTGTCCTCTTTGTGAAACCTTTCAACTTTTATGGGGAGATCCCACTAGGAGCGTAAGATGGAGCGCAGGAATTGATTCACCACCTGCTCCGTAGGCTAATTGCCGGAATACGATGTCTAGATTCTTCACCCTTTTGCGCTGAAAGCTCTTCCCGCTCCAGCCTATGTTTTGGCCCTCATCTCCCAACACTATGATACGAAGCTATTCTTACAGGAATTGATTCACCACCTGCTCCGTAGGCTAATTGCCGGAATACGATGTCTAGATTCTTCGCCCTTTTGAGCTGAAAACTCTTTCTACTCCAGCCTATGTTTTTGGCCCTCATCGCCCAACTCTATGATATGAAGCTAAAGGCTCCCACCGTTTTCACCTAAATTCTCCGGGAGACCGGGCCCAACGCATCCAGCCTTTCCACCGAATGCCGGCCCCTGGACAGCGGACCACCTCCTTACCAGCCACTGATGACCGGGACGAGGCAACCGGACCATTGTAAATTGGCCATGAAAGCTCCTCTCTGGTAGGCAACAAGCCACTCTCGAACTCAGCATGGGGGTAAGTCCTCTCCATTTAAAGTACTCAGGAAGAATCCATCCGGAGCACCTTCAGTAATCATCAAACTCCTGACCCGTTCAATAAAAATGGACTTTAACTAACTTAACAGAGAAATCTTAAATTAAGGGTGGATTCAAGCCGAAAATATTGCCTAGTAAACAAAATGTTTTTCCTTTTTCTTCACCTCTTAAAAGGGGAAACCAAACCTTAACAAAAATTGTTTCTAAGAGAAAATGATATTTTTTTATATCTAGTTTGATACCTCAAGGGCTGTTTTAAATTAGTTTTCTTTATTTTTATTACCTATTTTATATACACACTACATTTTCCTTTACACACCCACACCCTTTTGGATGTAATTTCATCTAGTTCACTAGAATGTCGGTTCTTTTTGTATACCTTTTATTTTGTGTCTCACCGTTTAAAGGGGGACTTTGGGTATGTCACACCTCCTAAAGGTGGACTTGATTTTTATTAGTTTTTTCTTACACTTTTATACACTCCTTTGTGTCAATTATGTGTATTATCATTCTACTGTTGCCAAACTTAGTTCTCCAACATTTTTGTAACCTGGGTGTAATCGCCTGTAACTGTTTTCTCCTTTTTTTGTTAAGTTTAATAAATATCTTTTTTTTACATTTTTAAAATTTCTCTTTATTTGTGAAGTGGTTGATTTTAATGACTTAATTTTTAGTTTTCAGCTTAACGATCACGGCCTAACTTTTACTAATCCTTAAAGTTTGTATTTGTAATTTTCACAATATGCTGATGTCGAAAAAGGCACAGCATATTAACTGGTGCCTTAAGACCAGTCTTTGGAGAACTCTGTTTGTTTATTACATGTTTGATTATTGCATGATGTAAAGATTTCCTTTTTAAAAATTTGTTTTATATGTGTTATATTTTGGAGGGAGAGAGAGTTCCAGTCTGGGAGTATGTTTTAAAATTTTTAGTAACTTTTACCTGACCACATCACTTTTAGTTTGATATTTTAATTTTTCTGTAAAATGTTTCCTGTAAGTGGTGCAGCTGAGGGTAATACTCCTTTAATTGGTAATAAGGAAACCACCCGTAGAAACATAATGAGTACTCCAAATCCTTTCCAAAATGGGGAAGATCAGATAAATAGAGAGCAAGGTAGTGGGAATGAGCTTGTTTTTACTAGTATGGCAGAAAATAGCAGGGAGAATCAGGACCCTCCCACTTTATCTAATGAAATGTATCCACACATTAGTGGTCAAAATTCTCCCCACTCAGGTGGAAGTCAAATCTTACAGTATGTCGCACAGACAGCCCCTTTAGGTGGATTTCTGGACAGTATTCCAGTTTTTTGTGGAACAGAAAGAGACTCCTCACTTGAGGATTTCTTATCCACTATAGAGATGATCGCAACTTATGCAAATTGGGGAGAAGGGGATAAGCTCTTAGCTATCAAGTTGAAACTAGGAGGGGAGGCGGCACGTCTAATAAGAGACAATCCAACCTTAAATTTGAATGTCATTATTAAAGCTCTCCGTGACAGATTTTCATCGCCGGAGTATGCACATAAGCATTTGAGGTCCCTTCTTCAGAGTTACCAGCGCCCGCATGAGACGGTGAGGCAGTACGCGGCCAGATTGGAGGCACTTTCCTTCAAAACTGTTCCCGCAGAATTGCTTCAGAATTCCTTGGCCGACAAAAATCGCCAGGACATTTTGACGTCGGTGTTTATTGAGGGTCTTAACCATAATATCAGAAGGTTAGTCCTTCCTCAGAATCACAAGACTTTTCATAAGGCCCGTAATCAGGCAGTGGCTGAGGAGGAAGTATGGAGTCAACAGAACTCCCAACAACCGCTAGAGGAAGTCAAAGTACTCAACCAGTCAGAGGAATTCAAAGATATTTTTCTCAAACAACAAAAAATGATAGCATCATTAACTGATTCGGTAGCGGCTTTGCAATTACAGGTGCAAGAAGTACTTTCTGCACCCAAAGAGAATAAATCAAACACTTTCTCACACAAAAAACAGGGGTCACAGGATGTGAGGAATTCTTCACTTACCTGCTTCAGATGTGATAAGAAGGGACATATAGCCCGAGATTGTAATAAACCACCAGCAAATCGTCACAGATATCAACAGGGTTACTCACGAGAATATATACCACCACAGAATAACCATCAGGGATATGGGTTTCAAGGGGCTTACCATCAGAATTCCCACCAAAACTACTCAGGGCCTCCTCAGCAGAATTTTCATCCTTACCAACCGATGCTTCCACCTAGGCCTTCACGTGATACAAACCCATTTAACAACCAGACTCAACAGCAGTCATGGCAGGCACCTTCTGGAGAGTTAATATTTGTAATAATACTGTTCTTATATAACTCTTGCATATATACTGTACTTTGAGTATTTATTATACTTTCCAATGCTGGAAGTAATTGATTTTAATTATTTATTCTTAATGATCACTTTCACTTTTATGAATTGTTTTATGCTTGTTAAACTGATATTCAGTAAAAGTAGATAGTGATACATATCAGGGAATTTTTGAAGATATCTGTAAGTCGGGGAATTTTTTATCTGAGATCCTGTAGCCATCCTGTCACTGTCACTTTGAGGAAATTATCCTGTAGCCACCCTGTCACTATCATTTTGAGGAAATTATTAATGTAATATGAGTTTCACCATTTATGACAGCTGTGTTTTGGGGTTTCTAAGGGAGTGTAAATCAATTGTTTTACGTTGGAGGATGGTTTAAAGATATCTGGATATCCTTTTCGATAGTAAGTCATATAAAAATAGTAATATTGAATGGTAGATCATGTCTTGTATGTGTCTTTGGATATTGGGAGTGCAAGTGCTGTAGGTGCACAGATGGGAGAAGATCTGTTTCAACTTGACTCGGCCATATGATGGGCTTATTCAATAAGAAACTATACTAGCAATTGTAAAAAGATTAGAAATCAAAAATCAATATCTCTCCCTTTGAAAATTATTGCAACAGGTCCAAGTTAAAAATTAAAAATTCTTCAATATTTTGTGTTAAAGTTATATACTTAGTCCTTAATGTGCCTAATTGGTGTTTGTTCTTTTAAGGTTTAACTATGCAAGCAACTATATTAGCATATATGTTCAGCATAGTGGAAAGTGGTAAGATTACACTACACTTAAATCCAGTGGAACAAGCTGATGGTGCATCGAATGTGATGTACATCCAACAGTTCGTTGCACGTTTACTGAAAACAGCCTTTGGTCACTTATCAGAGTAAGTAGTTTTTCTCTTTTACTTTTATCAAAACCAAAGTTTTTGCAGCTGTATTTTAGAACAATAGACTGATAAATAACTAAAATTAATTATATATTCTATTCAGTTGTAACTAATATTAAGTATGGTTAAGCACTGTTTTAAGAGCCCAGAGTGAGCTGGGGTATATGAGACGAAAGCAATTTAACACAAAATATCCATTACTTGCTAATCATAAATGAAATTGTTTCTCAAAGTCTGAAGGGCCCCTACCTGTTGCTATTAGTGATCCAGGATGTGACCAAAATTAGACATTTCTACTTATTAGACTAGCAACAAGATGTTTATTTAATGTTTGAAATGCAAAGTCATACAAAAATAGTGAAAATGATCTTTCCACTTCAGCTGAAGTTATTGGAGCAGCAGCCCTTTATGGTGGGAAATATTGAAAGTTTAACAGAGAACCATCACCACCAAGAACTTTTCTTGTGTCTTTCATGTAATCTAAATCTTCATTTGCCAAAAAACTTTTATCATTTCTTCCTGATAACTTCACTTGTACCAAAAATTTAATTCATAAAATTGGTTACAATTTGTAAGGTTTTTTTTTTTTTAGATATATTGAAATAAAAGTCAATTAATTCTGTACTTGGTGCTGTACATCTAGTTTAGCATTCTTAACAGACTTCACAATTAAATCAAACAAATTTTTCTGCTTAAAAATGAAACAAAAAACTAAATAAATGAACTTTAAAAATGCAAGAACTTCCAAAATAAGCATTTATGTCAGAAAACCTCCCAGAAAAGGCATTTTTCAGAATAACTTATTAAAAAAATGCAAACATAGCATTTTCTTCCTATGACTAACAAAAATTTAAGTAAAACTAGAGAGAATACTAAAAAATTACAAATTTTGTCACTTACGAAAATGACCCCTCCCCTCCAAATATATATATATAATAAAAGTTTGAAAATCCAATGAAAGAATAGAGAAACATTTCAACTCAAAAAACCCCAACTTTAAAAAATGCCTTACAAATAAAAGTATCAAACAAAGAAACATCAATCAAGTAAAAAATAAAATGCAAACCTCTAGTCATCAAGATGAAGACAAACAAAAAGCATCAATGGAAAGGAATTGATAAAATAAAATTAAAACATGAAAGCTTTACATGTGGACAAGCCCTGGGCCTAATAATGAATTGTTCATTTCGATAAAACTTTATCAAGTCCAACTATTTTATAAAAATGAACACAAAATGCATGTTTCTGATATCAGTGATAGATTAAGTTTATTAATATGCATAGCATGAAATTTTTTATATATATGGAAAAATAGAATACAATACAAATTGAAGAGCAAGATACCATAAATTGGCTGGGGAGGTTGTGACCCCACTCCCCTGTTAAGCATGCTTTACGCTGCAGCAACATTCCTGGGACCCAGTACATTACACATTAATGGTATAAAATCGTAAAACTGATATCAAAATACAAGACTTCGCAATAAGAAATATGACTTACTCACTATAAGAAATACAATTAGACACTACATTAAACTGCTTAAAGACTAGTACTATATAAACACGTACCTTTCGGGAACTAAACACTCTGAACGAGGTGTTTTTCGCTCAGTTTTATTTGAAATAATTGTATTTACATTCAGTTATGGTTATGTTAATAAAACTACTTGCAACTTTACATAAAAATCTTAGACGATATCCTTGTTTTATTGCTTCTGCAAAATAAATCCTGATATTATTATCCCTATCTATTGAATTTAAATTTAATTTTTGACTTATTAAGTAATTTAAGATGATGTTTCTGAACACATTTTTGTGTAGTCTTGAACTCCATGAAGCTATGTAATTAATATCAAAATTAAAATATTTTCTTTTATCGTATTGTATTCCATTTTTCCATTTGGATAGCTATGTTAGTATTCGATTAAGTTCGGCAGCTTTGCACCAACATTTCGAATATTTATATTCTTATTATTTATTTAGTAGTATACTAAATTGTATTACATTTGCATAATATATATGTATATATATATATATATATACACACACACAGGCTGACCAGTGCTATTGGTGCCCAATGGCTATTTCCTCAACCGTTAGTTACAGAGATACACTTCCAATTGCAAATATGTTTTGAATTTTAAAATCTGTTATCTTAGAAACAGTTAAATGCATTTCTGAAAGAAATGAAATATAAATTTTTATACAGTCCCCCGGTCCTATCAATTATATTTACGAAAATCATCATCATACAATTTTATGCAAAATAAAAATTAAAAAAATCATCCTTTTACGAACAAAATTGACCGACTTATAGCTGTTTAACCCTTTTGGGACGATTGGCACGCCTGCGTGTCTGCTGCGAACTTGCATTTAAGGACGGACGGCACACACTCGTGATGGAGGAAACTGTACCGTAAACGGCGAGTGGCACGCATGCGTGCCTTCACGTGGAACGTTTTAATTTGTCTACTAGATGGCGTTAAATGTCCGTGGAACTAACTTCAATATATTTTGCAGATACATAACCTTGGCATAAGAAGGATCCAATGAATTATTTCTCCATTCGGAGCAGTGAAACATGATTTTGTAATATAAACAGACAGCAATTCTCACAGCATCAACAATTTTATAATTGGGTTTTGTTTTTATTTCAGCGTTATGATTTCGTTGGTGAATCATAGGAATATAAGAGAGTATTTTTTTTTTGGGGGGGGGGGGGGTTAGAGGCAGTGAAATTATTCTTTTATTTCGGATAAAAGAATGGGAGCAACTAACGCGTATTTTGTATTCAGATTTGTATGAAAAATATACATCAAATAGAAAATAAATATTTCTTTTATTCCTGAAAAAAGTAGATTTCTGTGTTGAATATGTGATTTTTAGTGAATTTTTTTCGAGAGTTAGACTTAGCGCAAAAAATTTGACATCCTTTGGGAACAGTTCGGAAGCAAAGTGCTCCGTCTTTTAGGCCGCGGCAGTTCCAAAATGCCGCCGTCCGGAAAGGGTTAAAGTTGGAGCACTTTTTGTGCTGAGAAATGGTCAATACAGTCCCAGATTGGTTGGTTGCCTGAAACGGGACATTTTTGTGCATGAAAAGTGACTTAAGTCATAAAGTTTAATGCTCCAACTCTAAACAGCTATAAGTCAGTCAATTTTGGTCGTAAAAGGAAGATTTTTTTTTTATTTTGCATGAAATTGTATGAGGATGATTTTCCTAAATATAATTGGTATGACCGGGGGACCATATAAAAATGTATATTTTGTATTTCTTTCAAAACTGTATTTATTGATTTAAACTGTTTCTAAGATAATATATTTTAAAATTTAAAACATTTTTGCAATTGGAAGTATATCTCTGTGACTAACAGTTGCGGAAATAACCATTGGATACCGATAGCACTGGACACCCTGTATATATAAGCATTTTCAGAGATGAAAAAAGAACTAATTGAATTTCTTAGAAGCTTTTATTTTGGGGGAAAACTGAAATTATGGCACTTTTTCAATCTGAAATATGTAGGGAAAAGAGATCCCCCTAAAATTAGTCCCATAGTTAAATTAACTATTGATTGTAGATACATAGTTCCAATTATAAAAATGCTTTATATAAGGTAGGAAGTTGTGAAATAGTAATTTAAATTATGTGCAATATTTTTATAAAAAGTTAATTTGCTTAAATGTTGCCCATACTTTATTTAACCAAACTAAAAAAAAAATGGATATCAAAGGTGCACATTTAAGACTTAATAAATTGTCACTTCCTGACTCGCACCATTTCCCCCACATTTGTTTGATAATATCGAAAACAGAAATATGATTCTGGTTATAAGTTATTTTAACAAATAAATAAGGTAAAAGACTGATAATTATGTTTGTTGGTCTTTCAGGTGTTTGGTGACAAAATCTATGGGAAATAAGCATGTTTAAGTGTTTTTGCAATTAGAATTATGTATCTACAACCAATGGTTCAAAAAAACTTCTGGTGGTTTTAACTGATTAACTTTTGAAAAAGTCCTCTTGTAATACATTTTATAAGCATCGAGGAAATAAAGCATTTATTACACCATATTTTTGGTAGCAATTTCATTGAAGTCAGTGTTATATTACATCTTGCATTAAATAACACCCATCCCTGTATGTTGGCAATTTGTGAATGAAATTTGATTTCCCATTAACCCATATAAGTAATATTTTGTAAATTTTTCTATGATGAATATATTCTTGTGATTCACTTACAAACATTTTCTTATTTCAGTACACAGATCAAAATTACAGTTCAGGGTTTCTTTAATTTGGATCAAGATATACCAGCTTTTAAAGAACACTTAAGGGATTTCTTAGTACAGATCCGGGTGAGTGTTATGTATTTAATATACTGTGGTTCAAAAATTGGTGTTCTATAGGGAAGCAATATAGTACTAAATAAAAATGTGTTAGTTTGTAGGGAAAATTATATACTGGGCATCTCAGTTTTTAACACTTTACAACAAAGTTGAAAAGTGTTTATGACTTTGTTCATTCTGTCTGTCTGTCCATTAGTACGATAACTGCCGTAAAATTGGCTTTATCAAAATGAAATTTTAGTATGTTCAGACGGTCTGTGGGACCTATGGGAATATAAATGAATAATATCACTCAATTAATTTTGGATTGAACCCGGGTTGAAACCTAATTTTTCAAACATTTTTTAAGGGGATTTAAAATTCACAAATTGCTTCAAAAGTTTTAGGAAATATTCAAATTATCCCATAAAATATATAAAAAAAATTTCAGCAAAATATTCAGTAGTTTTTTAAATAAAAATTAAAATAATAATTACACCTTTTATATGCATGACCCACTTCAAAATATATGGCATCCATCTTGTGTCAAAATCGTGATTTTTTAAAGTTCTTAATTCTTTGTGATTTTTAAAGTTAGTGTTGTGTCTCTCCTAAAACTGCTTTATTTTTGCTTGAATTCTGTGCATCTACATACTGAAACAACGCCACTTATGCAAAATGTAAACAGCAAAATATGTAGAATGAGTTGTATAAGAATTGCTGCATTTCTTTAATGCAAAATTATTTAGCTCATGGAGTCTTCAATATAGCTGATATGAATGAAATATTCATTGATTTTACAGAGGGATGGACGATTTTTTCGATGAAGTTTTAAGCATAGAGTTTAATTACTTGTAGCTCCATGGTCTTAAGTTTTTAAATAAAATACATTATTATAGTATTGTGATGAATGAAATGAATGGAAAAATGTTTATGAATACAATGCTGCTTTTATAGAGAGAGCCAGGCGTTTTATATTTCGATGCAGTTTTCAAATATAATAAATTATTGTAGTATTATGATAATTTTTAAAATATTACCGAAGAATGTATCACATTTTAGAGATGTTTAAGCCAGGCAATTTATATTTCAATGCACTTATATTGCATTTATATTTGAATGAAGTTCATTTTTTTCGATGAAGTTTTAAGTTTTCAAATATAATAAATTAATGTAGTATTGTGATAATCAATGCTTTATGCATGATTGATCTTTCTTGTTTTTCATTTCCTTCTATTTTTCTGAAAATTTGGTCTTTCATTTTACTTCCTTCAAATAAGGACAATGTTGTTTTTCTGTTATATATATATATATATATATATATATACTTTTTGACTGCATTAGAATCAGACCATTCTTTGTGAAAATAATCACAAAAAATCAATGAAGTTGGTACTTTACAATGGTATTAATAGTTGAACTGTGCAGTAATTCTTCCAACTATTATAAATGGATTAGTATGAAAGTTGCTCAACATTCAACTTCAACATTAAAATGAAAATATCTTTATTTCAAGCTTCAAGATTTATACCACCCTTTTATGACCAACCTCTACTTTATGTACCCATTATTTGCTGTTTAAAAACTGTGGACAACTGATCAGTGGGCAGTTATTTCAATTTTTTGCAAATAATTAAAAATATTTTTTTAATTTCACATTGACTCACTATTCCCCGATCCATACCTCTTATTTCAAACAGACCTCGAATTTGCATTTAAATTCAATTATTTTATTTTTCTTATAACCTTAGCTGACTATTGTACATAATAGCATAATATACATATTGTATTCATGTACATAAATATCATAGTTTTCAGATTATGTTTTCTTATGAAAATTACATGAAGTTCATAAAAATTGATTTACACTGATTAACCCCTTGCCTGTGCCACCCGAATCCAGTTCGGGCAACCCCTCTGCGCCAGATTTGGAATGCCCGAACTGACTTCGGGCAAGCGAAAAATCAGTGTTTCTATTCCGTTGATCCTGAATTGAGTCCGTTTTGCATTACCAAATGTTCTACAATATAATTCGTTGTTTTTCCAATAGATGGCGATACTTGTCCACATTTTTTTTTTTTTGAAGTAGGCGGGATCAGCTAGCTTGATTAGGCGGGATATAAACCGAGTTTATTGTAAAGAGTATGATGTCGGCTTGTGTGCCGTGTCATATTTTTCGTATATATCGCACTATAAAAGATTTGTGAAATTCTGAAAAATGATTTGCGAAATTCAAAAGATTATTTGATTTATTTTGCTATAATTAAACAATTTTGAGTAAAATATGAATATAATCCATTAATTTTCCACATGTATGTCAAAATATTAAATATAGTAGTTATTTCATATAAAAATTTATATTTTTATAAAATAAAATTTTTCTAACTTTTTTAAATGTTATAATAGACAAAACTGAAGCATAAAAAATATTTTTCATTTTTGACCCACTTTCCTGAAATATATTCCACAGGCAAGGGGTTAAACATTTACGAAAAAAATATAAAAATTAGGAAATTTAATCAACACAATATTAATGAAAACAAAGATTAGTAGAAAATATGCAAAGACTAGTTACAATAAAATGTAGCAATATGTAAGAGTTTGGTTTTGTATGATAATCTTTAAGAGGGATACATGCAAAGACTATGTTGTTAAGACAATGTGCTGCACAGAACTATCATCTAAATAACTGAAAAGTTAATTGACAATACGAATGATTTCATCTTCGAATAAAAAATGCCTTCATTTAGCCTTTGCAAATCACTAATTTCTTCTCTTCGCTCTACAAAATATTTCTATACACTGTGAAAAACAAAAAATACAAAACAACTGAATACTAAAACTACGGAAATACCGCATCTCAAAAGTAAAAGTATTCAGGATGGCCACAAACATGAGAATGTGTATACCATGTGCAACATTTAAAGAGTTTACATTATTCACAGTTCTGGCTTCCACATCGAACTAAAATATCAAAACTATGAAACACTTGAACAAATCGAAGCTCAATATTCTTGACTTATGATAAATTCAACTGTAATGGACATAGGACTCTACCTATTAGCATTAAAAGATACTAAATTAATGAGTATTACTTCAAACTCATATATAAGACATCCGTCCTCAGAACCAATTCAAGTGGCGGCTCACATATGAGCCACCTGGCTGTGAGTGACAATCACTACTGGTGCAACACCTGTCTCGAAAGGATTAGACATTTTTTGCACTTTGATAACGTTTGTTCCAAGATCCGTATTTCTTATTTAGGATCATCAATAGGTACTTTCTAGACCCAGTATTTATGTTGTGAATTCCTGGACACAGTCATACGCGTTATAATTGTAGAATCATATAATGTATTATATCTTTAAATAATATTAATGAAGCTTGTTTAGGAGCATAACATTTTCTATACTCTCTATACATGTGTTTACACTGTCCTGTTTCTATTTCTTACTAGAAAATGTAAATTTTGTTATCATAGATTTAATGCAAAGCAGGTTAATTGAATTCACTCATTCAGTTTTTCAAAGGGTGTAGTCGGGCTCTGCTATGTAATTTTTATCGTTTGCCCAGAATGTCCTAAACCACAATAAATATATCACTGCTTCCCATAAAAATGGACAGGTTGTGGTGCCATTTACAACACCCACTGCATAGCAACTGAAAAATGAAGCAATGAAATCGTAAATCTCAAATTTTTATACTTTTATTTGAAAATTCACAGAAGATAGAATAATTAAATATATATATATATATATATATATATTACAAAAATTTGCACCCATATTTTTGCCAAACTATAGAATTGTGCTAATCTTCCATTTTTGGATGCGGTGATATAAGAATTAGATGACCTAAAATTTTGCATATTTTGATGTATTTTAAAATAAATAAATGTAAAGGAATTGTCCTAAGGATTCTATTCAAAGATTGTTAGAAAGAATGTTTTTAAGCTTTCCAATGACGTCAAGATTGTTAGAAAGAATGTTTTTAAGCTTTCCAATGACGTCAAGATTGTTAGAAAGAATGTTTTCAAGCTTTCTAATGATGTCAAGATTGAAAACTTTTGATAACATTTTTGATCGCTAAGGAACCTCTTTGTTGAAAAATCACTCAACATTTTCTAGTTAAATAACTCAACAGTTCTTTAACTAAAAAGCTAATTCGATTTTTTTTTATCTCACCAAGGTGCCTCATCCAGAAGTACCTCTGTACGCTGTCTGGTGCTTTAATTTTCCACTGCAGACAATGTAAACACACAAACATTTTTTATTATGTGAGATTTCATTAGATTGGTGGATCTGATATAGACATAATGTTGGATAACAATTAAAGTATTTCTCTTGTAGATAAGCTTATTTTAAATCCGTTTTCCAATTTTTCAGGAGGTGACTGGGGAAGATGACAGTGATTTGTTCCTTGAAGAGCGTGAGGCTGCTCTCCGCCATGCAGAAGAAGAGAAGAGGAAGATCCACTCATCCGTACCTGGAATGATCAACCCACACGATATCCCAGAGGATATGCAGGACTAGTTGCACACCGCCTTTACAGAAAGCATCCCCTTTGTTGGGGGTTGTTATATATGCCATGTTCTCATCTCTTTAAAATTCATTGTGCATTTGAATTATGGAAATTAATTTATATTGAAAAACTGGATTTCCTTTGTTTATGTGAAAAATTAGGACTGAGTGTGTGTTTAGCATAATTGAAAAGAAAGCGTGCAGACATCATACCCACATTATGTAGATAATCAACTTCAGTTTTTGAGTTTTTGCAGCAACTGGTGCTTGAAAGTGTACGATTGCTAAGTGTGTTTGCCCGCTGACTGGGGCTTTGATATTTTTCTGGGTTGTCTGTGACTGTAAATAAAACATCATTCATGGTTTGAAAAAGAATAAAAATGAAATGTTACTAAAAAAAGAGCCTATCTGTAAAGAATGCTGTAAAAATTGTCTGTTCAATACTATTTTTGCTTTCTATTCATGGAATTTCATCCAACATCGAGCATCTTGTGATCATAGATGCTTGAGCAAAGTCACTCACTCGTTTTATTTTTTAATGCAAAAATGTGTAGTATGAAATTTTTTGTTTGCGATGCTGTAAGGGGGTGTGCGAGTAAAATATTTCTAATCACTTGCAAATGTTTATACGTTTTACAAAATAGTTCTGATGGAGACATTCTCCCAGTATTTTAAATAGTGATATTGCTGTCAGCAAGAGTGTTTGAGAAATTGCACTGATCTTTTCAATTTTAGATGTGCATCACTTGATTGGATTTGTTGTGTGTCTGGAAACTTTTTTATTTGAGTGAACTCGCTTTCAACTAAAAACATGACATTTCATTGTTTCAAGTAGAGCATGGTGTATGATTGTTAATCAGGGTGTCTGTGAAGTATTTCTGTGGTTTCATGCTTGCTTACATGTATGTTTTGTCTTTTTCGTCGCAACAGTGTTTGCCTTATTTTGTACATTTAAATTGAAATACATTCAATGTGTTTTCATTTTCTGTGTTACTTTTCTTGATACTTTCCTGCATGTTAATTACTACCATTTATATACTCTCATACTTTCTAAAGTAAATCTTTAGCTTAATGCAGATTTAATGTGAACTGTTATTTATACTCAAGTTTAATATCCTCATATACATGTACTCAGATATTTTACCCGTTTGATTTTAAAGAAAATGTAAAAAAAACCAATGGTAACCTAAGTAATCTGCCTGTTTTCATATTGTGCACAAAATTCCTATTCAAGATTGACAGGACTGTGGAGGTAGTAACTTTTTTTGGTCGTGGAACCCCAAATTGAAGAAAAAAATCCATTTTGGCTCCAATCGTGCATTCAGATTTTGCACATTATTCAATTATTAAAAAATCATCGCTATTATGTTGCAGAATCCCAAGGGTTCCAGGGAACATACTTTGAAAACCACTGCTCTAGTTGACTTAAAAAATGCTGCAGACATAAATTTTGTTTCAGCAAAATATGTCTGTATTTTATTAAAATATTAATCTTTCATATCGATTCTTTTTTAATTGATAACCATTTGATATTTTTCATTTTTTTCCCCCCTAAAGATTATAAAAAGAAAAATATGTATTCCAAAATAAAATTATTTAAGAATAATTTTAACTTCGAGTTAGTTCTTTATTTCGACTAACTCTTGTCTCCACTCAAAATTATTGCTAACCACAACATTTCAAATGACCACACTAGTCCAATAACACTCTGTCACCTGAATATCCTCTCCACCTTTATGTTTTTCTCAATTTTAAAATGATTATGGACTTCTGGGAAGTCATCATTTTCTCACCCATTTCTTTGTTATTCCACTTTTTGTTTGTAGAACACTCTATTCCTAAAGCATGAAAGACTGTAAGGTGGGTCATATGGTTGTTTAAACAAGCCCCAGGGGATCAGTCCTAAAAAAATCTTGTAAACCACTACTGATTGCACCACATTTACTAACAAATGGATTGCCTGGACTAAAATCTGTCCTTTATCTCTCTCATTTACTCTCCCTTTCCAAATTTTACAGGTCCTGGCAGTAGAAAGTTATGTTAGTTTTTGAAGATCATTTTTGTATTTATTTATTAGTTTACAGTATATGAATTTTATTAAGCATTTTTTTAATAGTTATGAAGGTTGCTCTTAACTAAAGAATTGAAACCATAGTCCTCATATTTGTTTATATATATATATATATATATATATATATATATATATATATATATATATATATATATATATATATAATCCCCAAAAAGATCTTTCTGGTTTTCTTCACTCCAATTATAACCCTCAGCCACCCTCCTTTTATATTTTTAAGGACCCTGTGTAGTCACTATTTAAGCAATTGTTTGTAAATCACTACTGATTGCATCCCATTTAGAAATAGAATAGAAAATTTTCTGCACACTTTGTTATTGTTTTTACTTTACAAGACAGATTAAAAAGTTTTGTCTTGTAATATTAGTATTATTGTTCATGTAATATCGTTTTATCGCTAATGTACAAATAAGTTTTTTTTTTTTTTTTGTAACCAGGATGTTTTTATTGCTTTATTATTATAAGGAAATGCCTGTGTGCCATCCAGAATTGCAGCTGAAAAATGCAGCAAAAATTACCTCTCATGTCATTTATCATTCTGTGCAATATAATTGTTTACCAGAATATTAGTAAAAATATAATTTAACTTGAAATATAAAATGCATAAATATTTGGCCGCAATTTAAATTCAAAAATTAATTTTTAATATGTGGGTCACTTTCAACTATCTCCATACAAGTTTTGTAGTGAAGTCTGTATTTTTTCTCTATTTAAAAAGAAAGTTTTATCAGAATTCTACAGTCTCAAAATAGAATTCGCAGAAATCAGCCATCTGTAATAATTTATTCACAATATATGAGTGTTAAAAACACAAATAAGTTGGGGGGAAATTGCAGTGCAAGAAAAGAAACTAATTTGAGATGTTTCTAATTAGGGTTTTAGCTTTCCCACAAAAGTTAGGCTATTAACAAGGTTTCTGTGAACAATATTTTTGGGTGACTCCTAGCAATTACTGTTGGGTGTTTTGTGGATGGATTAACATTCTTAGCTTCAAGTATCCATCTAGTACAATTATAAATACTTAAAGGTAAAAAATAAAATCGGCACGTCTTTCCTCTCCTATTTTTTGCTATATGGCATGCCTTAGTCTATGCAACCAATGCATAGAGTAATGCAAGTCTGATTTGTTAAATACTTTCATACTGATTTTGCGACATGTTTAAGAATGTATTTTCCTCCTTTCCAATTTGATGCTGAAGATAAAATGGTCTGAACTATGATGTTAGTACAGGGCTCGACAAATACTAGGGGGCCATGCCAGTATTTTTTTTATAAGCTTTAAACATTTCTAAAATGTTACATTTGTAGAGCCAGCAACGCTTGAATTCTATAGGATAGATGTATCCAGTCATGATCAGAATAGGATTTATACCATGCAATCACCAACTCATTTAATCCCTAGCTCAAAAAAAAAAAAATTATCCATTGATCCAAACAAGGCATGTGTGCGGTTGCAAGACACCGAACAAAAACTTCTGTTATTGTCTATTTTTTTTTTTAATTCTCATTTTAGTTTACTTTCTAAAGAATACAAATAGTGCCAGGCTCAACTTTTTTTTTTTTCACTTGTAATTTAAAACTACAACTAATTCCCCAGCATTACTCCTCAATAAACGCCCACTACTTAAATAATACTGATATGCCATAAATACATGTGCTGTAATTTGTCACATGCACATGAACATCAGGTTTGCCAATCGTTGGCTGAACAACGCAAAAATATCTTATCTATGCTTTATGCTATACCATGTTAAATTCGCAAAATTAGAAAACCGATATTCAAAAAGTTACCTTTGGATTGCTAAAAGAAAAAGTTTCTTTATCCCAGAAGTAAAATTTACAAAATTGCCATCTGAGCGAGTTTTCATCCGATTTATCAAATTTTCAGAACACACTTATAATGTTAGAATAATTTTACATTCCAAAAATTAAACATTTATCTTTCACAAATTTAGAAAATCTCAAAATTTATTGCAGTCCTTGTGTAGGCAGAAAGTCTGATATATAAATTTTACAAACTATCTGTGTCTTGATCACAGTAAAGGTTTTCTGCAGCAGTTGTGATGAATAAATTTGATGAAAAAATGGAGAATGGGTGGTTTTCGAGTTCATAAATTTGAATTTAAAAAAGAAAAAAACTCAATGGGGTGCATCATCATTGGGACTTGAAGTATCTCTGTATCAAGTTTTGATGCGGTTTAATGCTTCGATTTTCCAACATTTATTATGTAAGATAGCCTAAGAATATTGAACTGAAGAATAGAAATAAATTGTTTAATGTTATCTAGAAATTTACACAAATTAGAAGTTGGAAAAGTTGCTTTAAGATGTAGTATGGCGACATAAGATTGGTGTCTAATTATTGGCTGATAAATAAAATTTGTCTAGCCCTGCATTAGTATATTTTTTGTAATGTTTTTAATAAGTAGCATCTCTTGTATGTATCTATTTTAGTGTTATGTGCATTGTGTGCTGTATGTATTGACATGCCCATGTGTGAATGCCCTGATATCTAATAGACACCCTGTATTTCTGTATCAGTGTTGTAAATTAAGTTTGAGTGGTTAGAATATATGCAGTTCATAAGTTTCTATGTAGCTAATACTAGTTGCTGCTAATTTACCCCTGTGGGGTATATTTATGAAATCACATTCTCTCCTTTAAAAGGAAAGCTAGCTTTTTCCACTTTTCGTTTGCCAATGTGGCAATGAATTCATTTTTTTTTTCTCTTGCAGTTATATAATTGCCTAAAATATGTACCTACCTCTTCATATTTCATTTATTTTTTTACTTAATTCCTATGTGTTTGTTTCTTTGGAGTACTCTCTTGCTTGCTTTTCCTAGTCATGTGTGATGTAGTTATGAAACCAAATTTAAGCAAATGATCCTTTGAAAAATTTGTAGCATAAATGTGCGGTATTCTTTTTTTTTTCTCTGCTACCTTATACTGACCCAATATTTTCTGGAGAGTTCAACGCAGAATAAGCTAAAGTTCAACTGCAATGTCATGTATTTAGTTCATCCATTTTTTTTTTCGTAAGCAAGCTTGAAGTTAATAAAAATCTTTGACAGTCTAGTTGTTTTCATATTTATTTAGCATTTCGTTGGCCATTAATTTATGTACATTATTTATGAAAATGTTTCTCTTTTCAGTTACGTACAGGTTACCTCCATGGTAAACTTTTTTTTTTTTTTACTTTGTAGAATTGGAATTATATATAATTGGGAACCTTTCTCGTAATTTACACCCTTAAACTGCCAATACCCCCTCTCTCTCCCCTAAAAATATTACGCCTCAATACTGACATTTTCTTCAGCTCCATTGTTATAACATATTATATAAAAGGCAAAAATAATTTTCAGAAAAATGTGATTTACTGGCCTTAATTTAGCTTGATAAGATTTACTTTTCTTTTAAGAAAATAGTTCCTTTTTTCTCTGACATACCCTAAAAACCAATTTTTCAGAAAATTGGCCCTGTTTTGTATTTTCACATAAAATGCTTAATTGTAGTTTTCACTTTATCCAATAAATGTCAGCACCTGAAATTTTTTGTTTTCAAGTTCCTAAACCAGAAAGAACTATTATTTAGAACAAGCGTGTGACATTGCAGAGACGTCTACTGGATGTCTTAAACCAGCATTGGTTAGTACAGACATGCCAAGCTTCACAAAATTTCCCAAGTTTTCAATTTATCTATAAAATGTTCCCTCTTTTTTTTATTCCCCTCTCAAAAAGTCTCCAGTCCTTGCGTTGCGGCTATCAATTGTAAAGAAAGATAAGGGAAAATGCTGATTATTGAATACCATACACAAAGAAATTTCTAAACAATGACATTTGCGTGTAGCAAGTTCTCCGTAACCAGCCAAAAGCTATCTGGTCCCATCCGCCTATTGCAGTTAAAAAATGGAAGGTAGCGCTTATTTCAGGTGTACACTGTGTGAACTATAGAGGCATGGTGTAAACAAATGGTATTCTCAACTTTTAATTCCCCCCCCCCCCCCTTTCCCTATTCTGTTTTGCAGAAAGGATTTGACAAGTGTTGTATATGTGTGTGTGTGTGTATATATATATATATATATATATATATATATATATATATAGAAAATTGCTAAACGCAATCTTTTAGAAAGGGCACTGTGATTTTTATAAGCAGAAAAATGCCAAAATTCATGATCAAAATAATTTTTCCCATTTTAGGACCTTTAAATTAATTATTGGGAATTTTGCCTTTTTAAAATAAAATCGTACATTTTAGCGCTTTTAAATAAATTTGAGAATTTTTCATGTATTTTAACATTACATTTTAACTATTACTAGCGCATTTATTTTTAAATAGAATAGCATACTATAGCCCTTTAAATTAAGTAGTAGATTTTAACTTTATTTTGAAAAATCGTGAATTTAAGCATATTTTCACTCGAATTTTGATAAATTTACCAGTGTAGAGCATCCTTGAATACAGGCCTCAAAAATTGTCCCTTTTTTCGTAATTAGTTCCTAAAAGTCTCTTTTCTGTTGGGAAAATATGTATTTTCTTTTTAACAGCCGAAATTCTCGGAAATTTCCAGTGTCATTGAAACTCCCCGATGAATGGCTATCGTGGGAGTGCACATGTTTACTTTTCTGTGATGCAGCTGTTTTCCCAACTTCTAAAATTGCACACGAACGTTGTCTCCCATCCATCTTTGGATAGTGCATGCTGGGAGTAATAGAATAAATAGAGCTTGTCACACGAAAACGTCCGCGTTCTCGTGTGATAAGATGTATTCATTCTTTTACTCCCAGCACGCAGCGTCCAAAAAACGGACTAGAGACAACAGGGGTTTTTGTTTATCAAACGCTAGTCCTAATACAAAGTTCTAGATACATGAATGAAGTATGTTATTTACGTTTACAATGGACTTGGATGCACGTTCTGATGTTCAGGGGTCATAATTGTCCTGAAATTCCCGAAAAAAATAATTGTGTCCTTACCATCCCAAAATTCCTGAAATTTTAAACTCGAAAAATAGAGACACCGATTACTGTGGATTCTCCATAGTTTCTATGGGAAACATCATCTCATACTAGGCTACGGAATTTGCATAGTTTTCTACAAAAAATTGCTGTCTGGCTAGGCAAATGTAAATTTATGGCCGCATGCATGGTAATTAACAGGGATTTACGACCGAATGTAAATTAAGATCGCAATTACGTGTTTTATGAAAGTAATAAATATGCTTCTTCAAATTCAGCGTAAATTGCTAATATATGATTTTTTCATTAAAATATTTGTGTCCTAAAATATCCTTACTTTTTATCTACCTTCTTGAAATTCCTGAAATTTTACTCATCAAAAGTAAAGATGCTGGTTACTATGAATTCTTCGTTTACTATGAAATTTCCGGAAAACATCCTCATCTCATACTACAGGTTACGAAATTCGCATAATTTTCTATTGAAAATTGCCTTCTGTCTAGGCCAATTTAAATTTACTGCTGCATGCACGGGGATTTACGGACTCATGTAAATTAAGATCGCGATCGTGTGTTTTATGAAAGTAATAAATATGCTTCTTCAAATTCAGCATAAATTGTTAAAATGTTTTGTTTTCTATTAATTTCGCATAAACAGCGCGATTGATTAAGTTTGTTCTCATGAATTGCTGAAAATACTTTATCTTTTTCCATCTATCTCCGTGTGCTAAATATTGTATATTAGATTGACTAAACTAGCATTTCTCTGTATTCTGGTTAATTTTATAATTATTTTCGTATAAACAGTACGATTCCTCAATTTAGTTTTTCTCGTGAATTGCCGAGAATACATTATGTATATTTTTCCATCCATCTTCATCTTCTTAATATTACATATTAGATTAACTGAACTAACATATTTTCATATTCTAGTTAATTATTATGGTTAATTTCTTAATTATATTTGGATAAGCAATGCGATTGTGCAATTCAGTTTGTTCTCATGAATTGCTGATAGCATATTAGTATCTTTTTCCATTCAGCTCCATGTTTTAAATATAGCATATTAGATTGACTAAACTAGCTTATTTTCATATTCCTGTCAAATTTTAAGGTTAATTTTTTTAATTATATTTGCAAAATATAAATTTTACTATTTTGAATAATGGGTATGAACCCTGTGACATGATATTTTCCAAAAAAGTGGCAAAGCAATGGTTTAGGCAAAAAGGCAACCATTTTGGCAGTCATTGCTATATATTTTTTTTAAATTGAGATCAATATTTTTTATTCTCTTTAGTGAAAACTTGTGTTTTACCAAATAAATGTTTTTTTTTTTCATTATTTCAGTATAAAGTAATTTTCACCGGATAAAAACTTGTTTTATAATTTTTTGTCCTGAAATTTTGTAAAATTTGTGCCCTGAATTTTCATATTCTATCAGTAATACCCATAAATATTTTAAATGTAATGCTTCTGTATACATTTTTATAAAACATAGTTGTCTTAATCATCTTTTCAAAACATTACAATTTTTTTTTTTCTAATATTGCTATTTAATATCAAAATATCCTTACTCCGATTGTGTATATTTCTAGCAATATTTTGCGAAATTTTCATAGAATTTCATCCATCCGCCCTCCCTGTTAAAGCGACCTTCTTCCCTTTTTCGTTTTAATTTGAAATTCTGAAAAATACAACCCCAAGCATTTGAAAAAATTAAAAGATTTCATCATCAAATTTGATGAAAATACAAATTGCTTCTTTTAGCTGAAAATTCCGAGTAAGCCTGTACTCTTCATTTTTTTTTATCACATTTGAAGGGGTGGATCAACAGAATTCTACATGTTTCTTTTAGCAAAAAATTTCCCAATAATTTCATCCCCCTACATTTTTCGAGATGCACTTGAGGGGGCGGATTGACAGAATGTTACGGTAATACAGAGATGATAACCGTTATGAATTTTCTGTAATTACGAATTCCTGAACAAAATTACTGACTATGGAAAATACCTGTAAAATTTCGGAAAACACCTATTATGTCTCATCTTTCATTTTTGCATAAATAGTGCGATTCAATTTGCCCAGAGGAATTTAACAGTTTATCCAGAAGAATTTAATATAATCTGGTGATGAAAACAATATTACTTATTCCTCATAATAATGCTATAACAGAATGTATATTCTGTATTTTTATTAGAAAATATGGGGCTGAATTGAAGTTAAATTTGAGTACAGACTTATTCATTTTTTTTTTTTTAAATTGCTTCAAAAAATAAATAACATGTTCAATGATGTTTTGGGAAGATATTAGCAAAGTCTGAGCTAGATCAGCCAAAAAAAAATTAAACAACTAAATTTAGCTTAAGCTAAGCATATTCTGTTTTCTTAAAGATTTTGAAATTTCTTTATTGTCTAATAATGAAGAGTATGTATTCATTTTATGTTTGTTTAGTTATAATGGTAATTTATTTTGAACATTTCTTGATTTATCCGCTATGCTGTTCACGACTAACATAAATCCGTTGCACGGGACTGGAGGAGCATGCGATCTGCTCAACCACAGGCTTACGTCTAACAATATGGACACTGTGTGGGCAGCAGTTTTTTAAAATATTATATTGTGATTTTGTAGAGCTTTTCGGGATTTTATTTGTTTGTTTAAATCAAGTTTTTATTTTTCTCTTCTATTTATTGGCAAGTAAACAGCACTTTGAAATTGAAGCTAACATTTATTATATATATTAATATATGTGTGTGCATGTGTTTTCAGAAAAATATCTTTATAATTAATATATGACAACAAACAATTGAAAAATATTATTAACATTTTAATGTATTTTGTCACTTTGAGCTCATTCACACCTCATTGACGAATGAGAAAATATTAAAAAGCAATTTAATATTCTCCTTTGTAAATTTAATAAATTCTAAAATTATATAAATTCAATAACTGTAATTATTAATGAACACAACTGCTCAAGACTATAAAAAAAATTTTATGTACAAATAGCGTTTTTCAATGATAAATTTTTCATAGCAAAAAATTCAATTTAGCAGTGCAAGTACCCTTTCTTCGGTAGCAGTACCCTGCCCGTTTTGTAATTCTTGGAAGAAACGTTTAGGATACAATCATCCGTATGAGATATCAATTCTTTTTCTTTTCCCTGGATAGTCTCATTTTTGTAAATTGAAAATTGTCACGCTTTGGTCCTATTTTAAATTGAAAATAGTCCCTCTTTTGTAGAAAATGGTCCTTTTTTTCCCAGAAACATAATAAAAATTTGTTGTGAGCCCTGTGAATACTAATTAACCATTTTTTCAATGATGTTTGTCCATCTGTGCAGTGCTTCTTTCAGGACTTTTTGTCAGGGAAGAAGGCGAAAATAGAACCTCAAAGGCAAGTTATCTAATATAATTTTAACTAACTAGTATATAGAAGTAATTACTATATACGCCCAACTCCTTTTTTACACGAATTTGAAGTTACACAGTTCAAAAAAGTCTTCCCTTTTTGAAAAAGTTATTTGATCTAACTCGATTTGAAAGTCATTGTCTTCTACGTATATACGTACGTGACCATGAGCGGTCTCGTATAAATTACAGTCTTTGGTACCAATGTATCAAAAAAATTCACGTTTTTACCACACTTCAAAAATTAGGCAGCACTGCGCACAGCTATAATGTTATCGAATAAGGGGATTCCCCAGTAACTACTGGGGAATCCCCTTATTCGAAGAGATCTTCCCTTATTAAGCAGATTCCCGATGATAGTGATGAACAATTATGTAACTAAATATTATTTCTTTGTTTCTATTTTGAATTTTCTATTAATTTTAGATTAACAGATTCCTTTTTTTTTTTTTTTTTATATATATATATATATATATTATGTATTTTAAGTTTTATTGCTCAATAAAATTGCATATGTATGTATATATCATTCGTATGCATATTGGAACTTTTACAGTTTTCAGCAATTTTTTTACACGGTTTTTAAACTAAATATAGTTCTTTATTTCATCTTGCACGGTTTTCGGATAACATGGAATGTAGCCCCAATTTTACTATAGGACACTTATCTTTTTTTACACAGATTTTTTTTTTACACAAATTTCTGAGGAACTTTATCTACCATGTTATGTAAGAAAAAGAGTTGGGTGTATATATGTATACATATATAGAAGTAATTACTCTGTATATATACATATATTGAAGTAATTACTATGTGTATAGCAAATATACTTATTCAAACATTGCAAGAACTTTCTCCGGTTAAACAAGAGTATGAAACTTTTTTAGAATAATGTAAATAAAATTATAATAATGATCTGAATACTGCCACAGGGATGTATCTACAGTGGTCGGGGGGTTTCCATCATTCAGAATTTCCGACCACCACTCACCCAAAAAAATATACATATTATAATTACATTTAAAAAAAGTTATTCAATTTTATCAAATGTTTTTCTTTAATATAAGTGTACAATACTAATAGTGTTTATGTGTGCGAATTAACGCGAAGCTTGTTTCGAAATTTTATATTGTCAATTATAATTGTTCTGGAAAATCAACCACCACTCGCATTTCTCTAGATACATCCCTGCTGCCACATAAGTGAAAACTAGTTTAAAATGCAGCAAATTTTCCACAAAAAGTATTTTGTAGATTTTTGAATTTGTTAGCATTCGGTCTGGTAACATAAAATGTCTCTTGGGGTGTGAGAGGATGTTTTCCGCTGTTAACAGTACAGATTCTGCAAACCTATTTTTGAAAGAGAATTCTTCAGTCTTTCCGATGGTGTTCTGATGGAACCTCTGATAACGTTTTCAATTGCTGGGGAACTGATTTATGCAAACATTGCACTTTAACATAAAAAAACTAAATTCAATTAAGAAAAAGTATCTCTGAGGTGTGATGTGAGTGCAGATGTATTTTTGCGCCCAATTTCATTGCTGTACGTCTCTTGGATTTCCGCGACAGACGACTCAATGTAAAAAATGCGGGACTACTCCGTGCGATCCTACCACCATTCATTCGAAAATGTGGAGTCTTCCAAACTTTCAATTGTGTTGCAATTCAATAGGGTTTCAGTATTCACAAATCGTAATAATCATCAAATTACGTTGGAAGAAGAGAAATTGTATATGTATATTGTGCAGCAAAATACGCAAGACAAAAGTTTATTATAAAAACTAGGCTATCCTAGCTCTAGAAAATTATAAAGAAATCTGGCAGCACATAACTTTTTCTACATAATGCTTTACTTCCGTCAGTGTGAAATAATGATGCACAAGATTCGCGACACGAAGTATTTAACCTTTTGCTTACAGGTGGGACAGCGTCCATCCCTAACGAAGAACCTCTCAAAAAGACAGGTATTTGATATACCCTATCCCAAACAGTTTATGGACGCCAATGTCTGCAAAGGGGGATCAAACTGTTTGGGTTATGGTATGTCAAATACCTGTCTTTTTGAGAGGTTCTTCGTTTGGAATGGACGCTGTCCCACCTGTAAGCAAAAGGTTAAATACTTCGTGTCGCGAATCTTGTGCATCATTATTTCACACTGACGGAAGTAAAGCATTATGTAGAAAAAGTTATGTGCTGCCAGATTTCTTTATTATTTTCTAGAGCTAGGATAGCCTAGTTTTTATAATAATAAACTTTTGTCTTGCGTATTTTGCTGCACAATATACATATACAATTTCTCTTCTTCCAACGTAATTTGATGATTTACGATTTGTGAATACTGAAACCCTATTGAATTGCAACACAATTGAAAGTTTGGAAGACTCCACATTTTCGAATGAATGGTGGTAGGATCGCACGGAGTAGTCCCGCATTTTTTACATTGAGTCGTCTGTCTCCCACCCGTAGGCAAAGGGTTAACGTTGAAAAGTGCACTGGCATTGGGCTCTTTTTCTGGAATCATAACATGTAAGATGATTTTGAAGAACCTAATTCTCATATTTCGCGTAAGTATAACTTGACAATAGGAAATAGTGTTAACATCAGCAGTAGACTCCATTATATTAAAATATGTTAATTATTTATCAATTTTGCGTCATTTTGACCAATTCGTTCATTTAGTCCCGCATTAAAAAATCAAGTTGGTGTTACTTGTCACATTTTTTAGATACATTTGTTTGATAAACTTGCAATATCTCGAGGGCCTTCTAAGATTGATGTCATTCGTTTTAGACTAAAAAATTACGTACAAGATAATTATTTAACACCGTTGAATGTCCTGAATTTTTCAAAAATTCATTCGAAAATGTTTAATCTTCCGAACTTTCAATTGTGTTAATCAATAGGGTTCAGTATTCACGGATCGTAATAATCGTACCAAATTACGCATCCATTCGTTCATGAGATATCTCATACACACAGACATCTAAAAAACGTTCGATTCAAGCTCAGGAATGCTTGAAACGTGCTCTTCCTTCGAAAATGCGAATTTTTGACCCAGTCGCATTACTTTCCTATACAGTATACTATGTATGCAGGTAAAGTAATGTGTGTGTGTGTGTGTGTGTTGTTGAAACCCAGACCGTCCGACCTACCAGAATGGTGTAAGGTAACTGTTTGGACAGCCGGGAAGTGCCACCCAATTTAGATCGGAACCCAGTGGGGGACGCATCCACAGGGACCGTACCCTCCTGTGTGTGTGTGTGATTTTACATATGTATGCTTGCTTGCATATGCGCGTGTTTGTATGTGCGAACAGTGAGTATTTTCATAAAAAATTGTAGATCACTGCTGTAGATTTTCCTAGAGCTTGCATGAAAACCGCTTCACCTTAGAAATGACATATTTATTGACCATAGTCCACAGAACACAGCATGGCTGAGCAAAAATTCTGACAACGAGAAAGAAAGTATTCTGAAATAGCGCATATTGGTATAAAACTGAACACCGGAAATGACCTTCCATGTTTTAGCTTGAACAGTATTCTCTGACGATTTGAATTACTGCATCGCATTAAATTGCAATTCTTTCTTACAAAGTTTGTCCACTTTTTAAATAATTCAATCTATTATTTCGATGAAAAGCTAACGAAACGTGCCCAGATCGATGCACCAAGTGCCCGCCCTCATCTGATGTTGGGTAATGCATAGTAAAAGAGAGCATATGTTACACAGCATTTGGTGATCGTGCAAAACTTGGAAATGTACAGACGTCACGCACGTCCTCTGGCACAGAACTGGCTGGCACTGATGCACAAACCACTGGGTTATGTATTTGCACCAGGATAATCTGTAGAGAACTGCCCTGTCTCTTGATAATGGCTGCCTCCAGCCAAAAAGTACAATATAGATATTTTGAACAATTCGTTACGGTAGATATTCTGAATAATTGTTTTTGGTAGATATACTGAATAATTTTACGCCGTGGCAATACCTCGGCTTAATCCTTGCAGGATTGAACGTTTTGCCACATAGCAAGATGTGGTTTGAGGAGCAGGACGCCCAAATGCCGGTTTGGTTTGGACGGTCAACAGTCCCGATCTAAATCCAACTTGATGGGACGCGCTGTAATATCGATTCCCATTTTGGCCGATAAGAATTTCCTCTATGGCAGGTTTAGACAAAACTTTGCCGGAAGGAAGTGGCTTTTGCCATTGCAGTATACATATTTACCTGCGCATTTCGCTGAAAACATGTTTAGAATGATCATTTCGCTCACAAGGTGACCTACTATAAACGAATTTCTGCAAATAAATGTTTTTGCTTCCGTTTGACCGAAGTGTCTGCTTCATTATACTTTTTTTTCTGCATCCTGTTTAACTGAGAATCATAATTTCCCCCCATAATTATCTGTATTGTCAGGTCAGCCTTAATACACCGAGAATGCTTATCTCAAAGCTATAACACTATTGTTTCTTAATCCTATACTTCCCGAAGAAACTAATCGAAAGTCCTCAATTTGTCCAGTCAGACTTACTATTTAGTGCATTCAATCTTTCCTTCAGGTGCATGTATCTGTTGATTTATCTAAGTACAGTTGCATAGACAAATCTAATCATTAAACATCTCATTTTCTCGGTATAGCGAGGTAGTCTAAACTAATCGAAAGTCCTCAATTTGTCCAGTCAGACTTACTATTTAGTGCATTCAATCTTTCCTTCAGGTGCATGTATCTGTTGATTTATCTAAGTACAGTTGCATAAACAAATCTAATCATTAAACATCTCATTTTCTCGGTATAGCGAGGTAGAGTTAGTCCCTAACTCCATGGAGCAGTCATTTGAGCAATATCTTTTTACCTTCCGCGTAAAGCACGTGAAACTATTCGAAAAATTAAATTATCTATACAATATTTATTTTTGAGATGTTCTTAAAATTTGGTGTAAAATTTTTAATACAGCGTTTTTTGCTCTTATTTGTGGACAATTATTTTAGGCCTTTTAGGACTTAAATTGTGAAAAAAAAAAATGTCAAATGTTCGCGAAGATATCGCAATCGGTATCGACTTGGGTACAACATATTCTTGCGTTGGAGTGTTTGAACATGGCCGTGTAGAAATTATAGCTAACGATCAGGGAAACAGAACAACGCCTAGTTATGTAGCTTTTACGGACGCAGAGAGACTTATCGGAGATTCTGCAAAATCACAAATTGCTTCCAATCCAAAAAATACTGTTTTCGACGCAAAAAGATTAATTGGCAGAAAATATAATGATCCGAAGGTCCAATCCGATCTAAAAAATTGGCCGTTTGAAGTGATCCAAGTAAACGGAACATCTAAAATTAGAGTGCAATTCAAAGGTGAAAACAAACTCTATACTCCAGAGGAGATTAGTGCAATGGTTCTCACTAAGATGAAAGAGACTGCAGAAATGTATCTTGGACAGACTGTGAAGAATGCTGTTATCACTGTACCAGCCTACTTCAATGATTCGCAGCGCCAAGCTACAAAGGACGCAGGAAAAATCGCTGGTTTGAATGTTCTCAGAATCATCAATGAACCTACAGCAGCTGCAATTGCATATGGATTAGATAAAGGTATAAAGGGTGAACGAAATGCTCTCATCTTCGATTTGGGAGGTGGTACTTTTGACGTTTCTGTGCTCAATATTGGTGAAGGATGTTTATTTGAAGTCAAATCTACGGCTGGTGATACTCATCTTGGAGGTGAAGATTTTGACAATCGATTAGTAGAATACTTCACGGATGAATTCAAGCGAAAGTTCAAAAAAGATTTAACAGACAACCCTAAAGCACTCCGTAGATTAAAAACAGCCTGTGAAAAAGCAAAGCGAACTCTATCCAGTAGTACAGAAGCTGCTATAGAAATTGATGCACTCTATGACGGTGTTGATTTTTATACCAAAATTACTAGAGCTCGGTTTGAAGAACTTTGTATGGATTTTTTTGTAAATACACTTGGACCAGTAGAGAATGCCTTGAAGGGTGCAAAAATGGAAAAAAGCAACATTCATGAAGTCGTATTAGTAGGTGGATCTACACGTATACCAAAGATTCAAAACCTACTGAAGGAGTGTTTCAATGGAAAAGGGCTGTGCATGTCAATTAATCCCGACGAGGCTGTGGCTTACGGTGCAGCTGTGCAAGCAGCTATATTATCAGGCGATACGAGTAAGAACATTAGAGATGTTCTGCTGATAGATATTACTCCACTCTCTCTTGGCATTGAAACAGCTGGAGGAGTTATGACGAATTTAATTGAAAGGAATGCAACCATCCCCTGCAAGACCTTTAAAGTATTCTCCACCTATACAGATAACCAACCAGGCGTGGCTATTCAAGTGTATGAAGGAGAAAGATCTATGACTAAAAACAATCAACTTCTGGGTATGTTTCAACTTTCAGGTATTCCACCAGCTCCGAGAGGGGTACCTCAAGTTACAGTTACTTTCGATATCGATGCAAATGGAATTCTTAAAGTTTCGGCTCAAGATCAGAGCTCAGGGAATTCAAAAAGAATAACAATCACAAATGACAAAGGGAGACTATCAAAAGATGAAATAGAAAGAATGGTAGAAGAAGCTAAACAGTATGAAAAAGAAGATAAAATCCAAAGAGAAAGGATTAGGGCAAGACATTCCCTCGAGAGTTATATATACTCAGTAAAACAAGCAACCGATTTTTCGCCCACTCGTGGTCAATTGTCATCGAGTGATAAATCCAAAGTGAAGGATATCTGTGAAAATGTTATCCAATGGTTGGATAGTAATGTACAGGCCGAAAAGGATGAGATAGAGCAAAAATTGAGAGAAGTAGAAGCACAATTATCCCCAATAACGACAAAATTACACCAAAATGCTACAAATAATGAAGGATCGTCTGGACCAACTATTCAAGAAGTTACTTAATTTTGTTGCAAAAATTTATGTAATAAATCCTCCTATTATATAACAGAAGTTTAAAGTGATTTAGTATTGAATTCAGCGGTTTAAATTTATACTTAAGTAATGCATAACCAGTTGTAACTTGCATTCGATTGTTGCTTTTTACTTTCCCATTTCCACATATGTATAAGGAAAGAGGACAAACTTGAATGTTATGTCTCTCTCTATTGTCTCGCTTTTAAAACAATAGGCTTCCAGTACTCGCGGATTGTAATTTTTGTATCCAATTTTGTACGAATTGCTCCATTCGTTCGTGAGATATCGTCTCCACAGACTCACTGACACACACATCACCTCGAAAACGTTTGATTCGTGTTCAGGGATGCTTGAAACATGCTCTCCCGTCGAAAACTTTAATTCTAATGTTCGACCCCGTCCCATTGCTTTCCTTATACAATTACACTATATATATAAGGAAAGTAATACGCGCATGTTCCACATCAATCTGCAACGAGTTACTCACTATTTGTTTTTAGTTAATTCTGTATTTTTCAATGCGGGTTGTGATTTGGAGAAGTCAACACAATTAATTAACTGGAGTGTCTGATTAACTCCAGTTAACTCGACTTTATAAAAATGCATTTTTAAATAGTTTGTGATTTTTTTTTTTTTGCAAATTTTTCATGAAAAATTTCGAATGATCTATCATCGGTCTAAATGATCACAATTATAGTATATTACCCTTCATTTTAAAGGGTTTGACAATATACCTCCTCGGGGGCTAATGATATCACAAACACGAACTTGTATCACGGATATTTTTCACTCCAACGATTGAAACTGTTAAGTTTCGTGATCATCGAGCTTATAAGTAACCTTTTGTGCATAATTATGTCAAAATGTATCCTATCTGGCATGTTAAGAAATTATAAAATTTCAAAATTTTCCTTCGAATTTCAGAAAATTCTATCGGGTTCTAGATTTTACGTTAACAGAGCTGGATCTAAAGTTTTGTGAAAATCCGTATTTGTGGCAGCTATCGTGTACACAGGCGCGCCGAAAATGAGCTCAACTCGACTTCCTCGTACCAGAATCTGCTCTTAAGCAGCTTGGAATTTTGAATTTATTTTTTTTGCAAGAAGAAAATTTGAATAATATCTATAATGTAGATCCAAATGATCGTAATTATACAGTGTCCAAAAGTTGAGCAACAAAGTGAAAAAATCTGATGTGGGCAACACATGACTTTCCTTATATAATGTAATGAATTTACTACTTTTACAGTAAAAAAATAGGTTTTTCTTATAGTAGATACTAATATTCTTTCCAAGATATTGAATTTTCGACAATGAGTCGTCATTTTCATTGATTTAGCGTCATTTTTATCCATTTGGCGAGATTTTCGTTAATTTGGCAACATTTCAAAAAGTCGCCAAGTTGGCGACATTCTGCCAAATTCGTCGCCAAAATCTCGCCAAGCGTTATGGATGAAGAAATAAGTTATTCTTACAGCAGATATACGACTATTGGCGTTCAAATACAAAATTATTACTTAAAGTATCTTTTTTCATGAATGGAACGAGCTAGATCCACGAGAATGATGTCACCCAATTTATCGCATGGTATTACATATGAAAAGTGAACATGTTTCTCAATAGGAAATATTTTTATTTTATGACTTTTTGATAATTTTTTTGAAAAATTGTACAATATCTCGAGAACGGTTTATGTTAGCGTTCTAAAATTTATGTCAATCGTTTTCTAACGAAAAATTACATAAAAAATGTCTATTTGCGTAACTTTATTAGTGGTTTTGATTTTTTGACGATTTTTTCAATAATTCATTCGAAAATTTAGGAGGGTTCTGAACATTCGATTGCGTACAAAAACAATAGGCTTCCAGTGTTTATGGATTGTGATTTTTGTTCCAAATTTTTTTCGAATCGGTCCATTTGTTCGTCAGTTATCGTCTCCACAGACTCACTGACACACACACACATACACACACACAGACATCACTCCAAAAATGTTTGATTCGTGATCAGGGATGCTTGAAACGTGCTCTCCCGTCGAAAACTCGAATTCGAATTTTCGACCCCGTCACAATACTTTCCTTATACATTATGTATATAAGGAAAGTAAAAAGCGGATGAAAACATTGAAACTTTCAAAGATCATGGGGCATAAGAGAAGATACTAGCGTGGGGGAAATGCAAAGGAAATTGTCGATAAATTATTAAATATAAATTAACAAGATCATAGAATTTTCATCATAGAGCGACAAAAATAGTTCATGGGTCTGCCAACACGGAATGGGATGGCCTATGCTGGACACATGCCCGACAGAGTCCACTCATGCCAAGAGAAAGATCATCGTTGGGATATTTGTGCCCAATTGTGGCACAAACATGTAGATTCTTAGCTCGTAAAGGTTCGGAGAGGGTCATGCAGAGAACTTAAACGTTTCCAAAGCATGTCCCATACACATGCTGGATGGGAATCGAGTCAGGTGATCTCGAGGTCATTTCATACGAAGCAGTGTTTTCGATTCTAAGTATTAGCTGACAATGCCAGCCCTGTGAACTCGTGCGTTATCGTCCATAAAAATGACATCATGACCCATGGCCGCAAGAAATGGGCGGACCTACAGTGCCTAGAATAGGTATTCCAGTCACTATAGGCGAACTTATTGAGCAAGGATGTCATGTCTATACCGCACTGCAGTCACATTACCGCGACGGAAGATGTGAAGATCACTGTGGGCGCCGATAGCGATCTTTATGGGTGCGACAGTCCCGTGATTAGTGCGTGGGGATGGCACTCGAGTGCAGTGGAGTCCCGCCACTGCCCAAACTGTCGCCGTCTTCACCATAGGCGCCGAGTTTTCAAAATCTCAGGGGAGGGGGGGGGGGGGGGCACAATCCGATAAAGTTATACAGAATATTCAAAGTTGAATTCTATATAAATATATAATAACTTGCAATACTTCCTTGAAGTATAATATTCTATATAATAACTTACAATACTACCTTGAAGAAAGCAAACATATATCAAGGTTAGGTGATTAAAATTGTTTCGAGGACGTTATAAGCCCCTTACTTTAGGTCAAAAGAACAATATGCACCCTTAACAACCATTAAGACCGAACTGCCTAACGAACGGCAGTTCGTTCTTGGTGGTTGCTAAGAGCGCATACTGTTATCTTAGCCTGAATAAAGGGGTTTGTAATGCCATTGAAGCAACTGTAATCACCTAACTGATATATGTCTGCTTCTTCAAGGAATTTTTGTAAGTTAAAGTTTTACAAGCAGCAGTTTTGGGGTGGGATAGCCCAGTGGTTAAGGCACGAGGATTGTACTCGGAGGATCCGAGTTTGATTTCCGGCTCTGTCCAAACTCTCCCCTTGTTCACGCGAAATACGAACACGTTAAATTTGTGAGTTCGAAAGTCCTTCCGAACGGTTAGTGGTTGGAAAAAGAGGGTATGGTCCCTGTGGATGTCGCCTCCACTGGGCATCGGTCTATTAAGTGGCACTGTCCCAGCGGTCTAAACAGATACCTTACACTTTCGGATGGTCTTGGTCGAAAGAAAGAAATCAGCAGTTTTATTTATTGCACGATAAAGTTATACAAAAACTCCTTTAAGGCCTGCGCTACTCAAGTTTAACAGTTATACAACTTGAGTTCTTAGACTCCAAAACTCACTCTTTCGTTGACTTACTAGATACCATTCGTCTACGCATTGCATATTTTTTACTTCGAAGAGCAATTGGGGCTTGAAAGTAGGAGGAGGGGGGGGGGGGGAGGGGAGCTACAAGGCACTACAATCCGTCACATAATGCTCTCCACCATATTGTTTATTAACCACGCTATACCCGGATACGGTCGATGGGATCTCTGGAGATTTCTATGTGGGCTGGGTCTATTGCATTTAATTTTTTCGTTATCAGTAACGCGCATGATGGGCCGAAGTTCAAAAGGACGGTCATGGCCCGTTCCTCCTGGGCCATTCTCGAAGCTAGTATCCGAGCCTGACCCACATCCATAGAGGGTAAAATATAATAAGTTGAAAAAGAATAAAAAATCAAAGTTGGAGTTAGGATATGTGTCGAAACCTTAAGATTTCGTCGCATATAAATTTATATAAATCTGGTTGTCCATCCCATTAGTTGTGTAAGTTATATAAAAAACAAGTTTCATTAACAAAACGTATAAATGAAAGGCTCGGAGCAATAACTTGACTGGCGACATTTTTGACTAAACTGGGATTTTCCCCATGAAATGATACCCAGCTGTATGATCATTAGATTTCTCAGCGTAGCCCCAAATTGGGGAGGCATAGAGAATGATGAGGCGGATAACTGATTTATAAAGTAGGATTTTGTTTTCAATGCTGACATCATTCGAGTACAGGAGGGAGCTCAGTTCTACTTTTACAAAGTTTATTTTATCTTTGAGTTTTGCAATGTGGGGTTTCCATGTTAGTCTGCTGTCAAGAGTAACACTGAGATATTTACATGTCCTCTCAAAGCAGACTGGCTGATAGTTGATTATGATTGGTTGGGGCGGAAGACGTTGATGTGAGAAAAATACAGTTTGACATTTAAATGTCTAACAATTGTTAGGGTTTATTTTAAAATCTTCAAGAATGTCGATGTGATGTTGTAAGTATCGGTGTAGGTAGTTAGTGTTGTGGTGTGGGGCAAGAATGGCAGTGTCGTCCGCATACAAACAAAGAATAGTGTTGCATACCTGCCAACTTTTACGCATTATGCGTAAAATTTACGCATTTTAACTGCTCTTTACGCTTTTACGCATTTATTGCTGTATTTTACGCATTTCCGCATTTATTTTAATTTTTTAACATTAATAGGAAATCAATCCCCGGCGAAATTCTCCGGCTTTTTATGTTTGAAATTTATCAATTAACCAGACATAGTATAATTCCTCGGAAACACCGCATTTCCTCTTTTTTAACACTAATATTTACCATTTCCGGGATCGTAGCAAATCCATAATAAAATGCAGGGTAATGCCAATCAAATTAACGGAGATTTACGGCCGCGTGTAACGTAAATTAAGATCTCGATCGCTTATTTTATAAAAGTAATAAATATACTTCTTCAAAGGTTGTCTAATTCAGCATAAATCGCTAAAATGTTATTTTGTTCATTAATTTCGCATAAACACTGCGATTGCGCAATTCAGTTTGTTCTCATGAATCGCCGAGAGTACAATAGTATCTTTTTCCATCCATCTCAATCTTCTAAATATTGCATTTTTGATTGACTAAACTAGCTTATTTTCATATTCTAATTAATTATTACTGTTAATTTCTTAATTATTTTCGCATAAACAGTGCGATTACGCAATTCAGTTACTTCGTGTGAATTACTGAGCGTACGTTAGTATCTTTTTCCATCCATCTCCATCATTTAAATGTTGCATATTGGATCGACTAAACTAGCTTATTTTCATATTCTGATTAATTATTACGGTTAATTTCTTAATTATTTTCACATAAATAGTGCGATTGCGCAATTCAGTTACTTCACGTGAATTGCCGAGAGTACGTTAGTATCTTTTTTCATCCATCTCCATCATTTAAATGTTGCATATTAGATCGACTAAACTAGCTTATTTTCATATTATGGCTAATTATTAAGTTAATTTTTTAATTATATTTGCATAATATAAATTTTTCTATTTAAAAAATGGGTATAAACTCTGTGAAGGGATATTTTCCAAAAAGTGGTATTAAAGCAATGATTTAGGCAAATAAAAGGGAAACCATTTTGGCAGGAATATAATTCAGTGCTATATATATATTTTTTTTTATTAAAGATCAATATTTGTTACTCTCTTTAGTGAAAAACTATGTTTTGCCAAACATAAATATTTGTCTTTATGTTTGGCTTTATGTTTTTATAAAGTAATTCTCACCGGATAAAACCTTTATATATTTTTTGCTTTATAATTTATTGTCCTGAAATTTTATAAAATTGGTGTCCTGAATTTTCATATTCTACCAGTAAACCTGATATTTAATGTAATATTTTTTAATGGAGGTACGTGTATATAGTTGAATTTATTAGAAATGTCGTTTGCCCGTGTAGTTTAAAAAAGAAATCATTATAAATGTCATTCACGCAAAATTTTACACATTCCAATTTTCCCAGGTTGGCAGGTATGGTGTTGTTGGTTCTAGGGATGTCGTTTATGTAAATGTTATAAAGAATAGGACCAAGTTTACTGCCCTGGGGGACTCCAGACAGGATATGTTTGGTGTGTGAGTGTGTCTTGTTCAAACGGACATGAAAGGTTCTGTCGCTGTTGTCCTTGGACTTCCACTTACTGGTCTTCACTAAAACCATTTCGGCTCCATCGGACTGGAGCCACAGCCGATTTTTACTTTCTCGTTTTAGAGAATATAGTATAGAGAAAGTATGGTTTTCCCGAAAATTTTCGATTTCGAGATTTTCATGCTAATTAGGATTCATAATTTTTTAGGATCAGACCACCTGAACACGTTTTGATCGTTATTAGATTAGAATGATGCCCGTCTGCCCATGATCGATTTCTTGCATGCACAATAGCTGTCATAAATATTAATGGATTTTCACGAAACTTTATATCCGGCTTTGTTATGAAAAAAATCTAGCCAACTTCGAAATTTTATATTTTCTTAACTTTGCAGCCAGCATAGGTACCAAATGTGACATAATTATACATAAAATGGATTTTTTATGGTGTCACTGATCAAGTAACTTAACAGAAACAATCATTGTAGTGAAGAATAGCCGCGGCAGCGGCGAGTACACTTTCTGGTGGTCTACAAATGAAAATGTTATTAAAAAAAAATTAATATAATGCATAGTGAGTTACGTAGTAGTTATTTGGGTAAATCCGGACAATAGCTCACCACACGTATTTTTTTATAAGTACAAATCACGCCAAGTTGGCGCATTTATTACTGCTACGAAACTAGTAAAATTTCTTTTAAAATATTATTCTAAATTTTCGGTCGCGAAATGACCCCGCGATTCACCCACACATAATAGATTATATGTATAGCCCCACGAATTTTGATATTTTCGGCCGCGATAAAATTAAACTATTGCCTTAATTTGGTACACATTTATTCCGATAGATGGCAGCATCAAACATTACAATTATGTTTTCCGAAGACTGACGAAGCTAATACAAACTAATACAGACCTGTTTCTTTAAAAATGAAGATAGAAATACTTATATATTAGATAAGATTTTGACCGTTAAAACAATATGAGGGTTTCTCAATAAACTCTCTAAAATTTCTCGCTGTATATACCCATGTACCGCTTTCTTATCTAATCTAAGGAGTAAATCACAATGAAACTAAATAAAAAAATCTGATGTGGGCAGCACATGTCTTTCCTTTCCTTATATAATGCAATGAATTTGCTACTTTTACAGTAAAAAAAATAGGTTATTCTTATAGTAAATAATTATATTCTTTCCAAGATATTGAATTTTCGTCAATTAGTCTTCATTTTTCTGGATTTAGCTTCATTCTTATCCATTTGGCGAGATTTTCGTTAATTTGGCAACATTTAAAAAGTCGTCAAGTTGGCGACATTCCATTCGTCATCAAAATCAAGCCAAATGTTATGGACGGAGAAGTTATTCCACGGCCCCACTCGATTCGATTACGCAACGCTACGCTCAAAGAATTTCTAATCGTACGCTCTTGCTTTAGAGAGATGCGTAGAGAGCTTGAAGAAGAGCGTAGAGTAATCGAGTAGGGCCGTGATTATACTTATAGCAGATAAATGACTATTGCGTTCAAATACGCAAGTATTGCTCAAATTACCTTTTCTCATGAATGTAACGAGCTAGATCCACGAGAATGATGTCACCAAATTTATCTCATGATATTACGTATGAAAAGTTAACATGTTTCTCAACAGTTAATATTTTTTTTTAATTTATAGGTTTTTTTGATAAATTTATTTGAAAAATGGGCAATATCTCGGGAACGGTTTATGCTAGCGTTCTAAAGTTTATGTCAATCGCTTTCTAAGGACAAATTACATAAATATCTATTTGAGTAACTTTATTAAAGGTTTTGATTTTCTCAAAATTTCACACGGAAATTTAGGGCGGGTTCTAAACATTCGATTGTGTTTAAAAACAATTGGCTTCTACTATTTACGGATTGTAATTTTTGTACCAAATTTTATTCGAATCGCTCCGTTCATTCTGGAGATTTCGTCTCCACAGACTCACTGATATACACACACACACAGACATCACCTCAAAAATGTTCGATTCGTGATCAGGGATGCTTGAAACTTGCTCTCCAGTCGAAAACTCGAATTTGAATTTTCGACCCCGTCACAATACTTTCCTTATACATTATACTATGTATATAAGGAAAGTAAATGAATGGTAAGTAGCGGTATCTTAAGTTTTTAAAACAAAGTTCGGTTGCAAAGTACAGTGTAATGATTTGGTATACAGGAATGATTTCTGAAACTAATTTTATTTTCCAAATTTTATGAATAATGCAGTAAATATTGCCTACTCAGTACTCATTCGACCACAATATTTTCTGTGTGATACATATTTTTATAAATTTTCATCAATTTGTTTAACAATATTTTCTTCCCCACTACATCGTCTTTCTTTAGAAGAATCAGAAATAAAATATGTCCTCTGATGATGTCTTCATACACAGAATACTATATTTATTAATCTGTGTCTTCATATATCTTATCTTTCATCTTGTAAAATTTTATTATTTTATAGATGTGGTGCCATCTATTAGCGTAATTTTCAAACTGAAGTAATATAATACTGAATAAATGTTGATAATGCAATACCTAAGTGAAATGTTATCAAGCAAGTTTTATCATTTTATAAGAACCTTGCTTTTATGTATTTAAATACAAAGAAGTTGTTTGGATAACATAACACAAACATCCACTTTTAATCCGTTAGAAATTTCACTGAGTTGATATACGTATATGGGTATATGTAAACACAACCGGTACTTATGTAGATAAGATTATCGTGGCTTTATCTGAAGCTGGTATACACCTATCCTGAAGCACTGAAGGTGGCCTTGCCTGAAGTGACTTTGAAAAGTCTGAGTATCGGTCAGCCACTTCTCAAGTTTGCAAACTCTATTTAATAGCAATAGATATGTAAATATCATTTCTTTATAAATTATTCTATGAATCTTGAATAATATGTTAAACAATTCATGTTCGTCTTCTCTGAACATTGTTATGAATTGAATTAATATAATTCATTTAACTAAGATATTTATCTAAATAAACAAGTAATTGCAAAATAGTGCTATTCACAATCTCGGTTTGTTATATCTAAATAGATGATATTGTTAATATAAATATTATATATTTGTTATTTAATATTTTCTGAATTGGAAGTTGAACTAATATTACTAATGCAACTGAGATATTTATTCTAATGAACTAATTAAAAATAGTGTTGATTAACAATTTGAGTTTATTATGTTTGAATAGTTGCGATTTATATTGTCATGAACTCTAAAAGAAAGTTCTAAATATGAATTATAGATTGTTTACAATAATACAAAAGTAGTTTTAATTTGGATTATATTTCTGGTATACATTTGATGTATGATGTGAAATGTATGAAGATGAAGTGTTAAATATAGTCGATTATATAAGTGAATAGCAAAATGGAGCAGTCTACTAGTCTAAAGCAGCATGTTTCAAAGTGTGTTCCGAACTGTTTTGTGTAATTTTCTTAAAAAGAAAAAACATGTAAAATTTTAAGTAGTACATAATGTGGACTACATTGGGCCTTTTCTCATTTTGGGATTCTGCAACTGAAAATTTTTGAAAAACACTTGTTTAAAGTTTTAAGCATAGTCGATTAAGTGAATAGTGAAATGGAGGCTGGAGCAGTCTAAATTCTAAACTCATTTAAGAGAAATGTCACAAGATAAAAATGTTTTAAACTGCCAAACATTTCTACAATATTGAACCGGTTGTTACATTTTAAGTAGAGCCACCCATAGGGGGGGGGGGGGGGGGTACCATTTGAGTTGGAGCCCACATGTCATCAGAGGAGTTCAGCTACTGAATTTTAACTGTACCTACTAAGAGGCCCACAATTTGTATTAGTAGTCATTATTTAAGACTAGTTATCAGCAGAGTTGTTATCAGTAGGATGAGCAGACTAAAACTATTAAACTGGTCCGATGAATTTCAACAATTTGGACTTTTACCGGTCCTGTAAATTTGGATTTATACAGAAACATATTTATCTAATTAGAGACCTGTGTACCAAAAACATCCAGCAAAAAAAAAGTCTAATGTAAGATAATGTTTGAGTTTGTCCATGTGTTCGTGCCAAAGTGGAAAATCCAAGTGACTTACAGCTACGAAATTTGGTAGAGATACTTCCGAGCAAGTACAAAGATATTTCAGAGCGATTTTTTTTCCATTTAGTTTGTTTTATGTGGAAGCAATATTTTAATTTTAATATCATCAAAAAGTGTGAAGGCTTTAACAGGAATTCACAACAATCTCCGAATTCATAACAGTTTGCCTTCAACTTTCCACCTTAGCCGTATATTTTTTCAAAAACCAAAAAACAAAGCTGTTAAAATGTGTTGCTAAAATAGCAATTTTGTATTAAGTTTTTATTATTTATAAGCGAATGAGATAACATACAGAAAGTTAACCTGTGCCATTCTTAAGACATTGCACATTTTTAATCTAAAATGGAGAAAATCATGAAAAGTATTTAAACATTATTACTTTTTTTGAAGTATTGAGTTTGGAACAGAGTACAGACCTCTGTTACACGAAAAATAAGTGTTTCAAATAATAGCATTATTTTTATTCAGTTACAAGTAACATTGCTTTTATTATAAAAACTGCTACAGTTTTTGATGCTTTGTTAATGTTTTGGCAGGACTGATATGGCGGCTGAAGAACAGTTCGCGAAGAAAGACCATGCGAAAATCTACAGCGTTTATAGAAGACCCACTCCCAAACTCTTGATAGAAAAAATTCTGTCGCATCTGAAAGAAAAAGTAAGAATTAAATTCATACTTTTGACTTGGTAGAATATTTGAGTGTGTATTATAGTGCAATGTTTACATTGTGAACTTGTTAAATTTCATACACCTCAGGGCAGAATTATTTGTATGCCATATCATGGGTCAAGGCTGCCGATACAAATTATTCCCCCACCCCTTACAAATACTAATGATGATCTTTCTCAATATCAGATTTTCCTCCGTTTTGGGAGTCTTTCAAGTTTTCCCCTCCCTAAAAAGAGCCAAGTAACAGGTGTCCGACCCGGTTCCTGCAACTTCTGCCCTTCCCCCATTCGTATGAGAGGCAGAAGTTACAGGGACCGGGTTATTCACTTACTCTGGAATACTAATAATACCATAGGCATAGATTTGTAGAAAAGATTGGGGGAGACACAGTCAGTACAGTATTATATCCCAGTAAATAGAAGGATACAGATGGCTGCAAAACGGTCCAAAGCTGTTTCTTGGGTGGGTTGGTCCCTAAACCCCTACTTCCCCAAAGTAATTAAGAAAGGGTATTATGGGCACTTAAACATACGCACGGGTGGTCAACAGCAAATCCTATTAGTGTTGGAAAAGAAGACATGGACATATAGTGATGAATAGAATGCCAAAAAAAGATGGTCCATCAGAGAAGATTTTTTCCACTTTTTCGTCAAAACCAATTGAGAACCAAAAGTGAGATTTTACACCCAGATTTCTAGTATTGTGAAAGATAGGAAGATTCTCTCTATTCTTTAGGATATCTACTGTATTTAGGGAGGAGGGTAACAGGTTCGAGATGTTCCGTCTCCATAATTTTTTTTTTTTTTTTTTTCACTCTTTACATGACAAGCAACATATTGTAATTAAGGGTGGAGGAACGGTTACAGCAGTCCCTTTTAAACCTAAAACCTGGATAATTCCAACTTAGTGTAATATGATATGTATGAATATATGTCATGATAAGTATGTGCAACCTAAACAAAGTATTAATTTACATTGAAACAAAAATGTGACTGAAGGGTACTAGAAATAATATCTATTTCTAATTATACACTCGTTAAAAGTGAAATTACAATGGCATGAAAGAATGCACGTAGCCATATGCAAATCATAGTACCGGTAGAAGAGAGAATCATATGCAAATGATTAAAAGAACAAACAAAGGTGTTCAAAAGAAAACTGTTTATTCAGTAAAGAATGTGACCGTCTTGTGCAGCTATACAGGCCGCTCAACAACAAGGCATACTATCAATGAGGCTATTAAGGGTTGCCTGAGGTAATCCTTGCCAAGCAACATCCACTGCAGCATGCAGTTCATCTACGGTATGTACCGGTGGTCCCCGTTGCACCTGATGTCCGATGAGGATCTACACATGTTCAATGGGAGAGAGATCCGGCGAGTCTGCTGGCTAGGAGAGGATGTGAATTCCGTTCAGACTGTTGAGAGTTCGCTGTGCAGTGTGGCATTGTCTTGCTGGAACACCATGCCGGGGATGGCCTGCACCAGTGGCAGAACCACAGGTATGACAACTTGTGTGAAGTTCCGGTCTGCTGCCAGATTACCTGCAATGTGTATCAGAGCTGTCCGGTGATCGAACATACCACCCTAAATCATGATGCCTGGTGTAACTCTAAGTGATATGGGCTGGCAAGTGGCATTTCCCGGGAAGCCGCCACACCCGTCCATGGCTGTCATTTCTCCACAGGCAGAAGCAAGATTCATCCGTAATCAATACCCGATGCCATTCATTGGTCCAGTTCCTATAACGACGACACCACACCAGATGTGCATCCCTGTTTTGAGTGCTTAATGGCACCTCAGTGGCAAGCAGCTGTGGCTGTACTTCATACAAGCTGTTGCGAATGGTTTGGGTGCATGTAGGTGCAACCGTTGATGGTGGCAGGCTGTTTCGGATGTCCCTTGCCATTGCAAACGGGTCTCGAAGAGTCGTTAAGTGAATCTGCCGGTCTGTGTGCTCTGCCAGTTTGTGTGCTCCTGTTCAATCCACTTCCTTTTCACAGTGTCCTCTGATGTTCCTACAATGTATACACTCGACCTGCTTTTGCTTAACTTTTCTTTTACTGAAATGAATGAAGTCTAAAAAGGGGTGTAAGAACAGAAAACTTACCTTTGTATTTACTGTTTTTATCGAGGAGGATTTGATTTTTTGTTTTCACCAGCATCAGTATCTATTCTTTTCCTTTGAGATTTTATCAAAAATTTGCCTATTGCTCGATTTTCGATACTATTGACTAGTCATACATGACGGATATCCTATCCTTAAGATATAGTCAAATGTAGATGCTTTCTCTTATAATAAGATAAATGTATGCACTTCAATCGGAAGTCACTGAACTGTCAGTCTAAATTTCTAACCAAGTTAGAAACTAAAAGGTCCAGATTTAAAACAGAATTGCGAGCAAGATTATTAATTCACAGGTAGTCAGTTATTTAAAAGCTGTATTCTCCAAGGGAAAACTGCCAAACTAAAGTATATGGTTACCACTATCCCTTTGATATCCAGTAAAAAATCCCCATTCTAGGGTACCCAGATTAGTTTGTCAACAGTGTCACTTCCACAGGTACACATTGATGAGGAAAACCAGAAACACGCAATAGGCTAAAGAAAATGGATAGTAGATGTGTTTTGAGACATCGATGGTAAACGACTTTGGGGTAGGGTTGTAGAAAAGAACTAATTTATTAATTTCCTATGACTAATGGGCTGGAATTGGTCCAAAAAAGTTTATTTCTTTCTTTTTACGCCTTCAAGACTCCCTAGATCATTCATGATCTGAGTTGCCGCATTCGCAAGGTCATCCAGCTAGGGTTTTACTTGACATATTAAAAAATTTAGCATTTTTTAGTTTTGTAGGAAAAATGCAAATTTTAAACTAAAAGAACTTGGGGACCATACATCGAACCTAAAAATTTGGGGGGTGGGGACATGCCCTCCCCCCGTCCCCTCTAGTTCCTATGCCCGTGAATAATACCCTCGCTCTACTATCTCCAAATACTTATTTCCCTTATGAATATTTGACAAGCTTTCATATTCTATAAAAATTTTATCTGTAACCCCCCTCTCATTATTTTTTCAATTTTCAAGTTATCACATGACTTCTCAGGGATCATTTATTTTCCCACATGCTTTTATTTTCCCTACGTACATAGTGTAATATATAGGGAAAGTATTGTGATGGGTCAAAAATTCGAATTTGAATTTTCGACGGAAGAGCACATTTTAGGTTTCAAGCATCCTTAAGCATTAACCGAACGTTTTTGAAGTGACCTACTTCTCTCTGCATGTGTTCTGTGGATGCAATCGGTAGATACTGGAACCCCATTGATGTTAAACACGATCAAATATTTGGAAGACTTCCAATTTTTGAAAAACCCATAAAATTTTTTTTATTGGAATGAGGCTCAACTTGACTTTCTCATAACAGAACCAATTTTTAAGTAATTTGTGATTTTTGTTTTTAATTTTACAGGAAAACATTTGAAAAATCTGTGTCGTTGGTCCAAATAATCACATTTATAGCATTTTTACCCTTCATTTTAAAGTGTTTGAAAAAATTTTTGATTGATGAAAATGATATGTTTGAAAATGTACCCCCTTTCTGCACCCCTGAGGGGGAATAAAAAATCTGACTCTGTTTATTTTTTGAGATGGAGTAAGTTGCTTAAATTATGTAAAAAAATTATGTCCAATAGAGCTCAAATGGTTATGCATGAATAAATTTTTTAAAATAAAATTCCTGTAACATTCACTAAGTTTATTCAATTTTTCCAAACTCATTTGTTTCATTTACAAGTTTTCAGGACACTAAAAATGACCCACTAATTGTTTATAGCTAGCTAGCACTTTGTTTTCACCCCGATTTCATTTGGATATACTGATAATAGACTTCACGTTAAAATATCAAATTATTTTACTAATTTGCTTTATAAATTACTCTTATACAATATAACTGACAAGATTTTATGTTTAAGTTATCTATAAACTTGCTGTACTTGAATACATATACCATGTGGTTGCCATCCCCATTGGCTTCAAGCCTAATTTGTGTGGCACTGTCCTGGTTATCCAAACAGTTATCTTACACCTTTGGGTACCCGGCCACTCAATCTGCTGCTCATACCCTAGAGTCAATTGAGTAGTCTGGGTCTTCCACACCTTAGAGTAGCCGGCCACACAGAAAGCTACCATAAGCCTTTGGGTTGGTCGTGTGGTCTGGGCTTTCTACACCTTAGAGTAGGTGGGATGGTTTAGGTAAGAAAAAATATATTATAATTGGTTTATTTTATCTATTTCACTTTATTGCCGAAATCATTATCCTAACTTTTTTAATTTTCATCTAGAGGTGCTGTATATAGTTTTATTTGAATGGGCATGGTAACACTTTACTCAGATTTTTCCTTACATAGTTATTAGGATATTTAAAGACTTTCTTAAGAATCTTTATTTATTACTTTCCCTACATTACATGATCCGATAATTTCGACTAATTATTTACATTTTTGAAAGCTCAAAGATCAGGCATTCTTACAAGCCCAATCTGGTCAAGAAATAATTATAAATAGCCACCCGATCCGGATTTTAAAGAAGTAATGATTTTAAATTTCTCAGCGAATTCTCGGCGAAGTTCCGGTTTTTCACCACATGCGCGTGCAGATGCAATGCGTTTCTATGGGGACGGTTTTTGGCATGCAAGAAAATTACGTTATATTTTAAATGATGGAATTAAGAGCTTAGCATATGATCATTATAAAATTTAAATGATTGAATTATGGTGGATTGAATTTGGTGATGTATTGTATACATCGGGTGGTGGTAACAGTATACAGAGTGAAATGTATATATTTATTTTAGAATTACGTTATATTTTAAATGATGGAATTAAGAGCTTAGCATATGGTCATTATAAAATTTAAATGATTGAATTATGGTTTTAATGTCATAAAACTAAAACAAACTTTGTTAACTCTATGAGTACGATCATGTTAAACATGTGGGTCCGTAAGTTCTTCTGAGAGGTTGCTGGTAGGGGAAGGAGGGTATGGTCCCTGTGGATGCCTCCCTCACTTGGTTCCGGTCTAAATTGGGTGGCACTTCCTGGCGTCATTAAAAAATTTAAATGATTGAATTATGGTTTTAACGTATTATTGTTTAAAATGGTTTAAACTAAAACAAACTTTGTTAACTCCACGGGGTTGAGGGCGTGGTATCCCAGTGGTTAACGTGCAGGAATTGCACTGGTAGACCCGGGTTCGATTCCTGTCACTGCCAAAACTGCCACCTTGTTCATGCGGAATACGATCACGTTACACATGTGAGTCCGTAAGTCCTTCCGAGAGGTTGGTGGCAGGGGAAGGAGGGTACGGTTGGATGCCTTCCCCACTGGGTTCCTGTCTGAATTGGGTGGCACTTCCTGGCTGTCCAAATAGTTACTTTACACCACTTTAAAATTGATACTGACTTTAGCGGTTTTCCACATTTTAATTTACCTTCTGATGGGTTGGGGGTTGTCTCGGATGAGGAGCTTTCAGCAGTAATCAAAAATTTAAAAAACGGAAAAGCTCCCGGTCTCGATAACCTGGACTTCACAATATGGAAAAAACTTTTTAAATCATTCCCTTTCTTTTTTTCGAAATTCATTAACCTTTGCTTTAAACTTTGCCATTTCCCCTCATGTCTTAATAATGCAAATATCATATTCTTTAATAAACCCGGTAAGGATCCCACCCTTTGTTCTTCCTACCGCCCAATTTGCTTATTACCTACCCTTGGAAAAATTTTGGAAAAAATATTTATTAACAAACTCAACTTTTGGCTTTTCTCTGCTGGAGCTCTTCATCCCCTGCAATTCGGTTTTAGGGAACTTACTAGTTGCGAGGATGCAACCCTCAGGCTGATTAATAACATTTCTACTCACAAATCAAAAAATTTCGTTTCCCTGACCACCGTGGACATCTGCGGGGCCTTCGATAATCTCAACTGGAATATATTACCTCAAACACTTTCTAATATCAATCTTCCACCAATTTACCAAAACTTTATATTCTCTTATTTAAATAATAGACAAATTTCTCTGGCTAACGGCACTTCCTCTATCACTAAATGTATCTCCTCTGGGGCTCCGCAGGGTTCGGTTCTTTCTCCTACCCTGTGGAGTATTTATTTTAATGATATACTTAATCTTAATGATGATCTTTTTTACCTGCAGGCCTTCGCGGATGATCTTGCGGTGGTCACTTTTTCCACAAACTTGAAAACATTACGTATTAATACTAATAATCTCCTTGATCTTATCTCGTCCTCCCTTTCGGCCCTTAAACTCTCCGTCACCCCCGAAAAATGTAAAGCTATCGTATTTAAAAAAAATAGATCTAAAATTAAACAGAGACCCTCATTTAAAATCCAAAACGTTAAAATTCAAACTACTAGACAATTAAATTACTTAGGCATCACGATCGACGATAACCTTAAATGGAGTTCCCATATTTTTAATCTGAGAGAGAAGTGCTTCAAGTTCGCTAGCACTTTTGGGAGAGTGACTGGCAGTAACTGGGGTGTTGATAAATCCTTTCTTAAAGTTTGGTATCTTTCGGTTATCGAAAAGATAATTACTTTCGGCTCAAGAGTTTGGGGAAAAGCATTGACTGGGGCACAGGTCAAAAAACTTATCTCTCTTCAAAGGATTTTTCTTTTAAAAATCTCATCTGGTTTTCGGACTACTTCTAACATTTCTCTCTTTTCTTTAACTGGAATCCCCCCCATTCACTTTGTAATAAATTCTTTGTACAAAAAATATACCTTTTGGAAACTTCGCAATAACCTTTTTACAAATCCTGCCCTTCCCCCCCCCCTGAAAAATTTGATCATAACTGCCCTTCTTCCAGTATCCCTCCTTCTCAACGTACAGTGACCTTTTCCCCCATTAATCCACTTAACTTTTCCAAAATAAATATTTACACTGATGGTTCCTCTATTGAAAACAATACAGGATACGCCATTTGCATCTTTAACGAAAACACACTGGAAGAAACTTTCACCTTTAAACTAGAGCATGGGAACACAGTTTTCCAAGCAGAAATTGCTGCGATCCATTTCTCTATAAATTGGGCATCTAATAGAAACATTAAAATTAATATCTTTACAGACAGTCAATCGTCAATCTCGGCCTTTAACTCCATCAAAAACAAATCTTTTTACTTATCCAAAATTAAAACTAATGCTAATCTTAATAAACATTTAATTAATTTATGTTGGGTTAAAGCCCACTCCGACATCTCGGGTAACGAGGTCGCAGACAAAAATGCAAAACTAGCTACTACCTCTGGCTCTCCAACTTCTTTACCTTTCCCTTATTCACTTCTCAAAAAACATTACAAACTTGATATCCTTAGTAATTGGCAATCCTTTTTAAATGACTATGTCTCCCCCCGAACTCACGATCCCGCCAGAATTTTAAATTTCCTTCCAAAAGTTAACTTTAATACACATATTACCAATAAATATTTAATCTACTTTATTACGGGCCACGGCCCATTCCCCGATTATTTGTTCTCTTTCAAATGTAAATCTACTTCCTGCTGCTCCTGCGGCGCTTTCGGCGACGCCGATCACTACGTTTTTTCTTGCCCCCTTACCAAAGCTTTTCACCTTTATAAACCTTCACCCCATAATACGGCGACCTGGTTCTCGAGTGTCTGCTCTAACCCTTCTTCAATCAATAAAATAAAAAACTGTGTTCTCATAGCGAGAGAAATCTCTAATAAAATTTCATAATCAGCCTGGGGATCTCTGCTTTTAATTTTTTCGGTCGGTGACTCCTCTTCTTGTTGTTTTTTTGTTTGTTTTTTATGTTGTTTTTTATGTTGTTTTTTATATGTTGTTTTTCTCGGTGGTGTCGTCTGCTTTTGTTGTGTTGTCTTTAGTTGTTGCACCCCGGAAGGAGGGTACGGTCCCTGTGGATGCCTCCCCCACTGGGTTCCGGTCTAAATTGGGTGGCACTTCCCGACCGTCCAAACAGTTACCTTACACCTTTCTGGTAGGTCGGACGGTCTGGGTTTCAACAACAACAACCCCATTTTATAATATATAGTCAACTTCAAAATGTTTTCAACTACTATCATAATACTTATATTGTCTCAGATCATTATGTCATTTGTAAATATACTATCAAGTCTTCAATAATGTAAATAAGTCAACAAAATGTATTCAAGTCTACAAGAGTATAAATGTAATCAAGTCTTGTGATATATTTTCATATTAGCAAAACTATGTTATTAGCTTATATCCTTGTAACCACTCCTGTAAAAATTTTTTAAAGATTCAATAAATTTGGTGTTGGTTGTTGTGGACACCCGGACATCGGCCACCTGCCAACTCCTCTCCCGGCCGTCCAAATAGATGCTCAAGTCCTCAGGACGAGTCGGACGGTCTGGGTCTTCAACACCTTTCTGGTAGATCGGATGGTCTAGGTATCAACAACAACTCCACATGGTTATGGCGCCAGCGAGTTTGCCACGGTCAGAATTTTCAAGGGTAGCGAACAGGCTGGTCGCCGAAGGTGGCTAGCGTGTAATATAGGGAAAGTGTTGAAATCATGTCAGAAATTGCAAATCAAGTTTTCGATGGTTCTACACATTTCAAGCATTCTAGAATATGAAAATACTATTTTTAGTATGATGTCTATATGTGTGTATGTATCTATGCAATATATGTATCCACACTTAAAAACTAATTGATCAAATTTCGCAAAATTTGGTAAAGTCACTTATGGGTTATTCTGTTGCTGATTAGATTTTGATACTATTCATAGGAAAAACCTGCCTTTATTACAAAATGGCCCACAAAATTCATCAAATTCTAAAATAGAAGACTACATATTCTCAAGTGTATCAATTAAATACTATTTTTATACGTAATGTTTGACAAGGAATAGAATAAAATCAACCCTATAACTCTAGGACTAACCTTTCTTGAAATATTTTTGTTTTTTAGCATTTTTGTAGCATTGCCTTTAAAAATATGGCCAATCGCCAAATGAAAACAAAAATTGAATGAAAACTGCCAATTCAGTGTTATTTCAAATACACTCATGGACAATGAAAGTTGTGCACCAAGAAGGAAGCATAGGATGGACCCGAAATTTTATTGATGGAAGGGTACAGTACAGATCAATGATATACATGATCACAAAACAGCGCGGCAGAACACATACAAAGGGAGCTGTGGTACACAGTCCAGTCATCCTCAATAGCACGTCGTACCGCTCGTGCTGCGATACAAGCAGAAATACTGCTGGAAGAACGTAAAGAAACTATCGTGATTCACTATTCTCCTGAGCAATGTTCAAAAACACCAATTTATTTTTGACTTACCTCGTTCTCGGAAGTGACTCACGGCATTCTTTCAGCAGAAGTCTTCATGTAAATTTGAATATCCAATGCATACACAAACTCATTTGCATATTTAAGAATGGACCTCAGAATTCATTCCGGAAGGTGCCGATCTTGGCATATATAGGAAGTTTGGTTTGAAAGAAATAATAGGTGGTAGGTGTTTTGGAAACATTAGTAGGTCTATCATGTAATGCATTAGTATAGTTATTATGATTGATCTGTCATTGATCAAATTGGTCATGATGATATAGTCTGTTCTTTTTGCCAATGTACTAGAGAAAGTTATAGTTTGAGATAACGTGTTAAATTACGATGTGTAAAGATGAATGTCTTAGTTAAAAGACATTTACAGCTGTAATTAGTATCTCATCAACGTTAGTGATGGTGTTAATCACGATTGGACCTTTTACCCGGTGTTTTACAGTTTTAATCGTTAATGTATCATTCTAGTTATCTACAAATGTGTCAATAGAAATCATGCTCCAGTATGTGACCTTTGAATGTGTGGAAGTCGAATAACATACAGTTTACTAATATTTTCTCAAACTGAAAGCCTGTATATATGTTATCAGTTGCATGCTTAGTATCGCAGATAGCCTGTACCACAAAGCAAGACTCTGTCGTTTTGAATAAAATGCTGATTTTGTTTTCAACTAAAAGGACTCTGTATTTATTTCACTCTGCTGGTACTCTGCTACACGCTTGAAAGTTTTAACACTAAACTAGACTTGCCCAATCAAGTATTAAGTTAAAAGTGTTATATCCAGGAAATATGGTCCGACATGGTGTCGAACAGATGCCTGGTGTTATCCTGTGGCAGACGAGTCCACACCTGTTGGACGTTTCATTCCAAATCCCGAAGATTGTGTCAACGAGGCAGCTGGCATTTCAACTGGTTCCACACATGCTCGATAGGGGACAGGTCTGGGGAGCGGACAGACCATGGAAGTGCCTGGGCATGACTCAGGCAGGCCTAGGTGACCCGAGCCATGTGCGGCCAAGCATTACCCTGCTGGAATTGCACACCTGGAATCCCAGCAACGAATGGGAGTACATAGGGCCGTAGAATCTCAACCATGTACTGCTGGCCCGTCAATGTTCCAAGTACCACTACTAGAGCCGATCGGCTGTTTTAGTCTATGGTTCCCTAGCCCATGATGCCTGCAGTGGGGCTGGTGTGGCACTCGATAACGAGGTTCGGATTGTGGCATTGTGCAAGGGACTTCCACACCCAGACATGCTGATAATTGGTCCCCAAAACGAAGTGGCACTTATCGCTAAACACTACACATCTCCAATCTGTGGCGTTCCACTTTGCTCTGGCTCGGCACCACTGCAACCGGAGCCGCCGATGTTCCTGTGTTAACAGCAGCACACATAAGGGATGCTAGGATCACAGATTCTCTTCCTTCAGGCATCTAGATATGGTTCGTGGGCACACAGGAGCCGATACGTGTGCCTGTATCGCGGATCGGGTCGCCGTGGACTCTATACGTGCCTGCTGCACGATCATTCGATCGTCTCTCTACTCATGGTATATCTGGTCTGTCCAGAGCTGGTCCTCCATGTCTGAGTGGAGTCCCGTGACCAGTGCTCCTAACATCGTCTGACGGTATAGTCCGAACGATCCACGTGATAGGCTATCTGACATGCTGACCACCCTGCAGTTTTCAGCCCAATGATCAGGCCTCTCTTGAAGTCCATCAGTTGTGCATATCGACTTTTCTGGTACCTACCCACCATTCTTTTCACTCCGTACTCATGCTTGCATTGGCTGAAGCTTCTCACATTAATGGGGTGTCGACTACATGCCAGTTTATAAGGCTGCTAGCTCATGCATTCAGTGATACTCACAGGTGTATGGTCATGCACAACCACACCAGACTGAGATCATTTGCATACCAGCCCGCCCTCTAGCTATTTACATCATTTCTCGGTTGTACCATGGTTTCTTCTTGGTGCGCAACTTTCATTGTCTGTGAGTGTAATTATCTGTGTTATTTTCTGCAAGAAATGCAGACAAAATTAATTTAAGTTTGCAAGGAAAGTCAAGTGCTGTCCACATTAGATTTTTATTGATTTCAATTAATCGTTGCCATATGTTTAAGATTCCTCTTTTGTTTTTAGTATGATGGACCGCTGGATTTTGCTATTGATGTGGGATGTGGATCAGGCCAGAGTACTATTGTCCTGGCAAAGTTTTTCAAAAAGGTACATGGTACAGATGTATCGGAAGCTCAGATACAAGAAGCAAAGAATAACAGATCTCTGCCAAACGTTACATACGAGTAAGTGAAATTTTTTTCTTGAAATGTTGTATAAATCTAATTACTTTCTCCATATATAGTATAATGTATAGGGAAATTATTGTGATGGGGTTGAAAATTTGAGTTTTCAACGGAAAAGCATGTTTCAAGCATCCCGCAACTTGAATTGATTGTTTTTAAGGTGATGTCTGTGTGTGTGTCCTTGAGTCTGTCTAACAAGTGAATACAGCATTTTGAACGAAATTTTGTACAAAATTTACAATCCATGAATGTTTGAAGCCTATTGAATTAATACAATTGAATGTTTGAGAAACCCCTAAATTTTCGAATGAAGTTTAAAAAAATTAGAACCTTTAATATTGTTACATAAATAATCATGTCTTATGTAATTTTTCATTACAAATGATTGACAAAAATTTTAGAACTCTAGCATAAACCATTATCAAGATATTGCAATTTTTCAAATAAATATATAAAAAAAAATCACGAAATTAAAAAAGTATTAACTATTGTGAAATATGTTCATTTTTCATATGTTATATTATGTGATACATTTGTAAGCACCATTCTCATGGATCTAGTTCATTCCAGTTTCATACCAGTACTTTGTGTAATGATTTTATATTTGGTGCCTAACAATTTGCCAACTGTCATTTATGTATAAGAACTGTTCTTCTCTCTGTTTGTCCGTAATGCTTGACTCTGAATTTGATTTCTGATTTCATGAATTCTAATTTCATGAAATATTTCCAAATTTGCAATATTTTGCCTTGAATTGGTGAAAAAATCATTAAAATCGCAAAAATTATACTGAATTAACAAAAATTATGCTAAATTGATGAATTAATTATTAAAATATTTTGATATATGAACTATATTGCTTATTGTGGGATATATGAATATTGATTGTCAATTTAAAGTTGTGTAGAATATAAGTTAATTGGGTACTTGGAAATAGTTCTACATGTTCTCATCAGGAAAAGTGTGAAATGTACAATTCAGCATTAAAAGCATTGTGATGTAGATCTTATACATCATTTTATCACTGTGAAAGAAACAGGATTCATTGCATTATACAGAGTAAGTCATGTGCTGCCCACATCAGATTTTTTTTCATAAGTAGACGAATTCTGTAACTGGACATCAGCAAGAATTTGAACATGTTTGTGAAACAGGGATCGAAACCAGTGGGAATTAAAAAAAATATCTCCATAAAAAGGAAGAAAAACATTTAAAGGTTGAAATATGGGATTCATGTTCCTTTAGATTCCTGTAGGTTGTACCACACTTTTCATGGTCGAGTTAACTTCCACTGTACTCGGTTTTGATGTTGCAGCTTGGTTTATCCACAGTTCTGCTGAACCGATTTTGAAAATTCAAGTTGCATACTAATCAAATCAACGTAACGATTTGATATACATTTAAAAAAATTCTGTTGGGAGCAAAAAATTTAAATTTAAAATAAAAAAATTATATGTGCAAAAATTTGATAAATTTCTCAATTTGACCACTATTGTAAAATTTAAAAGTTAAAGTCAGTGAGAATATAGAATGCACAAGTAAAAGCTGGGGGACTTCATAAGATAACAGACACATATTAGTGCCCAGCAAAGATACATTTACCTAAAAGTCTACTGTTTCAAGACAAGCATGGTAAGGCAGGATAGTCTAGTGGTTAAGGTACGGGGATTACACTGAGAACATGAGTTCGATTCCATGCTCAGGCCAAAACTATCCCTATTTTTCTGTAGAGTACAAGTACGTTAAATCTGTGGGTCTGAAAATCTTTTCGAGAAGATGGTAGCAGAGGAAGGAGGGTATAGTCCCTGGGGATGTTACTCCCACTGAGTTCCAGTCTAAATTGAGTGATACTGTCCCAGTCATCCAAACAGATTGGGTAGGTCAGATGGTCTGGATCAAGAGATATGCACAATGATTTCTGGCTATCCAAACAGATACCTTATACCTTCAAGTAGGTTGGACGGTCTGGATAGAAAGGCATGCAGAATGCAGAAATTCATCAAGATATAATTTAATAAATAGACTACCATTGCTCTTAAATGCTACACAGTGGCGACTTAACATCAATTCCATGGATCTGCAGTAACAATCACTGACACATGTATTAAAGCACTGTACTTCAGTTTTCAACCATTATAAGCTTATCTCATGATTACTTATGAATCTTACACCACCTGAGCTTATGTTTTGAATCACATTGTTTGAAGATGTTATCAGATAATACCTTACTAGAGTGAACAAAGTATACTCTTGTTTTTTCTACGTGCTACCTCACGCTCTTCGTCTTTTCAGAGTCTCTCCAGCTGAGAGTATTGGCTTCGAAAACGGATCTGTGCAGGTTGTGAGTGCTTGTGCAGCTCTTCACTGGTTCCAGTTAGACATCTTCTTCCCAGAAGTCCGCAGAGTTCTGTGCAACAATGGAGTCCTTGCTGTGTATTGCTACTACAGCATCAGGCCTCTCTTGGAGAATCCTATATTAGATGAAAAAGTTGAAAAACTTTACAATGAGGTAAGATTATTAGCTAAAGTATTGACATGGCTAATGTTTAGACTGATTATAGTCATAGAACTTGTTGAAGAGGGCATTTTCAAAGCTTAGGTTCTCGTTCCCATAGTAAATACCAGCATCCATGGACCCTTTTCATGCTCTTTGGTACAGGATAACTGATAACTGTTGGTAGCAAGAAATACATTACAAGTATCAGCTATTCTGTTTTGAAGAGCAGAAAAAGTGTAAAACCAGTACACAAATGTTGATATCTGAATGGGTGCACGATTCTCATTTAGTTTGATATCAAGCAGTTTTTACTTCTCTGTGATATGATAATATGATTATCTGTGAAGCGACTTTATAATAGGCTAGTGCAAATACACAAAAAGGCCATACTTACAGAAACTGCCTTCTTCTCAACCCAGACTCTGCAGCCTGCCTAATGGCATATGGCAACTTGATGCATAGCCATGAAAAAATTGACTCCTCAACAGAGGTTGAAAAATTGTCAACAAATCTAGTAACCAGAAAAATTTTGGTACTTATGTATTATCCCGTCAACCATTTCAGTCGAAATCGAAACTGTACCAAAAGGTAGATTTTGCACCAATAATCGAAAACTATGGCATCACAACTTAAAACAAAACTTCATAGTTGGCAATAATATTTTGGTTACAATGTTAGATTGACTAAGTTTCCAGAACTTTTTGTTGTCAACTAAAAGTTCGCCAACAGTCGACGGGATAATACGCAAGTACCAAAATTTTTTTGTAGCCAACCAGTCGTGGCACGCGAATGTGGGTATGTCAATATTTAATATAAAATATCACTATTACTTTTTAATAATTATTATGTTTTAGAAATATTTTAATAAAAATTAATATAAAATATCTAACAATATTAATATTTTAAATTACTATATTAATCTTTTTAATAATAAAGCATTCTTTTTCAATTTTGTGTTTCTAAATTACTGATCTTGCCCTAATTACTGATTGTCAGACAATCGTCAGAATAGTCTATATTTGCACCTTGCCAAGCTAATGTTATTCAAAATATTTTGAACTAAAAATAATTTTTTGTACTTTTAGTAAAATTAAGATTAGAAGGATGTTTATTATTAATTGAAATTAGATATTCAACTTTGGGTGCAAATATATCAAATTCTAATTTATGCTCTTCAAATGTATTTCTAATGAGCCTTATTATACTAAATGCCTAAATAAATAAAAATGTTTTAATTTCATTATCTTTTCCAATATTCATTTATTATTTCATTTATCTTTTACATATATCTCAATTTCATTTACAATATGTTTAAAAGGCAATATTCCAGCACAAAAAGCATGTAAAAATGTAACATGCAAGCATGTTGCATTTTTACATGCTTTTATGTAAAAATGTAACATGCTTTTATGTTACATTTTTACATAAAAGTATGTAAAAATATCAGTGGATGCAAACAGATTGACAAAATGAAAAATATTTAAAAATATAATGAAATATACCTGTGATTGTGTTTAAATAAAAGATATCCGCGATATTACTAAACTGTCTTATAAATTACTAACTAATAAATAAAACACGTAAACCCATGAATATGCTGCGATGGATTTTTTTGCTAGGACCAATTTTCTGTCTGAAATAGTCATTTTCATCCCAAGGATTTCATTGGTAAATGTCTTTGGAATCCCATCAAAGTCTTTTAAAAAATTTGTATATTTTCGGGAGATGAAAAAATCGGATTTCCCGAGAAAACGACAAGTTTATTGCTTAGGTTAAGTATTTAAAGAGGTCAATCGAAAGGTATAAAATGACGTTTTGTCTGTTATAATAATTTTCTTCGCATTTCTGCAAAAGTTAGCTCACATTAATTTTGCGAATCGTTGAAAAAGGTACTTTCTATATTTGGTAACAAAATTTTAGAGGATCGTATTTTTACCTCACAAGTGCATTTTCTTTTATCTTTTCCAATAAATGTTTATTAATTACGCACAAAAGCATGAATCTTGTGTGGAACATCGCTCTTGAAGGACGTGGCCAAAGCAGTGACGATTTCTTTGGAGATATCGTAATATTTTTAGCAAAAAGTTTGGAATATCTTTTACCAAAAATCAAAGTCCTGGAACAATGCACAGAAAAAAAAATAGCGAATTCGGGAAAATTAGAACGTTTTTACCTACTGTGCTCAACTTTATATACTCAGGAAAAATGAAACATCATTAAAAAGCACCTAGCCGCAACTTGTCCGTAACTAGTGAACAATGGAATGATGCATTGCGCCCTTTCCGGATGCAACCCCTTAGAAATTTTCGGGAGAAACGGTGCAACTTAGAAATTTCCCGGAAAAGAAGAGGAGTTGCTGGGGTAGCTTTCGGGAGATGCGGAACTTCCCGGTAAAAACACCGTGGATCTGCGAAAAATTTTCATCTTTGCTTTTCATTTGCTCTCCTGTGCATTCCTCAAGTTCATTTCGAAATTTAAGGAGTATCGCAAGGTGAACTGCGGGGATCAGTGCGCATGATTTCCCGCAGTGCAATGTTTTCTGTGCAGGAAAAATGAAAAGAAAGAAGTCACTCGTTTTTGCTTTTCAGTTCGCCAGAGTGAAAAAGTTGGTCATCAGTGGCGACTGGGCGACCATATTTTTCAAGCCCTGATCCTCAACATGATCAGTTATAAACTTCCATATAAATCATTCAAATGAACATAAGCCAATGGAAAAAAAATTAGCTTGATAACAAATCAACGTCATTTGTTGGTATTTATCTTGTAGAGTTTTTATATAAATATCTTGCAGGATTTTTATTTAAATAAAAACTGTACAAGACAAATAAATACTCAAGGTCATTCAAAATTAGGATTCAAGGACAAAAGAATCCAAGGACAAAATGTACATTCCACAGAAACATATAAACATACCCTAAAAACAACCAGTAAAACCAAGTATAACCAAAACATAAGTTAACGGAACCCCCTCAATTAAAACCAAAGCAGACTCTGTAAATAAAAGCTAAAGTTGACAAGCAATAAATAGGCAACAATTATTAAAAATAATTACTATCAAATGCAACTGATCACAAGCATCAATGTTCCAATCGGTTTACAAAAACTTGGCATAACTACATTTCTTACAACATCTGGTTACTACCAAATATTAAACAAAATGTCATTTCAGAATTATGTTAAATATTTATTCAAACAACAACCAACATACTCAAGAAACCTCTAAACCACACCATACCACACATAATAATCAGTAAAAGGAATGATTTTCTCTTTCTTCTTTCACAATTCATCAAATTGAGTTCAATTGCTAAAAAAAGCTCGAAGGACTGAAGGTATTCCAGTTTGTGGGGAAAGTTGTATGCTACCCACATTAGATTTCTTTTGTTTTGTTTTAAATCACATGCATGTTTTTTTTTTCTAGTTTTATGCTCTAACGGCTTCTTATCATGCTCCTCAAGCGAAGATCGCCATGTCTCGATACAAGGACATTCACTTTCCTTTTGAAGAAGTTGTCAAGTAAATGGATTCTTTCTTCTATGCTTTTCATACAATGAAGAAATGAACATTTATCGGGAAGACACTCTCATTGCAGATATCAGCATCCATGGACCAGTTTTGCACCTAATCAACATGGAATAACTGATATCTGCAATGGTATCAAGAAACTTGCTATAAGTCACAATTTTTACAAACTTTTATGGGAACTCATAATTTCAGTTTTTTCATGCGGCCAGCATAAAATTCATTTAAACAAATTTTATACCATTGCTCTCTCCATGTATTAGTTGTTTCATGCTGACGAGCACATAAAAAGCTCAAAACCAGTCCGTGGATACTGGTTTCTGCAATAGAAATATCTTCCAATTTTTAGAATTGCCCCTTATAGGTGGGTTTTGTGCTTATAAAACATTCATGCAGGGCCTGATTAACCAACCAATTTAGAGGAAGCACAACCACATTTGGGGGCCCCATTTTGATTTTGTGAGCATGGCCCAAGAAATTCCCCATTCACTCATCAGTGCTTGAAAAATTCTATTACCACATTGCCCTGGTCAACTAACAGTTTTCATCAACAAACTGATTTTTTTAAACAGGTTACCTGCCCTAAAATTCCTAAATCATAGTCTATTTTATTATTTAATCACGGGTGTTCCATGTTTACTTTTGCAATTAGTTCTAACTTAAATATTAATTGCTATGATACCTTTTTTCGTTAACAGTTTAACATTTAATTGTAGAAACAAAATATGGGCAATACAAATTTGGGTTCAGGCAACCAAGATACTATTAAACTTAACTATTTAACAAATAACTTACCTTAAAGGTGTAAATCTAATTATTTGACAAATAACTTACCTTAAAGGTGTAAATCTAACTATTTGACAAAAAACTTACATTTAAAGAAAAAGTGTAAATTGGGTATGCAATTTTGGGGGGCCCATTTGAATCTTTTGAAGGGAAGCATGTGCTTACCTTGGCTTTTCAGTGATCAGGCCCTGCATTCATGCTTCCATTCAGCCGTCAAATGGTACTGATGTCTGTTAAGGGCCTTAATTTAGTTTAGAAAATTTTCTGCTCTGTAAGAAACAGTAGGCAAAGTGGCAAAGTTCCTAGGTAAGTGCTTCAATACTTCAATAACTTTATAATGAAGGGTTCATGAGTGTATATGTTAGATCTAGTAGAGTGGCCATGCCCAATCGAATAAGAAGGGTTGTAGAGCCCTTAGTGGAGAATTTAAAACAATAGGATATCAAACTCGACAACAATGTGAGATAGATGAAAAAAGCCAATTATGAAGTTGTAGAGCATTGTATAATGAGTAGGAATCGACATCAGGAATAAACGAAGTGCGTATGCAGAAAGTAATAAATATTCGTCAAAATGTTGTTTCATCAGGACCTTTAACGCTGTGATACCAACAATGCCTGTCCAAGTATTCAGTCATATTCTTCCTCACATTCAAAAGAGCATTGTTTCTGATGGAGGACAGTTTGAACAGACCTGTGTTCCTGAATAGGACATCCATTCACCAATAACCATTGAGTCAAATAAATGTTTTCTATAACCATTTTAAGATCTATTTCTACCCATTAGACAATGATCAACAACTTTGTAATTGTCTTTTTTTTTGTCTCTCTCTCTCTTTCTTGCTGAGCTCTTTATACAAACTTCCTGGAGCCTCCCTGAATACAAATAATTCACCTTTCTTTATGAACCCATTTATGTTATTCAGATATTTTTGCTAAAATTTTTGTCTTTTTTTTTTAACTTTTCTTTCAATTTTACTATTTTACTTGTGTTTTGAATCCAAGGAACCATAAAACATTTCTCACAAAAACTATAAAACATTTCTCGCAAATCAAGCAAACATGGTATCATTAAAATGTTCTCAATTTACTCATCAAACCTTTCTTTGTTACAACTCAAACTGTCAGATCGAAGGTATAAGGTTGTTTAGATAACATGAGCAGTGCCACCCACCTTAGACCGAACTCAGTGGGGAGTGACATCCACATGAACTGCGCCTTCCTTCTTCTGCTAATAACCTTTCAAAAGGACTTTCAGACCCACAGATTTAACACTCCACATAAACACAGAGATCCATGGTCAGAGCCGGGAATTGAATTTGGGTCCCCTGAGTGCAATGCTTGTACTTAAACCATTGGACTATCCCACCCTCTCTTGTCAGATTTAGAATCTTACTAAATGTGGGCTTATTAAAAACAGAGCCCAATTAAGACAGTCTAGCACAGCATTCTTTGTCCCCCCCCCCCCCCCAAGCCCATTTGCCCAGTTTTCATAAGGGAAAATCAAAAATATTGTACTTTTCACCATATTAGTATTTTTACACAGAGAAAAAAAGTGTTCATTATAAACTTACAATGAAGTCTTAAGAAAAACAGCACCTACTTGATTTCAACTTTAAAAATTATTTATCTTAAACAATGTTATATTTTACTGATTTTTCAGAAACTGAAAATAGAATATTTTCCTCTTCCATCCTGTAAGAATAAGTATGCATACAAAAGTTGCATTTATACAGCTAAATATTAATAACGAAATGCAGTAAACAATGATTAATTTAGCAAATTAATTCAGAAGGTCTTTTTGCTACTTTTCCTTTCTGCAATGACCTTACTAATCTTCAAAATTGATATTTTTTTAAAGTCATGTTATACCCAGCAGCTAATAAAATTAAATTGCCGAGTTTATGCTGTTTTAAATTAGATCTCAAGAAAAATTTTTATTCCTGTGCAGAGAAAGAGAGAGAGAGAGAGAATGCTTATTATAAAAATTTGAAAATGGCATACTTGAAAGAGTTCTGAATTGCTAGCTGCACTTGTGCATTGCATCTACTTTCTAGACATCTTTGAAATTTTTAATTATAGGACTTTCTCTGTAAGTGTGTTTAACATGTTTACTTCGTATGAAGCAGTATATCATCATTTTGTCTCCAACTCCATGCATTAAACAATATAATTTTATAAATCTATGCATCAAACAATATAGTTTTATACATCCATGCATTAAACAATGTAATTTTATAGCTCCATGTATCAAACAATGTAATTTAACTTGTTTTTAAATCATGAAGATAGTTTCCCTTTACCTTCATGTTTTAAACAATGTAATTATGGGCAAACTTATTGCCATTTGGCAAATGATAATTAGGTTCGTTTTTCATGCAATGTTCTTATGTATCTAAGCATCATATACACAGGTGCTCAAAATTATCTTTACATGCACAAAAACACTAATTTCTCAACAATTATTCAATGTAATTAAATCATTTTGTTTTGGGGAGTGTTGCATAGCAGGATACCATATAAATACAAACTGAAAAATTGAATATGAGTCCATACGATACAAAACTATAATTATGAAACAGTTTCCCAGTTTCATCAGTGTCTGCCCATCCCCTAAACGGCCGATAGCTCGTCACCCCAAAAATTCTTTCCAAATTATAGTTTGGAGCCATAAAACACTTTTTTGAGTTGATAAACACCAAAATGAAATTCTGAATTGCAGAAGTTCGCAGAGAAACATTCTTCGTGCTCAGCTCATGCGCCGCTTATGTTTAGGTATGTGAGGATCATTTTGGACACCAATATATGTATATATACATATATCATATCTATTCAAATTTGCATCTTTTCATTAAATTTTTGTCATTTTAATATTTTGGGTCTTCAGAATTTACCATACCTTTGACACACGTGCTTAGATTGTATGTATTATTCTTATAAACTGTCAATTTAATTCCCATGTTTTATTACTTATATCACCTTTTAGTATAAAATTAAGTTAAATTTTAATTCTTTGGTATCATTGTTTTCCTTTTGTTAGATATTATATTTCAAATCTTCTTTGACTATATCATTTAACTTAACATGTCATTTAAAATGTTATTGAACTAGGTCAGGCATGCACAACCTTTTCTAGACAGTGGGCCACAAAAATTAAAAGTATCTTACCAAGGACCAATGGTGGAACCAGAGAGGTGTGCACTCTCCCCCCCCCCCCCCTCCCTGGAGAATAATAAATTTACACAAAACAAAAGTTTTACAGCAAAATAAAATTAGTTGAAATATTTGGTTAATTTAATAAAAAAAATTCTACATCTCTCTTTGCCAGGAACCAATCCAATTAATGTGATGGCTGAGATTGAATTTTTGATATTTGGTTTGATAGTTGTAGTAGCAATGCAAGTATAGTATATATATTTTTTTGTTTTTACTTTAAAAAAATTGTGATTTTTGCCAGCGTAATGGTGGGCTAATTTGATGACCCTCTCATGTCCAGCATCTCATGTCAGATATCTCATGTCCAGCACATATTGCAACTACATTAAATTCTATCCCACGCCACTAATATTAACAAGTCTGCAGACGTTTCCTCGATCATACCATATATGGTCACTAAATTTAACCCTATGTAAACGTTCTCATTGAAATTTCATTCCCAATCACATTTCTAAAGCCTAAACCCCTAAGATAGCAGTCACATGCCTCATATCCTCCCTCCACCTCTGATGAAAATGTATTTTGCACTTTTGAAGAACTACACAGATGGCACACAGATTTGGTGAGAGCTGGTCGACTATCAGGAGTCGCCCAGAACATGTAATTATCTTTATTCCTAGTAGCATCGAATAAAATAAATTTTTATAACTTAAATTGTATCTTTCTTGGACTATTTAAGTCAAATATTACATATATATATATATATATATATATATATATATATATATATATATATATATATATATATATATATACAGGGTGTCCCAAAAAGATTGAAACATTCTTTAATTCTTTACCTGTTGGAGATAATTGGGCAATGTAAATTACAAAAATGTTGAAAGTAAGGTAGGAAATAAGACTACGTTAAGGAAATAGTCCTCCCATTAATTTTTAAAAAGTTACATTTTTTAATTTTTATACAACCCCCTTAGACAAATTTGATCAATTAGAAAATTTTTACTTTTAATGCAACAAGATCATTAAAAAAACCCCGCATATAATATATATATATATATATATATATATATATATTTTATTATATATATATATATAATAAAATATATATATATATATAATATAATATATATATATATATATATATATATATATATAACATTAGCAAAAGAGTGTTCAGTATTTAAATTTGAATGTTTAACTAAGTATTTTAGGGTACAATTATGCAATGTTTTGGGAAGCCCTGGACACGGACCTTCTATGCTTAGGCTTTAATCAGACCCTGATTATAAGTGGGCACTACTGTACTTTGATTATGACTGACTGCCCTTTACATCGAAAGATCCCCTTTACGTGGTAAGGAACATAGTTGCTTGTAAAACTTGGGAGTTTTTAAAAACATCAGCAGTGTGTGTCAGATCTCAGGTCAGCCATAATAAAATAATCAGTCAAATAATAAAATTTATATTTGCGAATTGTAAAATATTTTTATACGATATTTAATTGGTTTGTCTATGCATTTTTTAACTACAACAATTTACACCTACTCTTTTGCAAATGCATAAATTTTGACATAAATTTTAATTGCTGTCTCTTCCTCAGTTATGAATATTTTGATGGTGTTGTAAGGAGTTTAATGAAGTTTTTTATGTAACTTGTTTATTTAAGTATTCTGCAGAAAAAAAAAAATTAATTGGAGCATTGCTCTATTCGACTTTCTCACACCAGAATCCAGTTTTAAGTAGCCTATGATTTTTACTTTATTTTTATTTATTTATTTATTTATTTTTTTTTTGCAAATTTTGCAAATTTTCCAAAAAAGTAATTTGAAAAATCTGTGTTGTTGTTCCAAATGATCACAATTGTATCATGTAATCCTTCATGTTTTAAGGGGGGGGGGGGGGGTTACCCTTCACTTAACTTGAAAAATTTTTTGACTGATATCATACTTGAAATTGTACCCCAGGATGGGGGTGGGTCAAAGGTGCAAAAGTGTCCAAGTTGCCTATCATGAACACAGAATTTATATTGTGGCTACTTTTCATTACAATGATTGAAATTTGAGTTTTGTGATCATTAAACCAGAAATAACCCCTTTTATGTATAATTATGTTAAAATTTGTCTAATGCTGCCATGTTTAGAAAATATAGTAATTTTAGATTTTTCATTAATAAAGCTCTATATAAAGAGTTTCATAAGAAACTCTTTATATGGGGTCCATTGATATTTGTGGCAACAATTGCATACTCAAATCGGCCACATACAGATGGATATCACTCTAAAAATAGTTAAAACATGTTCGGGAGGTCCTAAAACATATATTGGTAGTCAAAAATGTTTGTGAAAACAATACTTTCTCACATATTCTGTAGTATGAGAAAGTAAAATTGGAGTAATAGTTTTCAGTTGGTAAAATATGAATAATGGTCCACAGGGATATTATTGACCAAGGAACAAAAAGGTATAAAAAAAATAAGCATATCTACACTATTACATTGGGCCCTGTGCATCTGTCCTAGAATATATAAAGTGAATACTAGGTCTACAAAGTATAGGTTAGTCTAATATTGAAGATAGGGATCATGGAAAGAAAGTTAGCAAAGGAAAATTAAAAAAATAATAATAATGATAATTGATTTTAATATAATTAAAAAAAGTTACCCCAAACCTGTAAAAATTACCTTGGTTTCCAGCAATTTAAAACAGGAATATTCACCATACATGCAAAGACGCAATGGGAAGTGGAGATCTTGGAATGAAACATATCAAAGATAAAAATAAATATTGGCAGTGGCTCTAGAGCAATAGAGCCGAAAGGATTTTGTGTGAATAGCATCTTACTTTGTCTTCCTTCATAGCTTCTTGTCCGTCTTTCATTACTTACATTATCTTGCTCAACTGTTCTTCAAACATTTGTTGGAAACACCATAACTGCTTGTTAAGTTTCCAAATATCCCACTTCTAATGCCAAACTGTTATGACATATCCTCTGGAATCGAGGGTGTACTTTCAGTATACAAGAATGAGTTCAAATTTCTGGATAACTAATACTTTTGTTGAAAGGCACTAAAAAGTGTAAAGAGGAACAAAACACAGCGAATAGCTCAATAACTTTCTTAAAAGATCACTAAACTGTTAGATACAATAAAACAGCAATTAGATACTCAGCTAATTCACAAAATAGCAAATGCTATTCTCAAAACACTGACATATCTCACAATTTAATTTAGCTTGTATCACGCTACTTCCAACTGAGTGATAACTCCTTTACATACTCTCCATAGAGACTTCTAGAAAGATTCCATAAAGACTTTTTGATATTTCGAGAAAGTATATATTCGAAAACTTGCCATGTTGGCAATAAATCACCAGATCTTGCAACCCTGACAGGAAAGGTCAAAGTATGGCAGCCCTTCAGTACAATAGACCTCTGGTCGCTGTGCTAGGCTCTCTTTGAGCCACCCACCTCTAAGTCATAAGTCATGACAACCCTTCTTTCATATAATAGAAATCGTTGCATGTAAAGGTTGTTTTACCTTGGACATTAGTAAAGTGCAGTGAAATGTTTTGCATATTCATAACATTATGTATTTTTTTCATTTTAATATATTCTGTTTAATATAGTCATAATATTCTTTGCCATGCACCCACTATCTCTTTTAAGAACTGACATCAACAGTGCTTAACACTTAGTTATGCCCCTAGAGACTGATCTGTTAAAATCAGGACCATGTTTGTGTTGGATTTAAAATTATTTTGCTACTGGGAAGAGTGAACACCTCAATTCTCCGCTAATTACTCCCCTGTTCTTATATTTTGGCATATGTGTATAATTTTTTCTTGAATTCTTAGGTTTGATGATGTTCGTGAAATTTTTGATGGCCATGTGGATGATATCGTTGGGTATGTGAGCACTTTTTCTGGGTTCCAGAACTTTAAAAGGCAGGAAGAAAAGCGAGCTACAGAATTTTTAGCAGACTTTGATCGAAGGTAAAATTGAACTGCTATATATTAACCTATTTTGGAACGATATTGTTGTCGCAATATTAAATTATGATTTGTACGTTTTATTTTTGTGTTTTGAGGAACTTCCAGATTTTGAGGTCTTTCAAATTCATTTTTAACACTTTTACGACATAGTTGAAGAGTGTTTTGTTTGTGACTTCGTTCATTCTGTTTGTCTGTCCGTTAGCATGATAACTGTCATAAAAATGACTTTATCAAAATGAAATTTTAGTATATTTTCCAGACGGTCTGTGGGACCTATGGGAATATAAATGAATAATATCACCCAATTAGTTTTGGATTAAACCCGGGTTGAAAAAATTAAATGCATTGAACCTGATGGGACCTAATTTTTCAAACATTTTTTAAGCGAATTTAAAAATCACAAATTGCTTTGAAAGTTTTAAGCAATATTCAAATTATCCCATAATATAAATAAAAAAAAAGAAATTCAGCAAAATATATTCAGAAGTTTTTTAAATAAAAATTTAAATAATAATTACACCCTTTATATGAAGAAATCATGTGACCATTATATGAAGAGATCACGTGGCCCACTTCAAAATAAAATAGGGCATCCATCTTGTGTCAAAATCATGATTTTTAAAGTTTTTTCTAATTCATATTTAGTGTTGCATTCGTCCTAAAACAGCTTTATTTTTGCTTAAATTCTGTGCATCTGTATACTGAAACAACGCAATTACAATATATTTGAGTTTAAATGATCATCAAACTTTAGTTATTTCAACAATGAAGCCTAATTTTCACTTATAGAGAACATAAACACCAAAAGATGCAGAATGAGTTGTATAAGAATTGCTGCATTTCTTTAATGCAAAATGGCTCATGGAGTCTGCAATAGCTCATCGAGTCTACATTTAGCTCATGGAGTCTGCAATATAGCTGATATGAATGAAACATTCATTGATTTTATATAGAGAAGCGAACGTTTTTCAATGAAGTTTTAAGCATAGAGTTAAATTACTTGTACCTCCATGGTTTTAAGTTTTTAAATAAAATGAATTATTATAGTATTGTGATGAATAAAAGGAATGAAAAAAGATGAAATGCTGCTTTTATATTGAGAGACAGGCAAATTATATTTCGATGACGTCATTTGAATAAAGTTAATTTGTTTTCTATGAAGCTTTGAAATATAATAAATTATTGTAGTATTATGATAATTTAAAAAATATTACCGAGAAATGTATCACATCTTAGAAATGTTTAAACCAGGCAATTTATATTTCAATGCCGTCATTTGAATAAAGTTCTTTTTTTTTTTTATGAAGTTTTAAGTTTTCAAATATAATAAATTAATGTAGTATTGTGATAATTTTTAAAATATTACCGAGGAATACATCGCATTTTAGAGATGTTTAAATAAAATTGCATTGAAGTTGGAAGGTGTTTCATAATCAATGCTGTATACGTGATTGATCTTTCTTGTTTTAAATTAATAAAATTGCCATTTTAAATTAATAAATTTAATAAACATTACTTCAATTACATATGATATTTATACATTTGAAACAAAATTTATTTTATGGCTGATTTATTGAAATGTGGGGATAATAATTGAATCATACATGGTATTCTGGGTAAATGGAAAGAACTATCTATAAACCAGACATTTGGGGTCCCCATACAACATTTTCCAGGGTGTGTGTTCTAGGTAAAACTTACAGCATTGACTAGCTTCAATTCAAATATTTTTTCTCGGAACTTTAATATGTTCGTGGGATGGAGTGATACCTCCTTCACAGCACCACTGACTAGTTTGAAACCTGTCTTTGTGGTCTTGGGGGAAAAGCACCCTTCTTGCCCTCTTCTATGGGCATCCATGTCTGTAATCAGGGAGTACCAGTGCAATGTTAAATTTTGCCAGGGAGCACCAGCACTTTGTATTCATTTCTTTCAGAGACCAACTGATGAGAACTTTTTTAGCTTTTTTATATTGGAAGTTTTTATTTAAACAAAAAACTGGTGGCCATTTAACACAATGAGCTTTAATTATGGATTAAATTCTTATTTTTATAATAAGTTCTGGTAATTGAAATGCTTAACCCCTTAACTGGCATTCCCGAGTGGTACTCGGGAAGTAGGCATCGCCGAATTTTGGCAATCCCGAGTTCAGCTCAGGCAAGGCATTTTATTTGCTGTAAAAATGGCAAGAACGAGCTCAGCTCGTTTATACACCACTGATTTTCATTTCTAATGGATGCCAATAGCTGTCTTATTTTATTTTTAAATTCTAGCGTCATTTTCAACGCGTCTGTTTTCATCTTTGTCACAGTGATTTTGATTGTTATATGATGGCTTCCACAAGTAAAAGAAAATGTTTTGCTGATTACAATATGCATATGTCTGACTCGGAAAGTGATGATACTATAATAGAAAGTGATTTATCCAATGATGAATATTTCTCTGGTGGTTCTGTCAGTTCTGACAGCTATGTAAGTAGTGGAGAAGAATCAGATGATGTTACTTTTGCAAATATTCGTACATGAACAATAATTAACAATGATAATTTACCACTGGCACCCCCAAGGTTTCCATTTATTGGAACACCAAGTGTAAGGGCTAATTTACAAAATGAATCTTCAACTAAAAGATTTTTCTTCGTAATTATTGGTAGTGTTGTAATTTGTAATTGAGTTTGTAATTTGCACACCTTCAAGGATTTTCTTTGCAAATATTAGTAATACTGTAATCTATAATTTGTAATCTGTAGTTCGTGATGTGTAATTCGTGATCTGTAATAAACTTGTAGGTAATCTGTAATTAATTTCTATGTGTACAGAATATAAAATAAAGAAAGCATTATAAATCAAGTTGCGCTAAAATAACCTGCCAAATTAGGTACACAATAATCAAAAATACGCACTAGTTAAGGGGTTAAAATATGTCAAATGTTCTCGATTGTACCATACATAAATCTAACTTATATACAATGTGATAAAAAAATTCTGTACATTAAATTTTAAAATCCTTAAATATACTTAGAAATTGAAGTAGTAGAATTTTTTATTCGGTTAGATGGCACTCAAATACCCTAAAAAATATATCACAAATATCATCTGCTCTGTACAGCATCAGACAGACAATCATTACAGACCTCTTTCTTATTGAATAAAGAACATTATATTTTCCCGGCGTGAAATCACTTTTATTTTAGAGCAATATTTCTTGAGTCATTCTTTATGATAGTGTCATTGAAGAGTTCAGTTAAGAACTTCAACTGAGTCTCTATTTCAGATAGTTTATCATGAGTTAAAATGGGAGGCCTGCCTGTTCTCATTTTGTCTGCATCAGATCCAGTTTCTCCAAAACACTTTTCTAACATCTTAATTGTTGAATTTTTATATGGTTTAAAGCATAAGTATTTATATTGAAACTCTTCAATGGCAGTCTCATAAGAATGAGTAAAGAAATATTGCTCTAAAACAAAAATTATTTCATTCTTGGAAAACACCATAGTCTTTGATTGATAAAAATGAGATCTGAAATGATCATCTGACATATTAAAAACAACAGATTATATTTCTGAAATATTTTGCCTCCTGTTTGTCAACCCCTGTAACTCACATTGCAAGTCAGGGGGCGCTGCCTCTACTCACTTGTGTATAAAGATTTGACGATGGTTTTGGGTTCGCCCCATGTCAACTGGCACTCATTAATCCCTGGGACTCGCTTCGTGAACTCTTTCAATCCAGCTGGCACACACGACCAGCCTTGTGCCCCCAAACTGCCCATTAAATCTTTGCCCATTATATTTTGGCCCATACTGAAGAAAAATGTCCACTTCAAAAGTGCATAAAATAGAGTAATCCATAAACTAAATTGAAATGTAAATATAAAAGCTCCTTCTTGAAAAAATTCAATTATGTAGATACATGCCTGCAAAAAATGTGTGGTTTTGTTATCGCTAGTCTATCCAGGGTGCAATGTAGCAGTTTAAATACTCTTCCTTTGATTTTGACATTAAATATATCTTAAACTAAAGTTTAAATTGAAAAATAGTTTATTTCAATGACTTTCTGTAAATTTTCTCTACAAATATACCAAATTTCGTGTTTTTGTATTTTTTTCAGTGCGAAACAGAGAAACTCCAAGGATGCAGAATTTGCTCAACAATGGCAGTGGCATAACTTACTTTTTTTTTTCTTTCTTTTGAGATAGAGAGTTTTTGACTAGTGCCACCCAATTGAAAAAAATTTCTACCATTTCAATATCTTAGTACATTCCATGATTTTAAAATAGGATACATGTGACATTTCAATTACCCTATATTTATACATCTTTACTACGTGTTTTAATAAATCTTTTATTTTTCTGATCTTCTCCATTTCAGAATGAAGGAAATCATTGTAGAAGCCAAGTTGAATGTGGAAGGTACGCTGAAACTGTACAGAGATTTCTTTCTCGCCATTTGCAGGAAAATTGACTGATTGGACGAAACTTTCTTCTAATTCCAGTGAACACCAACATTTTGTTATAACAATCGATTTTATTTTTGATATATTGAATTATGTAATATAAAATGAATTTCTTTAATATTAATTGTTGTTTCAAATGGTTCATTGTTATTATTTCTGTCATTTGAATCCATTTTCTGTGGGTGTTACAATGTGAAAGTACCACAGTCATTGACTATCAGATTTAGTAATGAACATTTAACCGGAATTGTTCTTTAAAATAGGGTTAATTTTATACATGGTTTGGGGTCACCCATATAAATTGTGGATTTTCCCATACAAAAATCTATCATGGGTTAATTTCCATACTTTATTTTCCCTTCTTGTAAATATTTCATATCCTCCTCTCCATAAATAAAAAACAGCAGACGGTGGGTCCCCCTGGTGCCCAGGGTCATAGCCAGGCAGGGGCCAGAGGGGGCTAAGCCTCCCTCCCCAAGAGGTATACTCAGACCCCCTGATAAAAATATTACATTTTCAGTAGTGATATGAAATTTCATCCAAATTTTCATAGAAATTGCTTTATGACACTTTTTTTTATAAATTTCTTCATTTTAAAGATTTTTTAATTTAGCTAAATTTGTGGTTATACAGATGATCAATTTATTTACATATTTAATTTAAAAATATTTAAAATTTTTAATAATTATGATAATAGTATTTAGGATACTTTTGTATTATTGCGGCGTTCACTGTTATGCATTATAGAGTCAAAATCAGCTAATAACTATTTAAGAGTCAATAAGTGCTAACTTGTACAGGGTACGGCATAAGAACTCCCCGATTTGGGAAGCTAATAGAAACTAAACGAAACAAGGTAGAAAAAAAATATTTTTATACCTGAGTAGTACACATAATGCAGTTTGAAGTTTTAAGTTGCAAGTTTTAAAAATTACATCACTTAAGTGGTGTCCTCCATTGGCGATACATTGATTGAGCCTTTCCCGGTAGCTTTCCATGGCCCTGCGGGTCATTTCAGGCGGAATGGCAGCAATTTCCTGAGTGATTGCCGCCTTGAGAGCTTCCAAAGTTTGGGGACGATGTTGGTATACCTTGGCTTTGAGGTGGCTCTAGAGAAAAAAATTGCACAAGTTCAAATCTGGCGAGCACGGCGGCCACCCAATGTCACCACGCAAGGAGATGACACGAGGCTCTCACAGAGGCCACTTTTTCTGGGCCTGTTGTGGTCTGAGGTCAGCCTGGAGATTTCCTTTTTAATGCAGAGCTTTTTTTCTGAAGTTAGACACCCAATTGTGAATTGTTTTTTCAGGAACGGGATCACGCCGACTGAGCTCAACGCTGACAACGCTCGATGCGTCGTTATTGGCAAACCGCCATTTTGAATGAACTCTTTGACAACAAAAGCACGGTGCTCTTCCGCCCAAGCCATAGCGTGAACTGAAAACGGCATAAACGTAGTTGTCTAACGACACACTCCCCACTGTTCTACCCCTAGCGGCGTAGTTCCCAAATCGGGGAGTTCTTTCTGCTGCAACCTGTATTTGCTATCTGAAATTTTCTTTGATTAACAGCTTTGGTACTAGTTAATGCTTATATTAAAATCAATTTTAACTATTATATATTAATATAGATGTGTAGTAGCTATATGGATTTTTCTAATCAACTCTTAGCTTAAAAATAAATATGCAATTGATTATTTGTTAATAATTTATATGGATTGAAATAGTATATAATAATAACTATTATGGTTTAGGAATTCTAATGATTTAACAGTCAGTTTAGTGAGTCCCTTCTTTAAGACTGTTGAGCTCCCCCCCCCCCCCTTGAATTTCAATCCAACCCCTCTTGAATTTCATTTCTGGCTACGGCCCTGCTGGTGCCACCACTTGAGTAGTATCCATTGAACCTGAAAATTTAAATTTTTGCAGTAGCAAATGGCCAGTAGATAGTTGTAGTGCAGTGGCCGCTCTATCATAGATTTTTTGTAATATCAATAAGTGTGGTTATATATATATGAAAGATGAGAATTGGAGCAGAAAGAGACACAGAGTTGGTAATTTCTGGGCAGTTTTTTGATTAAAACAGAGTGTGTGTGTGTGTGGGGTGTGGGGGATAAGAAGTGATAGACATTTAGTTATTTCATTTAATCGCTAAATTGTTTTGTTTAATCGACCTGCGGTGAATACTTTTTTCAGGTCTAGTATCCATCCCCTTTATTTGGGGCCCTGGCTGGTTAACTGCAAATAGTAATAGATCCTATGCACATAAAAGAAAAATAAAAAAAATCTAATGTGGACAGCACATGAATTTCGTTACAGACGCTAAACTAAGTAGTTATGTCCCTTGAGGGTTATCCTGATGCTGATTAAATATTAGCATGATTCCAAAAAATGTAACTGATCCTTTATTGTGAAATGGCCCACAAAAATCAGGAAAATGTAAAATAAATGACTAAAATTGCTGAAATATATTAATTATATACTTGTTCTTCATGCACTTTTTGACAATAAAGCGAATAAGACTGACTCTAGGATGAATCCGTCTTGAGATATTTTATTATTATTTTTTTTTAATTTTGAGGAAATAAAGATGTAATAAAATGCATTAAGTTGCTAAATGAAATGAAGATGTATTAAAAATGCTAATGGGATATAATATCAGAAAAGTATCCATGTTATTTTCTGCAATTAAACTCAATTTAGTTCATCAGGAAATTAAAAATAAGAAAATGAATTTAAGCTATTGTGTGCTGCTCACATTAGATTTTTACAGATATCCAAGAGTTTGAGAATGAAATATGCCACATTTAATTAGAACTTGACCCAGTTTTTATTACAGTAATGATGATCAAGTGAACTGTAGGTAGTCAAAAATTGCTTTTCCACAGGGCCTGACTTACAGGTGATTGTGTTCAGTTCAGGGCCTAGTGATTATATGGTGTTCCAGTCATTGACCCCTATTATAGTGCCTATGGCCACGTATAAATATTAGCAAATCCCAACCAAAACTGATGTACAAACTGATATAAGTCTGTTACAATATTAAAAAAAAGTTTCAAAATACTCGATACAAAATTAAAACTATATATTTCCTGCTTACTGCAGTAAAGTTACCATAATTGAAACCTTCCTTTCATAGATGCTATTTTCATAAGCAAATCAGAAGCAGTCATCCTACATCAGCTACAACCTCCAATACTGACATATCTTCACTAAGCTTAAAACTAAATGAAAAGGCAACAGGGTTATCTTTCATTGTCAACAATGGTGACATAACCACTCAATGTGATTGTTAGTGAGTGTTTGATAACACTTTATACATTTTGTCTTATGTATGAGTTTCCAGTTCTTGTCAATTTTTTACAGTAGAATTACCATACATGGCTTATGCTTGAATACGTAAGGTACTTTTGATGGCCCTTAATTGAATTTATAAAATTAAGAAGCTTCTCTCTCAATACTTTAAAAAGACCATGTAATAATCTGATTACAAAAACTGTTTTGGAATAATTTTTAGTGCAGCAGCATTTTTAATAAATTGAAGCAGTTTGTAGCAAACATTACAATAGGTTGAAAACCCAGGCCGTCCGGCTCGTCAACAAGGACTTGAGCATCCATTTGGACGGCCGGACATTACAATAGGTAGTAGAACACACGTTTTTGTTAAGTTTTTTATTTGAATAATTTATAGAAAATATTTTTTTTTTAATTGGAACAGTTTATACCACTTAATACAACAATCATGTATATTTAAAGTAACAGAGTTTTAAAATCAAATTAATAGAACTTAGGTAAAAACATTTAAAGAGTTAAATTTTATTAATAACTTTCTTTTAAAAATATAAAGTAATAAAAACTTAGTAAAAACTTAACATGAATTCATATTATCCCTTTTCTTTTAAAAAATTTTGTATGTTTTACTTTTCTTTTGCACGGGTTTTAGCTCATTTAAATAGGGTCCATTTTTTTTTTCTTGATACAAACACTAATTACATTTAAATTTATTTTCATGAATGACACGTATTTGTACAATAGCAGTTAAATTTTGTGTACTAATGGTGCAGTTTGACACAGCAATCACATTACTGGCCATGGGAACCCTGCAAAAAGAATGTTAAATAACCACAAAGCAAACTAATTGTCAGCCACTAAATTAGAAGTTACAATCAATAGTGACTTAGAATACATAATACAAGAAAAAAGAAATATATTTAATGAAGAAACTAAGGACCCATAGCCTTAGAACTTTAGTCTTAGTTACATTCACATTATTTTAGCATGTATTATAGAAAAAACCACTTACAAGACATAGGGCATGTTGATAAGCAGTAAATAAATAAGTTTTGAAGTTATTTATACATTTTTAAATCATTTTGCAAAGAGAAAAGGGTTACTACATTTTTAATATACATCAACTTTAACATAAATTAACTGTACATGTATGCAACATTTATATTAATGATCAGCTGATTAGCCGATTTTGGTCACTATTTAGCTAAAACTATACAACAAAATGCATAATTTCAGTTGCAGACTTTCTTGCATTGGTCCTAATATTGATTATATAATATTAGTTGAATTTGTATATCCATAAAGATGCATCTATTAATCAATAAACAGGTGCACTGTTTTTTTTAACCAAGAAGTCTGTAGTTTTAATATACATATATATTGTAATTTGAATTTATATTTTAAAATTTCAAAGACTAACTACTACATGGTAGATACAATAAACAACATAAATAAGTAAACTTGTATATATGCAGCAGAATGTTACTATGTGTCAATAATTAAACAGTAATTTATAGAAATAGAAGCTTTTTTTTAATTACTTTTTATTTGTATATATATATATATATATATATATATAATATATATACATACATATTGGGCATGTGTATATATATATATATATATAATTTTTTTCATATGTGTGTGTACAAAGTGGTATACAAATGAATTCTATGTGTCAAGTCATTCACATGTTGTAGATGGAACAATGTTGGAACAAAAACTCAGAAATTTATAAGTTTTTAGAGCTAAATTCCTAGATTTTAAATTTTCCTCATAGATAAAGTCTCGCTAATATGCAGAATTTCTACTGCTTCAGTTTGGGCTATGCATTTCATTTTTTTAGCCAATCTGCCAGTCTCACTGAGCTGTAGGATGTAGATAATAGTTCACAATAAATCGTGGACTGGAAATGATGAAATATTTTTTTAATGTACACCAGTTTTTTTAAAGTTTAGTAGAGGAGTGGATGTTAATATTTTGGTAATTTCAACTGCACAGTGTTAAGTATAAATGGTGTAAATGAAAGAAAATATCTAATCCAATTTCAGATGCTACACATTTCAGTACACTTTTATTGAAAAATGAAACAAAAGGAATAAAAGCAAAACAACAATCAATGAAAAAAAAAATACAATTGACACAAATCAGCAAAAAAAAAAAAAAAAAGAAGAATTACAAAGCAGCAATCAATACAATAATTGATATCAATACAAAACAGCAATAAATACAATCAATAAAAATTAGTAATAAATACAATCGATGAAAATGAACCCATAAATGCAAAACCCCAATAAATAAAGCAGGAATAAATGCAAAACATGCAAGAACAACAAAATATAAAAACAAGTGTAAAATTAATTTTCTACCATAGACTATGTCATATATTTATTTCGTTTCTCATTTAAAAAAAATCATTTTTGCTTCAACTGTACGCTGTTACTTTCCAGCATTAGAAATTATTATTTTCATTACTCATATTATCAACTAATAAAGTTTGGTTAAAATTAAGATTTCATCAGGCTTTTTAAAAAACTAATATCTAGCCTAATTTACAGAGATCAGCCAGACTGTCATAAAAAGCTAACAGACATCACTTGAATGCATGCAGTTCTCTTTAAAATACAAATAAATAACAGCCAAGAGAAGAGATACAGTGTCTACAGTAACATCTGTATATGTCAAATATTGCTTAATTTGGGTGATCACATAACATTAATTTTTTTTTAAATAAATGAATTACGACCATAATATGTATTTCAGCCTATTTCAGAATTTATTCGTATTTTAACCAATTTTGGAAACAGGCTTTTAACACCATTGTATTGTGAAATTATTAGAATATAGTTGAATATTCTACTTTTAATGGATTTACAAGGGTGTAAATTTCAGCTTTTAAACCCAAACACCCAATTGCGGCTTCGTTCGAAATCAGAAACAGACTTTTCTTAGTTTTCGACACATGATGAGGAAATAGTCCCTTTGGTATTTCAAAGGAGTTACGTCTGCCTTGGAATTCGTGCCCAGCACTTCCATTACCCTGAAATGAAAGTAAATGTAATCTTCATAGTATAAATTGGAGCAATGGCGAATTGATCAGTTTCGGGGTGGGAGAGCTATGCTAAACCCAAATAGGGGACCTTTATGACGTCATAAATCGTAGGTTAATTATTTAGGGGAGACGTCGTATAGGTCATGTAATTCAGTGACGTCATCAACAGACTTGTATTAAAATATAGGGCAACATTTTGTTTTTTAAACATCCAGATGTTTGCTACTTTGCTGTTTTTTCCCCTTCCAAAATATTTATATCAAAGTTAAAGACATAGTTGGGTCAACTTTTAAGACATATTTAATAATACAAATAGTCACTTGAAATTAAGGGACAGGATTTATGTACAATTCATCACGCCCCCCCCCCCCTCCCTATGCAGTATTCCCCACTTCAGTATTGTCTCTCTTCTCTATGCAAAGTTTCCCACTTTCAGCATTGCACATTTCCTGCTTTAGCATTGCCTCCTTCTCTCTACGAGGACCGCCGTCACAGAAAAGTTGACAAAAGCTTGTCGCAGCGCAGCGGTCTCAGATGCAGCATTTTCCACTTCATCATTATCCTCCTCTTCCTTATTTAGCATTTGCCACTTCAATTTGCTAAATCAATGAACGTGTTTTTACTGCAATAAAATGTGCACACTCTATTTAGATGACATTGACTAAATTGGAAATTTGTAAGGAATAGATATATATTTCCTCATCTTATGTATCACTCGAACCTTTTATATGAAAAAATATCCAGCTGTATCTCTGTTGGGCTTCTCTCTGAGATCTGGATATTTTCAGGTTTATTGGTCTGCATGTAGTGGGCGTCCACGAACTTGGGGTGCAGAGGCTGTATTATGTGCTGTATTTTCGGTTTTATCAGTTCCAATTTAGTATTCTACGTGTCTATCGTTAGTCTTGAATCTTCTATATAATAAAAGGCAATGTCTGTGTGTCTGTCTGTCTGTCTGTGTGTCTGTCTTATACACTATACGTTTCGCGACCGCGCGTCGGAGAGCTACGAAATTTGGCAATCGGAGACCCGGGGGGGAGGGAAGGGGACACGTGAAAACCGATTTTTAAAATTGTAATTATTTTTTTATTTATTTAATGTTTTATGCGATTTCGACCGTTTTTTGCCCTTTTTTCTCCACGATCCAGACATCGTAGAAAAAAACAAATTACACCATCGGAAAGAGCAGAGAATTTCGAGTAAAAATATATCAATTTCAAATCTGAATTTCGATTTCTAATATTTTTTAAAGATTTTAAAACAAAAGTCACTTTTTGCTCAAGAAAACGATTTTTGGTTTTTAAATTCTCGCATCGTGAAAAGTACTCATAATTTCGACTAATAATTTACATTTTCAGAAAGGTCAAACATCTGGCATTCTTACAAGTCCAATCTGGTCCAGAAATAATGAAAATTGCCTTCAGGATGGCAATTTTAAAGACGCCATGATTTTAAATTTGTCGGCTACCGGCTCAGTTCCTCAAGGCATTTTCCCCCCATCCGCATTAGTTTCTTCCCCGTCTCCATGGAGACCGCGCTTTCGGTTTTAACTGAATTACGAGCATAAGTGTTGTATACATCGGGCGAAATTATTATATTTATATGATATTTTAAATGGATATTTTTAAATGGATATTTTAAATAATTTAAATGATTGAATTATGGTGGTTTGAATTGTGGTGATGTATTTGAAATTATTATATTTATGGATTGGTGGAACGATATGGTTGATTTTTTTATTTTAAATGGATATTTTAATTTATGGATATTTTAATTTATAGATATTTTAAATGGATATTTTAATTTTATGGCTATTTTAAATGATGGAACGATGGAACGAGGATGGTGGAATTAAGAGCCTAGCATATGGTCGTTATAAATTTAAATTAGCGCGGGAAGTTAGCGCGCGAGAATTGCACTCGGTAGGCCTGGGTTCGATTCCCGCCACTGATGCGGAGTACGATCACCTTAAACATATGGGTCGATAATTCCTTCCGAGAGGTTGGTGGCAGGGAAAGGAGGGTACGGTCTCTGTGGATGCCTCCCCCACTGGGTCCTGGTCCAAATTGGGTGAATAAAAAGAAAGTTATGGAGATTGTCGCGGAGGGCGCGGTAGCCCAGTGGTTAGCGTGCGGGAATTTCACTCGGTAGGCCCGGGTTCGATTCCCTCCACTGACAAAACTGCTGCCGTGTTCACGCGGAGTACGATCACGTTAAACATGTGGGTCCGTAAGTCCTTCCGAGAGGTTGGTGGTAGAGGAAGGAGGGTACGCACCCTGTGGATGACTTTCCCACTGGGTTCCGGTCTAAATTGGGTGAATAAAAAGAAGGTTATGGAGATTGTCGCGGAGGGCGCGGTAGCCCAGTGGTTGGCGCGCGGGAATTGCACTCGGTAGGCTAGGGTTCGATTGCCGCCACTGCCAAAACTGCTGCCATTTTCACGCGGAGTACGATCACGTTAAACATGTGGATCCGTAAGTCCTTCCGAGAGGTTGTTGGTAGAGGAAGGAGGGTACGGACCCTGTGGATGCCTCCCCTACTGGGTTCCGGTCTAAATTGGGTGAATAAAAAGAAGGTTATGGAGATTGTCGCGGAGGGCGCGGTAGCCCAGTGGTTAGCGCGCGGGATTTGCACTAGGTAGGTCCGGGTTCGATTCCCGCCACTGCCAAAACTGCCGCCGTGTTCAGGCGGAGTACGATCACGTTAAACATGCGGGACCGTAAGTCCTTCCGAGAGGTTGGTGGTAGGGGAAGGAGGGTACGGTCCCTGTGGATGCCTCCCCCACTGAGTTCCTGTCTAAATTGGGTGGCACTTCCTGGTAGGTCGTTCCTTCTGGTAGGTCGCGCCAGCGAGTGTGCCACGGTTAGAATTTGCCACGGTCAGAATTTTCAAGGGTAGCGAACAGGCTGGTCGCCAAAGGCGGCTAGTGTTAGAATAAGTTTCTGTTAAAAAAAGAAGTGACCGCTGGCTTTGTTCAGTAGGATTGAAAATCTGCTGAACACAGGGGTTGCGATGGTCGCACAGATAAACAAGAGAGATCAACACGATCGAGAAGTCGGTCACATTCAATTTTAAAATCAAATAATGTACCGAGAATTTAAAATAATAGAATTTTTTTTTTCGGTTAGGTGGCACTGATATACCCTCAGAAATATCGCCTGCTCTTTTTATTACATCAGATGATCATTACACACCTCTTTTTCATCAATCAAAGAACATGACATTTTTACCATAGTGAAAGATTTTTCTTTTTTTTTTAAGAGTAATATTTCTCCAGCTATTCTTACAAGAGTGTCATCAAAGCGTTTCAGAAGAATCAGCAAAATAACACAGTTTCTATTTTAGGTAGTTTATCATCTTGAGTTAAAATGGAATACATGTCAGTTATTTTGCCTGCAACAAATCTTGTTTTACAATAACACATTTCTAACCTCGTAATTATTGAATTGTTAAGAGTTTATAGTCTTGTTTTTCTTTCTGAAACTCTTCATCGACACTCTTATAGGAATAGCCAATATTACTTTCAAAATATTATTATAAAAATTCTTTCATTCTGGGTTAATACTATATGTTCTTCTATTGATAACAAGTTAATATAAAAACTTTGATTTTTGTGTAAAAGGCTTTATTCATAACTCTCTTTGAGCAGCTTCAATGGACCAAATAAATCATAATTATCTGAAAAATGGGAACTCTAAATAAAAAATCATTTTAGTTCTACGGCAAAGCATAAAATAACATTGAGCACAATTTATAACAGATACTTTAAAAACTTGGCAGTATTTAACTCATTATCACATATAAAAATTTATATGTATTATATAACATCGAACCCCTGAAATTGTCCCTGGCTTGCTGGGTGGTGATGGTGTGTGTGTGTGTGTGTGTGTGTGGAAGGGGGGGGGGGGGGTGCGATCGTCTCCGACACCAGCGGTTCTCTTATGGACTTGTGGCGGCTGACTGTGGTGTCCCCCCCTGGTGGTGCGCGTGTTGGGGTTGCTTTTTCCTGGCCGGGAAAGCGACTGCTTGAGTCTATATAGGCAAACCTCCCGGTCTGGGTCGATTATAATAATGCAACCTGTTACAAATGGTTTGGATGCACGCAGGTATAACCGTTGATGGTGGCAGGCTGTTTCGGATGTCACTTGCCGTTGTGAAAGGGTCTCGGCGAATCTGCCGGTGTGCTCCTATTCGATCCACTCCCTCTTCGACATGTTCTCTAATGTTCCTGCGTCCATCGTGTCACACTTCGCTGGATGGTACTCGCGTCGTGCCCAACACGTGTGGCAATTGCACGCATCGACAAAACCACGTCACACAATTCCAGGATACGGTCTCGTTCCCCAGCCTTTAACCGCTGGTATACAGCTCGCTGACATCTTCGAGGCATCGCTTCTTCACTTTTTAGGAAATTCGGCTGCTGTAAATCGTCGATGACAGCATTTACGGCACAAGCAGTCTGCTGGTCTTTATCACCCGAAACCACGCGATCCGATACATACGAAAACTTAATTATTTGCATATGACTCTCTCTTCTACCGGTATTGTGATTTGCATATGGCTACGGTGTTTCAATGCTGGTACGGTGCTTCATGGTGTTTCAATTTCACTTTTGACGAGTGTAATTGTGCAATATTTTATGCAATTAAGCTTAGTGTAAGGACATTTTAAAAACACAAAAAGAAAATGAATTCGAGTCGGTAGTGAAAGTCGTGTGCAGATTTTTCTTTTTTAATTTCTTATTCTAAACATATGATTTTTACCTGTTTTGGTAATCTGACACTAAATATTCGGCGTCCTGTGGATGGGCATTCCGATAATTTTGGAAAGTGGACATGGAACGGATATAACCAGAAGCGTCGGCCGCCGTTGCAATGTAAGTGTGACGCACGTCACGGGTTCTAAAAGGGAAAAAAAGATAGTTTCATACTATTATACATAAACAAATATAATGCCCTTAAACACCCCAATAACACCGTAAGGAGAGGTCTATGAATAGACACTTTAGTTCTATCTACATGAAAGTGACTATGCTCATCGAATAAAAAAGATCAGTGCGCCCCTTAGCGTAGAATTTGAAAAGTGAACAAGCGAACTCGGGACCGAAGCGTGGTAGGCGGCGAACAAATGTAGTGTATTGTCTAATGAGTAGTAATCGACGCCAGGAGCGAGCGAAACGCGTACAGGCAAGGCAATAAATAGCTGTTAAAAAGTTCATCAGGGCCTTTAACATGGTAACGTCTGCAATGTCCGGTGAAGCAAGCGTGGTACTATTGTTACGAACGTGTAAAATGTTCTCACTGGAGTCTCTTCTGAAAACTAAACGGAGAAAACATCCGTACAGGCAACTTTTCCTATGACATGGATCTAGGGTTGTCATATGCTGTGAAGTTCGGTGGATGGTTGTCCGATTTGACGATTTATTGCCAATTTGGCAACTTATAGAATGTTCGAGGAGCACCTCGAAATAACGAATACTCTACGAGATATGAGAGATTTTTAGAAGTTTCTACACACATCACTCAGTCGGAGAGCAGTTGACGAGATACGAGCCACATCGAACTGTGACTTTCGTCAATGCTTTGAAAATAGTAGCAACTGTTTTGTGAAATGAAATGCGTCAATGTTTCGAGAATAGTATAGATTAGTTTAGGAAATGGGTGGAGCATTTAAGTACTATTTTACTGTATATTGTTCCTGTTTACGCTGTGTTTGTGGATAAGCGTGTTAGTTATCCAAAAACTTAGATTCATTCGTATATCCTGGGCGTACACCCCCGATTTCATAGGATACGTCGTAACAATATTCTTTCTCGAATTCAAACGTACACTGCCAGAAGGTATTTTGAAAAGAGTGTACATTCAATTACTGCTTAAGTGTTGTTTATTTTAGTGCATTAAATTATTGCTCATATAAGTGTTGTTTATTTTAGCACTAGTTAGGATCAGTGAAAATGTTTTAATTCATTGAAAGTTAATAAATGTGAAAGATATTTTTTTATGTCAAACATATCTTCTAAAAGAATATTTCAGTATAGTATTATTTACCTTAGTAAAACGACTCAAAATCATCTCGGTTCGGGTATCCTCTTCTTCAAGTGACTGGAGAATGACGGCGGGAAAGCTAAGGCCTAACTGTGCAATTGCAAAAAATAGTTTACTTTGGGGACTCCAAATTAAACAATTGGAACAGCGAAAAATGAACGATTGCTTCCTGAAAAAAGAATCTTGTTATCGGATATACAGGGTGCCCGCTTATATCCGTTACACCCCCCTTAACTTCTAAACGGTGACAGCTTACGCCATAAAATGTCTAGGTATAGTAAAAAGATTATGCGCTATTCGATGAGACAACTTACAACGCCATCTATCGGCAAATTTTGGAATGAACGGTCCTATCTCGTAAACGGTGAAAGATACGTGAAAAAAGTCAATTAGAAAGTTGTAGAGCACTCTCGATTTAGTACGAAACGATATCTTGCGTACATTAATACTCAAAACAGAATGCAAAAAATGAACATTTGTTTGATTGTGAAGCCAAGCGAGAAAAGACCGCCTTACGGACTAAATACGAGCCTGTGTTGTGGCGCAGGGAAAACGCACGTGATTCGCATTCATGAGGACCATGGTTCTGTCCCCACCGGTTGCGTGTTTTACTGAATGTCTCTACAAATCATGAAAACTTTCTGCTGATCTTGCAAAATCGTTTCTCTAAACACACAGCTCAACTCAACCATGTCTGGTATAAAAATCACATGGATCTCATGTATTATGCAAATGAGGATGGAACATCATACCTGTTCACCAGAGACTACGACTATAAAAAGGATGTTTCTGCTGGGTTGTACGTTAAAGCGGAGAGTTATGGCAAAATTTGGCAGTAACGAGTATTGAGATATGTTGTTAATTTACGGTGAATGTGTGGGTAAGGCAAAATCAGCTGCAAGGCTGTATCGTGAACGTTTCCCTCAAGGCCCGCATCCTACACGGCAGACCATCTTAAAAGTTGCAAAACGTTTAAGGGTGAGCCTCAGTAAATTTTCTGCCCTATCCGCGCTTTGTTAACTTTCGCGGCACACATATTTCGTCGAAATTCTGCTCAAACAATTGCGAAATATTTTCTTATAGATAAAATGCTATGCTTAGATTATATTAAAACTAAATTTAATACCCAATAAAACATAGAATATATGTTTTATTTTAATTTAAAATATTTTTGGTGCTGCCATCTGTTGTCGTAATTTAATTCATATCGACTATTTTTATTTTTTAATGAACATTTTAAAATGTCTATTCCTTCTAATACGCTATTAAATACAACAACAGATCATATATAATGCCATAATCACGGAAACGTAATTGAACTTGGACTTGAAGACAAAACTGCAGTCCTCAGTGATGTACATTCAGATCCCTTATCAAATTTATAGAATGATAAATTACCTTTCCGTGATTGTGGCATTATTATATATGATCTGTTGTTGTATTTAACACTGTATTAGAAGGAATAGATATTTAAAAATGTTCATTAAAAAATAAAAATAATCGGTATGAATTAAATTACGACAACAGATGGCAGCACCAAAAATATTTTGGATTAAAATAAAAAATATATTCTATGTTTTTTAGGGCATTAAATTTAGTTTTAATATAATCTAAGCATTGCATTTTATCTTTCAGAAAGTATTTCGCAACTGTTTGAGTAAAATTTCGGCGAAATATGTGTGCTGCGAAAGTTAACAAAGCGCGGATAGGGCAGAAAATTTACTGACGCTCAACCTTAAGGGAGACGGGCTGCGTGACCAGCCGACCTCGAATTCGTACACCTCGTAATATAGGACGCAAAGTGCAACCTGAAGATGTGGTAGCATACGCTCTCGCTCATCCTCAGAGCAGCACAAGAATGATCAGTGAAAATTGTGACCTCTCAAAAAGCCCCGTCTGGAAAATCCTGAATGAATCAGGTGCTCATCCATACCGATCCACACTTGTGCAGGGATTGCTGCCAAGAGATGCTGAGAGACGTTACACGTGGTGCAACTTTGTGATGATTAACTTAGAGGTCCACCCAACATTCCTGGCAGACATAATATGGACGGATGAGGCATATTTTTCGAGGAACGGAATGTTTAATAGACAGAACGTTCATACCTGGTCGCTGGAAAATCCGAGATATGCCGTCAAAGTTCGACATCAACAACGCTGGTCGATTAATGTTTGGTGCGGAACTTTTAATGACAGGCTCATTGGACCAATATTTTACGAGGGCACGTTAACGGGACAACGGTACTTGCAGCTTCTGCAGGATGTAATAACCGACTTTGTTGAGAATCTACCGTTGCACCAACTCTTAAATGTATGGTTCCAACATGACGGCGCACCTCCGCATAAGATTTCAGACGTTCAGCAGTACCTAATAGAGACATTCCAGAATCAAGTCATCGGGTATGGTGGTTCCGTCGAGTGGCCCCCGCGCTCACCTGACTTGATCCCATTGGACTTCTTCTTATGGGGACACATAAAAGGGCAGGTATATGCGACCCCTCCGCCAACATTGCAGGATATTCGACGACGCATTACTGATGCTTGTGCGTCCGTAACACCTGTCATGTTGCACAATGTGCAGTGAGAAATCCAGTCCAGAGTGCAACTGTGTATAGTGGCTAACGGAGAGCATTTTGAGCAATATAATATTTTAAATAAATGATCCTGAAGACAGGGAAGTGTCTCAGTTTCTTTCTTCCACTCTTTATGACATGACAATTTTCGAAATCGTGACCAAACAAATGTTCATTTTTTGCATTCTGTTTTGAGTATTAATGTGCGCAAGGTATCTTTTCGTACTAAATCGAGAGTTCTCTACAACTTTCTAATTGACTTTTTTCACGTATCTTTCACCGTTTACGAGATAGAACCGCTCATTCCAAAATTTGCCGATAGATGGCGTTGTAAGTTGTCTCATCGAGTAGCTCATAGCCTTTTTACTATACCTAGACACCAACTTTATGGCCTAAGCTGTCACCGTTTAGAAGTTAAGGGGGGTGTAACGGATATAAGTGGGCACCCTGTATAGGGATTACCTCACTTATTCACGATTTAGACCATGGTGGCTTTGGCGGCGATGAGAAAGTTGTCAATCATTTATGTCGATCATTTAAATTAAAGATATATAACTTTATTTGGAATACCGTTTTGCAGAAAGCATGTGCTTTTGAAAAAATATTTTTGTACATTTCACATATGTCGAGAGGTGCAGGGAGCCTCTAAGAATTTTTGCCCCGTTTTGCTAAGTCCGGACCTGCCAGTGGCAGGTAATCCGTATTAGAAATAAAATCAATTGGAGCTGGAAGGACCGCTTGACCTAATGTTAAGTTTACATTTCCCTCTCCAGTGTAGGAAAAGTAAAAAATGAGCCAGGAAGTCCTTAAATGCTCCATTTCAATTTAGAATTATATATGTAAGAGGTCAAAATCTGATGTAATCTTGGCAATTTCCTATTATAAAGTAAAATGAAATTTGGAAGTAACATCTGATTTTATCCTCTTTATATAATTCTAAACTAAAATATATTATTCTATAGGGCTTCCTGGCTCCTATTTTTTATTTTTTCATAATGAAAACTTATATAGTTTCTAGTGTCAGTCATCCTCTTGATTTAAACGGTCTAGTGGTTATACAGCGAACGTGCAGATCTGTTGATAGCGAGTTCTGTCCTCACTTCAAACGCAATGCTTTTCCGGTCACTGTTTAAGAAAAAACATTGTTAAGGAAATAAATTTTGTGGGCTCTGCCACAGACTTAATTTAATCGCCAATCCAGTAAAAGCTTTCTATAGTAATAATAAAATTACTTTGTAGCGGTAACAGCGTGGAGCGAACGTTGTACAGGATTCTGTCTCCGGCAATTTTAGCCGCATCTTTCTGATTATTCAAACGGACATGTTTAAAGGTTAAACACAAATACATCAAAATCGAGGCTTTGATCGTCGCTCTCTTGGCCGAGAGGCTTGGGGTATCAAGTTGCGGGACTTCAGACTCGGAGTTCGATTCCTACTTGCAAAATTTTAGACGCGTTTTTTCAGATTATTTAAACGGACATATTAAAATGTTAAATTCAAATATACCAAAATCGAAGCTTCGGTCGTCGCTCTCTTGGCCGAGAGGCTTGGGACGTCGAGTTACGGAACTTCAGACCCAGCGTTCGATTCCCGCCTGCAAAAATTTTTGACGCATTTTTTCAGATTATTTAAACGGACATATTAAAATGTTAAACTCAAATATACCAAAATCGAAGCTTCGGTCGTCGCTCTCTTGGCCGAGAGGCTTGGGGCGTCAAGTTGCGGGGCTTTAGGCACGGTGTTCGGTTCCTTTCTGGGTAAAGAGTAGCAGGTTTAGGCGGGGTTGAAGATGGGCGAGGTAGTGGAGGGATCAGGGGTTCCGGATCGCTCCTCTTAGTTCTTTCCGATAATTCTTCCTTTTCTGTAATTCTAACTTTCTTATATTTCTTACTAAATTATCTGCACGAGATGGAGGACGAGCGGTGGTTGAGCTTCACCGTTGCTGGTGGGGTTTCTCTTCGGGCCTGCCGGCTTCGGTGTCGCGCTCCCACCCTTCCTCGTCTGAAGTTCGTGCAGGGATTGTTTTGCACCACGTGACAGCTCGTTAACGAAGTTCTGAAATTTTAAGCATTTTCCAAAACGATGGATCTCTTTTTGCTTCCTTCAATGGACGAACCACTCACGATGTACCGGAAGTGGCGTCACTTCCTGCGCGTCACATCCGGTACGTCACTTCCGGGACATCATTTCCGGTCTAAACAAAATTCAGGAAAAATGCGCTGTTGAAAAGCACAAATGCTCAAAGCCGGCGGATTGACTTGAACCCACAACCACCAGAACTGAAAGCAGCCAGCATGACCACTGAGCCAGCCAGCTCATATTTCTGAAATTCCCATTAATCTATTTGAACTTAACGAAGAGCCTGATCAGGAAAACATAAACAAAAAGACTCAAATGTATATTTAAGCGGATTGACTCGAACCCACAGGCCCTGGAATTACGCAACATGACCACTCAGCTCATGTATCTGAGGTCCTAATTGATCTATGTAAACTTGATGGAGAAACACACCAGAAAAAACACAGAAACCTAATATACTCAAATATCTATGGAAGTGGTGGACTTGAACCCACAGCCTCTGGAAGCAGGCAACACGACAACCGAGCCGGTCAGTTCAGATTTCAGAGATACGTTAAACCTGAGCAGTCCGGAGAGACCTGACAAAAAGAAAAGCACGGAAACCAAACCACTAAGCGTATGGAATCGAACCCATAGCCTCAGGAATCGGAAGACGACAACATGACCACTAAGCCAGCCAGATAACATACGCAATATTCTAATTAATCTATTTAAACTTAGTGGTGAGGGTAAGACTGATCAAAAAAAGCAAATGTGCCATGAGGTGAGGACAGAACTTGCTATTAACAAATCTTGTTCGCTGATCACCACTTTAACCACTAAGCCGTTCGGTTCACCGGCAAAAGTGAAATTAAGAACTATTTAACTTTTTATTATAATAAAATTAAAAAAAACGTCCTTGACTGCTATATTTCAGTTTAGAGTTACATATAAAGAGGATAAAATCAAATGTAATATATATTTCAAATTTTTATTATAATTTATAATAGAAAATTGAAAATATTACTTTTAATTCTTTATATATATATATAACTTTAAATTGAAATGTAGTTTTTAAAGACTTCATTGATGTTTGTTTTTCTTTTTAATGATGGGCAGTATGCGTACAGTAATGTGGGAAAATATGAATTTTCACTCAATATCCAAATTAAAATACGCGAGTCATTTTACTTAGGGATGAAGATATGAAGTTGGAGCGAGTGTTACTAGATGTTTTAGAAAAATCGCGCACGAGCATTTGTCTAAATATTTAATATTTCGAATCTGCACCCTCTTTAGTAGAAGTCATTTCAGAGGTATTCGAATATAAAGTTCGATTGAGTTTCTTCGCGTGACTACACTTTGAACAAAATGGAATTTAAGTCCATACTTTGAAAACCTTTTTTTCAGAAATTTTAATTTTGGGTAATACGCAAATGAGTCGTCAAAGTCAAAGTTTTTTCAATGAAAGCACAGTTACTTCTTCCCCTCATGAAATGCGTATAATAACTTTGCAAATTTATATTTAACAAAATCAAATCTGTATCTGCTAAATTTTCGAATTTAGATTTCTGAATTTTAACTCCCTCTACGCCTGCTATCTGTGAAGAGACAGATGTTTTCGCAGTTCGAGGAGCGAGACTCGTCGTATGGACCATTTGTTTGTTCTCAAAGCATTTTAAGGGTTTTTTTTATCGCGACTTATAAAAATCTTTACAAAAGCCGTCGATTTCGGCTTCTAGAAGGTGTTCAAAATTTATCTGTTTCCAGATCAAACCCAAATTTGAGATTTTAACTTTATTTATTGTAGTAGGAGATAGCTTTTTCCCCCGGATCTCTCAGTCCCCCCCCTTACAAATATTTAAAAATACATCAGATTTTTCGAAAGTTTCGGGTCCATTTCCGTTCGATAGATACACGTTTAAAAAAAACGTGGAATTTTAGGCCAGGTATAGGAGCTTCGGAATAGCGGTTATATACATACGCGGGTACGTTTTGATACTGTAAATAATTCTGAATGTTAAGTTTCTTCCGTACGAAGAATAGGTATACTACAGGTATATAATATGTACTAGTATGTGATAGTGCCATAAATTTAACTTTGGTATTTTGATGAATTTACACATTTTGAGCATCCCCGAATACGAACCAGTCATGGTGTAATGATGTATGTCTCTATCTGTGGTCACGGCATTCATCAAGCAAACTGCATGAAATTTCGCACGCTTTATTCAATTGATGAACGTCAGATGTTTATTGATTTTCAATGAATAAGCCGACAAAAGGCCCTCAAAATTTCAATTTTTAAAAAATAATAATAATTGTGTATTAAAATGGGACAAAAATAGCTGCTTAAAAGTTTGTTTTTTTTATTTAAAATCGTTTGACATCATTTATAGGATGTTAGCGCGTGCCGTCAACTAAAAATTGCACATTTATAAAATTGAAATTTGATTTAAAATACAAATATTATTCTCTTTGCTGGAATTTGATCGAGAACGATGAATGTGGAAAAAAAAATTGGATTTTCATTATCTCAAGAACGGCTCATGATAATTTCTAAATAATAGCATTTATTTATCTCGGGTTAAAATAAATCGTAGAATAAGTTTATTTCATTTTTTCTAATTCAGATCAAAAACATGAAATATCTCGAGAACAGTGTATGTTAGCGTCTTAAAAAGGATGTCATTCGCTTTAATTAAACATTACACATTAAATAGCCATTTTCGTAACATTTTTATAATAAAAAATTAGAATCTCGATCTTGATACGAGCGCCTTTGTTTTTCTTTTTTAATTCAACTTGATTCAAACGTTTTTCATCGTGGAGCAAAAACAATTCGGAAAAAAGAACTTCGAGAAAGTGGGAAAAAACAATTTTAGCACTTTCACGTTCATTTTAAAAATATTCTTAATCGATTTAAAAATAATTTAAGAGCGTACTAGTATGTTTATAGTCCAGTTCCACGTTTTGCAAAAAATTCCAGGAAAAAAACTCAAAATCCAACGCTACATGTAGCTATTTTCGTTCCCCCATTGATTAACATGGAATTCTCAAGTTAGCTTCAAGCGGGGAAGTTTCCTTTTTAACCCACCCGAATTCCGTACGAAGATCTT